>SNQJ01S0000152.1:578444-660259 GCA_010110895.2 Picea sitchensis
TTTTTTTTTTTTTAATTTCAATTCTTTTTGTTTTCTTATTTTTTTAGTTTTTAATTTATCCAAAAAAAATTGAATTATATATTTTTGGTAAATATTTAAAAATAGTATTATTTAACTACAATTATTTTCTATGTATTGAAGTAAAGGTAAAACAATGTGTTAAAAATGATATTTTCTACTATATTTAAAAAGTATGGAACCATAATTTAATTAAGGACACATAATTACATGAAAAATCTTAATTTAAAATAAATAAATGGTGTACAACATTTTAAACATTGGATGGAGCATGTAGATATGATTAAAAACACTACTGAATAAAAAATAAATAAAAATGGAAAAGTTTGAAAATAGATGAAAAAACACAGTTGAGAAAAAAAATAAAAAATAAAAAACTTGAACAATTTGAAAATAAATGAAAAAACAAGCATTTAAAAACAAAAAAGTGGAAACCTTATGTATCAGAAAGTTTAAAATATCAAAAAGCCACCTAAAAAGGGAGGGGGGTGCTACTGGTAGCACCATTTTTAAAAACGGGGTAAAAAACTTGAACCCCCCAAAAACGAGAACTCTGTAGAGTTATCGTTAAGTTGGTAACTATGTTTCATCCCAGTCGAGAACTTAAGAACTCAGCTATAAGAAGCCAGAAAGATCAAAGAAAATTTTGAATATCAAAAGAAGTATTTGGAAGCCAACATAGCAGCACAGAAGGAAGAAGCATAAATGAGAGAGAATATATTGACAGATCATCTTAAGGAAAGAACTAATGATCTAAACCATCTTGAGGCAGAGTTTGGTCAAGAAGAGAAAGGACTTGAAGAAGAAATAATCACATTAAAAATTTAGCTTGAAGAAGTGAAAAGAATAGAAGAAGTCCCGAAGTCTCAGATAATGAAAAAAGAAGAAGAGGTTGAAAAGCTTGAAGAAGAAGTTGTCACATTGAGAAGTAAAATTGTCAAGCTCAACAAGAATGTTGAAGACACAGAAACATCCACATCAGTTATAGAGAATGAAGAGAAGCACTCTAGGTTGTTAGAAAAGAAGAATGAAGAAAATAGAAAGAATTATGCAAAAGTACTCAAAGAAAGGAATCATGGTCAACTAGAATCTAAGAAAACTATTGAAGATACATCTTCAAGAAGACCATCCATGTTCAAGCCATAAAGAAGCTTCAATCATGATCATGATCAATCAAGGCAAAAATTTAGAAGGACTACACCACAAAGATCACTCACTCCCAGGTATGCAAATTTCTTTTATGGTCATTGTTTTTATTGTACTAATTTTGGACATAAGGTTGCAGATTGCAGGGATTATAAAGGAAATGTGCTAGCAAGAAATGCCTATGTGGCCCCACGTAACATTGAATGTTACAAATGTCATAACTATAGACACATAGCTAGTGATTGTAGAAGCATGATCCATACTTCCATGAAAGGGAATATTTATATCAGATATAAGAAAGTATGGATAAGAAAACATGAAGAACAAGTGAACAAAGACCAGGTCCTAGAGATCGCAATATTGGCAATAAAACAAGATGAAGAAAATTCTACAGAGAAAAAGAAAGATGTCATATACATAAAGGTTTGAAAAATAATTGAAAGAAAAGAAGGACATGTAAATAAGGAACATGTTCAAGATATTGTACTTTCAAGCATTGTAGTGAAAGATGAATCCACATATAGAAAGAAAGAAGTCAGAGTTCAGAGAAATGATGAATATACCAATGAAGATGATGATGAATACACATCAGAGCAGGAATTGTTCTGAGCCATCCGACTTAGAGACTTCCATGTAATATGAATATTAGACAGGAGGAGTCTATGCGGTAGTTGTGATAGACCAAAGAACCATCCTTTGAGAAACTTGCAAAGTTTTAGTAGACAGATCCAAAGAATTTAGTTAGCTAAAGTACAATCAGTTGTAGTAGTAAAGACTTCATGATAGTATAGTGATAAATGGGTCAACATTATGGACAATTGTGCAGTAGATTATTGGATAGTATGGACATAGATGGATTTGTAAGAACACTTAGTAGGTTTGGACATATATATGATCATGGATGAGAGAATGGATTCATAGATTGGTTTAGAGAGTGGTTCAGAGACAAAGGAACATTATCATAATGGATGACAATTACACAGGAAATGGTTCAAACAATGCTAATGGATTCCAAATTGACAGATATTTCTGGACACATGCAGTGCATACAATAGTTCACATTCAAAAGAAAGTAATGCTCAAAAACAACAATGACAAAACTCCCTACAAGCTATGGAAGGGAAGACCAAAAAATGTGAAGCACTTCAGAGTATTTGGAAGAAAATGCTATATCAAAAGAGAAGATGGCAGAATGGGAAAGTTTGACTCTCGTGTGGACAAAGGAGTACTTGTTGGTTACTCAAGTACAAGGAAAGCATACAAGTGTTACAATCTGAGGTTGAACAAATTTGTGGAAAGCATCAATGTAATAATTGATTAAACACGTGGACGAGAATTAAAATAAGAAGAAAATGAGTCAGTGGAACAACTTTACGAAGAAGAAACAAAAGATGAAGAAGGGTTCAAGAAAAGGAAGTGCATACAACAACCTCTACATCAAGGTTAAGACAGAAATTTGCAAAGGATATGCAGAATGAATTTGAAATGTCATTACTCAGAGAACTTTCCTTCTTTCTGGGTCTTCAAATACGTCAAAGCAACCGATGGATTTTTATTTCTCAAACTAAGTATATCAAAGAAATTCTAAAGAGGTTCGGAATGGAAGATTGCAAACCAGTTACCACTCCTATGCAAACCAGTTGCAAGTTGAGTAAATATGATGATTCAAAGTCTACATACCAGAGGCAATACATGTCAATGATTGGTAGCTTACTATATGTGACAACATCCAGACAATATGTAATGCAAGTAGTTGGACAAGTGGCATGATTTCAAGCAACACCAAAGGAATCACATGTATTAGCAATGAAGAGGATTTTTAGGTATCTCAAAGGAACAAAAGAGTTTGGATTATGATATCCAAAAAGAAAGGATCTATCACTTATTGCCTACACAGATGCATATCGGGCAGGTTGCATTGATGACCGACAAAGCATCAGTGGAGCAGCGTTCTACTTGGGTGAGTGTTTAGTGAATTGGCTAAGCAAGAAACAATCATAGGTATCTTTATATATAGCCGAAGTAGAGTATATTGTAGTAGCATGATGTTGTACTCTAGTTCTATGGATGAAACAAACTTTGACAGATATACAGGTTGAGTACGATGAACCCATTCCAATATATTGTGATAATACAAGCACCACTAGTATCTCAAAGAACCCGATGATGCACTCCAAGACAAATCACATTTCAATAAAGTATCACTTTCTACGGGAATAGGTTGCAGAGAAGAACATCCAAGTTGAATATGTGGGTACAAAAGAACAAGTGGCATACATCTTTACAAAACTGCTTCCAAGGGAAGCCTTTGAGTATCTTTGCCAGAGACTCAGAGTAATTTCTACTCCAAAATGAATGCTATTGAATGCTTATCTTATATATCTTAGATTTACACGAGGAAACACCATAAAGAGGAAAATTTAGGTTGGGAGATCAGTTTCAGGAAGAGTTCAGATAGGGGGAGCAGCCCCGGATGGAAAGATACTTTTTCCATTGATGACAAAGGGGGAGAGATTTATTACATGCAAAGGTAAATGCTTGGAGAAAGAGCACCGAGGCGTGGTTCCAGGGGGAGCGATGGTCACAGGGGGAGCATGAGTAATATGACTTTAGTATTGCATCAAAGTCTTTCCATAAATGCCAAAGGGGGATATTGTTGATTAATTGGGTTGGTTGTCATTGATTTCAACCCTTGAAGAAAGTCTAGTAGCGAATTCTGGTAGAAAAAAGGTTTGGGTAATGGACTCAAGTTTTTTTGATGGATAATGGTATGATTTTTGATATATTTGTAGGAAAGACTATTCTAGATGGATAATACATGTCATTCCATTTCCATTGATATGTGGAACGTCACATAACTCCTCACGATTAGAGAGTTATGGCCATGTGAAGTTGGAGAACCCTCATGACTCATCTAGAAGCCCCAAAAGGTCAAAGTAGTCAAAGTGGTTTCAAAGAAGAAATTATTTAAATAATAAAGTGAAGTGTTGAGTGTACTATAAGTCAAAGTGGATACAAAATAAATTATTTAAATAATAAAGTTAATGGAGAAATTGCTAAGTGGACAAGTGGTTAGAAGTGGGTCAGTCCTTGCTGGCCCTTGGGTATGGAATAAAGAAGAAAGTGAAGAACAAGGAAGAAGGAAGGTGAGATTATGAACTGCACGGAAGGCACATTGACTGAGATTGGGTCAAAGTGGGTCAAAGGAGAAGAAAAGAAGGAGCGAAGTACGGGAAAGCTAGCCGTTGGACGAGAAGGTTGCGAAAGATAGATCAACAAGGAAGATGGATCGTGGACAACACAGAAAGCGAATAAAGAGACCAATGAATGCATTGGAGCACCTCGCGGAAAAGAAGGAAAGATAGGCTGGCGAAGCCTTGAAAACACGGGTCAATTTGACCTAGGGTTTTATACACCTAGGGTTTTAGCATCTAGGGTTTTGACACCTAGGTTTCAGCCTAAGGTTGTCTGAGAGTCAATGTAATGTATAAATAAAAATCTAGATGAGTTGGGTGGGGTTGGTCATTGATCAGTTGTTGTTGGTCATTAGAGGATATGATTTTTTAAGATGTTGATCATGATTTGATGTTACTGTATTGGGAGAGAGAAGTGTTGTGTGAGAGCATTCTCATATTGTAATATCTTCAGCTGGGTGTGAATATCAACCCTGCAGCTAGGTGCGCAGGGACGAGGTAGAGAAAGAGAGAGAAGAAGAGAGATCTACAACTAAGTGCGCAGATATAACTATATGCTTTCATATTAATATATTATAAAGCACAGTTCTGTGGACGTAGCCCTAGAGAGAGGGTGAACCATGTATATCTTGTGTTATGTGTGATTGATGTTGTGTTCTTTGTCATTTAATATGTTGTTATTGTGATTACTGAGTTAGATCTGAGAACATAACTGCGAGGTGAGGTTAAGAGTGATAGAGAGGATCTAGAGCTAGTTGTTTTGTGCTATTGTTCTAAATCCACTTGCATTCCTTCTGGTTGTAGACACCTGTTTCCTACAACCCCCTATTGCTACTTCGGGTGAGACTGCATCTTCTTCATAGGTGTTGCCGAAAGGGCCAATAGTTAGGGCTTGTTGGCGCATTGTTAGAGTTGAACCCCAGGTTTACCCCTGGGCCAACAAATGGTTCCATTGTCGGGAACAAGATCTTCTTGAGGGAATGTCAAGGTGGTTTCCATCAAAGACAGAGATTCATAAGTGGATAGAAGAACAAGAGAGAGACTTCGTTGAAGCACAGAATAAAAACCCTAATATTAGTACAGAGGATTGGTTGGGAAGATATATCCTTACTGATATACATGATATCTTCTTTGGAGGGATTCATTAGGAGCTATATGAGTGGCTAGACAGATTAGCATATACCCAGTTTGATATCAGACTCAAACCACCTGTGGTTTGGATGGCGACACTGGTCAAGAAGGTCAAGAGAGTTGACAATGCTATGTCAAAAGAAGTAGATCACTGGTTTTATATCACCATTGGAGGGTATATTACTGAGTTTGCTATTGACAGAGTAGAATCATATAACCAAGCAGAGAAGTATTTCTTTAAGGGATATCGAGGAAAATTTTTACAGTTTTTAAAGTTGAAGATCAAGATACTATTGCATGAGAAGAACATCTTGAAGATATAGTAGTTGGTTGGATCGAAAAGCTAATGTTCAAAAATTCAGACAATGATAGTGACACAGAGGTTGGATAGATGCACAGTGGGAGATCATTCAAAGAAGTCCCTTTGGTGAACCTGTTTGAGGAGAATAAAGAGCCACTGGTACAGGATGAAGGATTCTACAGTGGGGAGGAAGAAGAGCTATTGAACAAGGAGTATTCAGAGTCTGCTAGGACAGAGGAAGGAAATACTGAAGAACCTCACCGAGAAGAATCAGAGACTTTAGGGATTGTGCCTATCGTAGAAGTAAGTACTACCACTCCTCCTATTGTTTTAGCAGTAGTAAGTAACTAGAGTAACCTAAGTTATCAAAGAAATCAGAGCAATGCTACAAGTAGTTCAATACCTATTCAGTTAGGAAGTCTATGAAGATCTATGGCAGACGAGATGTGGCTACCCACTTTTAGAGGAGATGGATATGAAGATCCTGATCAACATTGGTTTCTATGCGAAGCTGTATGGAGCATTAAAAATATCACTAATGAAAATATTAAGAGAGCTCAGTTTAGTACTACCCTGAGAGACTGTGCACGAAGCTGGTACATGAAGTTTGTTAAAGGAGTTGTACAGCCTAAACCGCTGAACGAAATCAAGACCCTGTTGATTTCCAAATTCAAGAAACCTAGGTCGGAGTTACAATGCATCACATAGCTGAAGGAAATCAAGTAGAGAGTAGATGAAACTGTTTGGGAGTTTGATCAGAGGTTTAATACCTTGACAGGCCATTTGAGTTTTCGGATTCCAGATGAACAGAACAAATAATGGTTCATTTTTTCCCTCTTTCCACACATCAAAGTTCCTCTAATGCAAAAAAAGATTACTTCGTAGGCTGAGGCATTGGATATCACCATGAAGTTAGAATCAACCCCGATGGGAGAATCCATCTCAAATATGAGTCAAATTTTGAGTCAGCTAACTAGCTTATCATTGCAGGTTGAAGATATGAAGAAGCAAAAAGGAAAATATAAAAGAGAAGACATCTAGTGTGTCGGATGAAAATTAGAGGGACATGATAAGGAGAATTGTCCCCTATTTCATGAGTACTTGGCCTCTAGAGCTCCGATCCCTTTGAAGCAAGTTACCCTACCTTGGTGCGAGGTATGTAGAAATCGACATCGCCCTGGTGAATGTTACTATTTTCAAAAATATGTCCAGACACCCACAAATCTTTATTGCACGTTATGTAAGTTGGTGGGGCATGATGATAGGGATTGCAGAGCTTATGATCTCATGCATGAAAGGTCACAAGATTTATACAAAATTCAAGGTGAAGTACAACAAGAAGGAAACGTTGTGTAGTATAATTCCCCGGGAAGAGGAAAATTCAACCCTTGTGGTGGATTTCGAGGAAGAGGAAGAGGAGGAGGTATGGTTCGAGGTCAAGGATAGATCATCTATTACAACTGCGCGCAACCAGGACACTTGGCAAGGGACTGTCAGAACCCTTGTACCACATGCAGCTACCGCAACTCATTCAAACATGTTATTGAGGAATGTCCAGCATTGTTGGCTAAGCTTCAGGAAAGATAGGGTGGGAACCCACAAGTGCAACTGATATCATCTGAACCTCGCAGAGAGGACCCCAGAGTTATTGTTATCACAAGAGGAGGCATTTCTATAGGAGAAGACAGAGTGACTCCAGTGAAGAGTACAGATGGATCAGGGTTTAGAAGAGTTGCAAAGAAGACACAACGTTCGATCCGAGGAGGGATAAGGAGACATTTGAGGAGGCTCGAAGAGAATTTGGAGGAGCATGGGGCTCTTCATCGAAGGCACAAACAGACGTGAAAGAATGTGGAAGGCCTCTGGCATTTGATCAGTCTGCCTCACTAAGAGATAGAAAAGAGGTAAGTAAGATTGTAGGATTCTTATATACACTTATTGATGTAATTAAAGATGGGAAGGTTGTACAAGAACTACAACACCTCATAAATCAGTATGAGATAGGAAGAGTGGACCCTATGCTGAATAGGGCTGTGAGCCAAGTGTCAAGGAAGAGAAGGACAAATAAGGAGCTACACCTGAATGTTCAAATTGGGGGCTATGATATAGATTATGTCGTCCTTGACTTGGGATCAAAGGTCAATATCATGACAAAGAAGACCTGGGCATTGATGGGGAAACCGAAGCTGATTTACTCCCCTATCAGACTCAGAATGGCTAATCAACAGGCGGTGAGTCCTTTTGGAAGACTGGAACATGTCTTTGTAGACATTGACGGGGTAAGAACATTTATAGACTTTGAAGTCATTGAGATTGTGGATGAGAGCTTCCCTTGTCCCGCACTGTTAGGTGTCGATTGGGCCTTTAACAACTCGATTTTTGTTGATCTAAAGAAGTGGAGAATGACATTCGTGGGTAATGGCCTTAGGGTCATTTCACCTCTGGATCTTGACGAAGGTCACAGGTACACAAAGCCAATCAGAGAAGAAGACCACACATATGAATTAGAGTATATTTAAAAATTGACAACAAGACAATAGGATTACATCAATACTACAACAGACAAGAACTTGAGCTAGCGAAGTGAGAGCGCATGCTCATCAGACTCAGAAGAAGCACTGGAGAACTAGCAGAATAATATGTATGAAGTTTCTGCGTGGAGATGTGCCAGATTGACCAAGGAAGTTCGCTGGATCGGCACAAAAGTAAGTAACCTGCCCACATTTGATGGTTTGAATCATTTAGAAACATTTTTATTGGAATTTGAAGAAATTGTACCAGCACAACAAAGGTTGTTGGCACTGGATGAAGCATTGAAAGCTACTCCAGCGAGATGGTGGGGAACACATAATAAGAACATCGCGAAATGGGTACAATGTCGCACTTTGATGACAACACAATTCTCAGACAACATAGAAGGGTGTGAAGTTTGATATACAAGTCAGAGCTTCCCGAAAGACCATGTGCAAATATGAAAGGAGGCCTGGAGCAATATTCCTCAGGAACAGTGGGTGCACAAGTTCATTAACACGTTGGCTACAATGCATATCAAATGGTATTTACAAGATGAACTGTGCCTCACCACTTCAGATTGGCACAATATGACTTATAACTTTATCACTACATTTTTGTTTGAAAGTCAGCATCCTACAGTCGATCAAGCATTACAAGTTATAAGGAAGAACATTTTTGAGGAGGTACCTAACTTCCCTGTAGAGCAAGAAGAAGAGGAATGGACTGTACCTTTCCAAAAATTACAAGTTTGTTACAATATAAATATTGATGAAGACGATGATCCTAGGAATGTGAAAATCACAAAAACTGAGGGACAAAGAGACATAGAGGGACCTGGGGTCGAACTACATTTCATTGGGAAGCCCATTAAAATCAAGAAAGTCAATATAGGAACAAAGGAAACACCCAAACTAGCAAATGTTGGAGATTACTGGGATGAGGCCACTATTGACAAGATCACAAAATTACTACATGAATATCAGGACTTGTTTCCAACCAAGTTTAAAGATATGAAGGGTATTAAAGGGCCCATGGGGGAGATGGAAATTCCCTTGAAGCTAGATGCGAGACCAGTCAAGAAGAGACCCTATAGACTGAATCCTAAATATAAGAAGAAGGTTAGGATTGAACTAGACAGAATGTTGGAAGCAGGAATCATAGAACTTGTCGAAGAATCAGAATGGATCATCCCTATGGTGGTCCAAGACAAGAAAATAAGAGAGATCAGGATCTGTGTAGACTTGAGGAAACTGAACGATGCATTCTTACATGATCCCTTTCCTACACTGTTCACTGATGAAGTGTTAGATAATGTTGGAGGACATGAAGTCTACTCCTTCACAGATGGATTTTTAGGGTACCATTAGATCAAGATTGCCAAGGAAGATCGACATAAGACCACATTTACAAAAAAATGAGGATCTTTCCAGTATATAGTGATGCCTTTTGGACTGAAGAATGCACCAACCATCTTTTCTAGGGTGGTGGTCAAAGCATTCAAGGAGTCTTTACATAAATGATTAGAATCATATTTTGATTATTGAATTATTTTCATCTTATTAAAAGATCACATTGAGTGTTTAAGACTAATGTTGGATAAGTCCAGGCAATGCCAAATTGCCCTGAACCTGAAAAAGTGCATTTTATTATCACCTTTTGGAATATTTCTAGGACATATTGTAGGCAAGCAGGGGTTACCGGTAGATCCTTATAAGATCGCCATTATTGTTGATCTACCTCCCCCTACTTCAGTGAGATAGTTGTGAACTGCGCTTGACATAAAGGATACTATAGAAAGTTCATCAAAGGCTATGCACAGATAACAACACCAATGGAGAAGTTGTTAAATAAGGATTGTCACTTTCAATGGATAGAAGAATGTCAGCAGAGCTTAGACACACTAAAACATAAAATGGTTACTATGCCCATCTTGGTTTTCCCTGACTGGAGAAAGGAATTCCATGTGAATGCCGATGCCTCATCCATCGCATTAGGAGCAATATTAGCACAAACAGGAGAAGGAGATATCGACCACCCGTTAGCCTTTGCTAGCAGGAATATTTCTACAGCTGAGATAAATTACACCACCACTGAGAGAGAAGGACTAGCTATGGTGTATGTGCTGCAGAAATTCTGACACTACTTGCTGGGAGGACATTTCAAGATGTTCACTGACCACTCTGCATTGAAATACTTAGTCAACAAGCCAGTGTTGGGGGGGAGAATCTACAGATGGCTGTTTTTATTTCAAGAATATGATTTTGAAATCATGGTCAAGCCAGGGAGAATGAATAAGGGGCCTGACCACTTGTCTAGGTTAGAGCATGGAGAAGAACCAACTAGCTTGGAGGATACAATACTGGATGTACAACTGCTAGCCATCCGAAGAGTTGATGATCACTTCGTAGAGATATTCCAGTTCCTATCAATAGGAATGGAACCTAGTGATTATACAATTATCCAAAAGAAGCAACTGGTAGTGCGCGTTGCATACTTTTCACTTATAGTTGGACATCTATACAAGATGAGGCCTGATGATATCTTGAGGAGATGTGTTATAGAGATAGAGAGACCATTGATCCTCGTAGAAGCACATGAGGGCATCGCAGGAGGACACTACGTAGGGAAAGCAACAAGGTAGAAGATTCTTAGAGCTGGCCTTTGGTGGCCTACTCTACATAAGAATGCTAAGGAATACTACAAGGCCTATGATGTATTCCAGAGAGTTGGGAAACCTTCCAGAAGAGATGAGATTCCCTTATCACCTCAGCTAACCTTACAAGCATTCGAGAAATGGGACATTGATTTCATGGGACCTATCAACCCACCAAGGAAGCACACAGGAGCCCGCTACATCATCACTGTGACAGAGTACTTGACCATATGGGCATTATCAAAAGAAGTTAAGGACTGTAGTGCAACTACAACTGCGTAATTTATATTTGATGATATCATAACCAGGTTTGGATGCCCAAAGATCCTTATGAGAGATCAAGGTACACATTTTATTAATAAGACTATTGAATCCTTAACTCAAGAATTTGAAGTTCACCATCAAAAGAGTACACCTTACCATCCACAGGTGAATGGGATGGTCGAAGCTTTCAATAAAATCTTGGAAACAATGCTGACAAAAATTTGCAATGTTAATAGGGATGACTGGGATTTGAGAGTGCCAATAGTATTATGGGCATACAAAACTACTTGCAAGAAGCTAACAATGAAGACTCCATTTAAATTAGTGTATGGCCTAGAATTAGTTGTACCCATGGAAAATTTGGTTCCTAGCCTAAGGATCACAACATTTACAGATATGGATGACACTAGCACTATTCAAGAGAGGCTTGTGTAGTTGGTTGAACTTGAAGAAGACAAATTTATTGCAGGATTTCATCAGTACATACAGAAGGAATGAGAGAAATCCTACCATGACAAACATATCAAGAAAAAGATGTTCAAGCAAGGAGATCTGGTATTGGTATATGACAACAAGTTTATGAAGCATCTAGGGAAGTTCAGAACACATTGGCTTGGGCCATTTGAGGTTGCCTATGTTACAAAAGGACGAGATAAGTAGTTGAAGACACTTAATGGATAGTGGAAGGAAGGTTTGGTGAATGGGAGCTAGTTGAAATTATATTATGACAACCAACTGCCTCGCAGCTCTCAGTAAAAAGCGTAAGAAAAAGGGTCTAGGTACTAGGTGCGGTTGAAACTGGGTACCAAACACAGAAAAGACAATTCGCACATGATAGGGAGGGACAAAATAGAAAGCAAGTTGAAGTAAAATAGAGAAGTTCAGTCCTGCAGTGACTCGGGATGAGTCACGGGTGAGTGTTGGGGGCCTGTTGGCCCTTGGGTATGGAATAAGGAAGAAAATAAAGAACAAGGAAGAAGGAAGGCAAAGTTACGAACTGCGTGGAAGGCACATTGACTGAGATTGGGTCAAAGTGGGTCAAAGGAGAAGAAAAGAAGGAGTGAAGTACGTGAAATCTAGTCATTGGATGAGAAGGTTGTGAAAGATAGATCAACAAGGAAGATAGATCATGGACAACACAGAAAGAAAATAAAGAGACCAACAAATGCATTGGAGCACCTTGTGGGAAAGAAGGAAAGACAGGCTGGCGAAGCCTTGAAAACACAGGTCAATTTGACCTAGGGTTTTAGAATCTAGGGTTTTGACACCTAGGTTTAAGCCTAAGGTTGTCCAAGAGTCAATGTAATGTATAAATAAAGAACTAGATGAGTTGGGTGGGGTTGGTCATTGATCAGTTGTTGTTGGTCGTTATAGGATATGCTTGTTTAAGCTGTTGAACACGATTTGTTGTTACTGTATTGGGAGAGAGAAGTGTTGGGTGAGAGAATTTTTGTATTGTAAGATCTTTAGCTAGGTGTGAAGATCAACCTTGTAGCTGGGTGTGCAGGGACGGGGAGAGAAAGAGAGAGAAGAAGAGAGATCTGCAACTAAGTGTGCAGATAGAACTGCATGCTTTCATCTTGATATATTATAAAGCACAGTTCTATGGACGTAGACCTAGAGTGAGGGTGAACCACGTATATATTGTGTTATGTGTGATTGATGTTGTGTTCTTTGTCATTTAATATGTTGTTATTGTGATTACTGAGTTATATTTGAGAACATAACTGTGAGGTGAGGTTAAGAGTGATAAAGATGATCTAGAGCTAGTTGATGTGTGCTATTGTTCTGAATCCACTTGCATTCCTTTTGGTTGTAGACACCTGTGTCCTGCAACCCCCTATCGCTACTTCAGGTGAGACTGCATCTGCTTCGCAGGTGTTTCCGAAAGGGATAGTAGTTAGGGCTTGTTGGTGCGCTATTAGAGTTGAACCCAGGGTCTACCCCTGTGCCAACAACCCTAAAATAAGGAAAGTGGGTTAAGATGGTTAGAATGTAATTTAAATAATAAAGTGAACTGATGAGTGTACTATAAGTCAAAGTGGATACAAAAGAAATTATTTAAATAATAAATTTAATGGAGAAATTACTAAGAGGACAAGTGGTTAGAAGTGGGTTACCCCTAAAATAAGAAAAATGGGTTAAGATGGTTAGAAGGTAACCCCTTGAGGAAGCTACATGAAAGTATAAATAAGAGGCAAGGGTATCTCATTTTAATCACACTTGAGAATATTGAATATATACAAGTGACTGAAGTAACCAAAGGATATCTAAGCCGAATTTCATAGGGAAGGTGAAGTAAAGAAGGATGAAATTCAAGGGAGGATAAATTCTTTTGATGATGCTTTCTAAGGTATGTTATTTACAGGTCACCTCACCATTTTCACAATAACTTTTTTTCTAGAATGATTCAGACTGTGAAATTGGGAGGCCATTGAGGAAACATATCCAAGTAGCCGTGATACAAATTTTAGTTTTTGGGTCGTTGTATTTTTGGAGTTACACTCCGTGGAAAATATGGTTTATGGCTAGTCCTGAAACTAGTCTAAAATAGGTGTTTCGGGTAAAAACGTCACAACTTCTTCATAACAGATCCAAATTTAGTAAGACCAAATGTATTGGTTAGAGTATAGTTTGTAGAATTATGTGTACCCATTTTAGATCTATACAACAAATATTTTTTGCAGGGCATGCTCTACAAGTTCATTGTCTAGAATAAGCCAAGATTCAACAAGGCATGCCATTTTTTCTATAACTCCTTTTCTGAGAGGTTCCAAGTAGTGAAATCTAGAGGAATTATATAAAAGACATTGAAGAATATTGTGTACCATTTTTAGATATTTATTCATTACAGATACATATTTATGATTATTGCAAGTTAGGGTTGTTGACTAATCCAAAATTAGTCATGTGAGACTAAAGTAAAGTTTGATGAAAATGATAGTCTTTTGTTGTTAAAGTTAAGGAAGGTTTGCAGGTATGTGATCATATACACCAGGTCTATTACAAATTTGCGAATCAGATTTGGATGATAAAATTGATGAGGGATTTTTGGTTGAGGCATGTTACAGATAAAGGTTGTATAACAATGAGGTTGTGTCCCATGGTTTGATGTAATGGTTTATGGTATTTGGTTTCTAGAGAACTTTTTGATGGTTATATTGGTATATGTATTTGGTATATGGTTGAGGTACATGTTGGGTACATGGTTGAGACAAGTAGTTGATGAGTAGGCACATACATGAGCTGTATAGTTGATGATGTTGGTACATCTTGATGAGTCATAGTTGATGAGTAGTTGATGCATGATTGGTACATACTTGGTACATGGTTGGAGGAATTTGTTTGTAGTATTGTTGACACATGGTTTATGGATGATGTAGCATACTTGTCTTGGTTTATTATTAAAAGAACATATTGATGTTTGTGATGATTATGAGTTGTTGTGTTATTCTTGGCTGATGCACATCTTGGTGATATTGTGCATATGGTTGAGAGTTGTCTTGGTGATTGATCTTGGTGAGTAGATCTGATTTGGTTGATAAGATTGATGAGACAGGTTGTTGTCATAGGTTGTTTGGACATGTTATTGTGACAGGTTATTTGTACAGGTTTGGTGCATGGTTGATGCACTTGTTTATGGTACAGGTTGATGTATGGTACATGTTGGCACATGTTATTGGTACATGTTGTTACAGGTTGATTGGTATAGGTTTACAACAGTATATCTCACAGTGATAATGTGACAGTGGTTCCTTCATTCTACTTATATTTCAGGGAGGTTGGAAGGGGCAAGGACAGGTGGTTGTAGCCACCTTCTGGTTGTAGCTGGAGAACATAGGGGGTTGTATCCCCCTTCTGGTTGTAGCCAGAGAATTGGGGAGTTGGATCTTCCTTTAGGTTGTAGCCTAAAAAACTAGGGGGTTGGAGCCTCTTTCCAATTGCAACTATAAAACAAAGGAAGTTGGTGCTTCCAATGAATGTAATTATTAAATACATATAAGAAAAAACATTCTGTGGTTTTCTACCTCTTTAGGTTTCCACATAAAAACTCTGGTGTACTGTGTATGTGTATGATTTCTCATTTGTTCATTTCTTATTTACTCTGCAACTATTGGATGATAATTCTACATTGTTATAACACTTGCATTTTATGGTTAAAAAGGATTAAATTTCTCTATTACTGATTCACCCCCCCTCTCAGTAATCCAACACTGCCAGCCCTCTAAAAATCACTAGTAAAAAATGGGTGCATCCCATAAGGAGAAGATCTAACAGAATACAAAGGGGTCAAAATAAGAAAATCCCAATACTAGCTACTCCACTCACCATTACATCCCAAGTGGAAGAGGTCATGGATTCTCCTAGTCCAGAAGTATCAAAAAAATAAAAAGGGAAGGAACCTCCAGAGAAGACAATAGTAATAAAAGAATAACCACTCTCTACTGAAGGGACCTACAAGACAAACATCCTTGTAGAGAATCTATTCTATGAAACCTTGTTAGAATTGGAGAAGGCCAAAGTTGATGTCGTCAAATGGAAAACAATGACATCAGATAAAAAATGGAAACATAAAGAAGAGGCCTCTCAAGAGTTGGAGAAGAAGCTCCAACTTATGCAGGAAACGTTTCATATTATGACAATGCAAAAAGTGGAATACAACCATAAATTGAAGATGGAAAACCATAAGCTACAAAAGCAATTGAACAAGGAAAAACGAGAACTGCTTGACAAGAATGAACAGGTAGAAATCATGGAGGCTAGAGTCAAGAAAATAGCTAAAGTGTCTGTAGAGATGCTAAAATGCAGACCACCAGCTAGGAAATGCAAACTATTCCTAAAATATAAGTGGCATAAGAATCAGATTGAACACTTGGATAAATTGGTAAAATTCAACCTTGATACCCCCAAGGATTTATTAGATGCATATCAGGGCTGTAACATGGAGGAAAGAGCTAGACTGTGTGAATTATACTTACATAAAATGATATTACCAGACCCCTACAATTGGAATCCTATTCCATATGTGGGGGATGTCCAATTGATGTCCTTTGCATCATGGCTAAGGCATGAAGAAATGAGGGAAGAGGAAATCAATAAGTAAAAGGAAGAATAAATCCAAACACCCTTTTGGATCAGTTCAGTCGAGGAAGCTAGTCTTGGGGATGTTATAACCAACCATCATAACCTCTCTTTGGATAAATATGTAACCCTAGGTTGGAAAACCAAGAAAATGGAAGCAATGGACCATTTAGATGACTCATTAAGATTGTTGGGAGAAGAGGAAACAAAGGCTTTCCATAGGAGGTGACACTCCTTGCCTCATGGTTTGCAAACAAGAGAGCGTCACTCCCCCAATACCTTGAAATGTTCCCTCCTAAGGATACGTTGGTACAAAGATACCTTAAGGAAGATGAAAACTAAATGGATTGGGTTGAATATGGACCCCCCACTCCTTCTTCCTGTAGCACCCGTGGCTGACCTCAACATAATAAATGAAGAAGAAGAGTGGGACAAGATTTTGAAAAACAAGGGATATCATGAGCAACAATCCATCACAAGGTATGTGGCCTGGGACATGACGAAAGAATTCAGTGATAAAAAATAATTTAATGAAAAACAACAATTTGTTGATCAACAATAGGATAATGAACAACAACAACTTAGTGATTAGAAAAAAGGTACATGGCAACGACCTAACAATGGTCAGGATTTTGTGGAAAACAATAGTAGTAGCAAGAGCAGGGAACCTAATTTTGTTGCACAAAGGGTGTGCACAATTTTAGTTGGAGGGTGATGATGAGCCCAATTATTTCCTATCCCAAAGGCTCATCTTTAGCACATTTTTTTTACCATAATATGACTTAATACTTTTTTTTGATCATGTTTAATAGTAAGTCATGGATAATTTTGAATGTTGCTTAGTAAATGTATTTTGAGGTAGATTTTTGTGTATATTATGCCTTTTTTCTCTAATTTCTATGCCAAAATATCTATGTAGCATCAAGCCAGTCAAACTTCATGAGTCAAGGGTGCCAACATCCTAAAAATAAGGGATTTTTTCTTCCTCAAAGCGTTGTCAGCCAAGAATCAAGGGACATTGTCCCTACCTACCTCTAGAGCTTTCCTTGTTCATTATACCCACTACTGATCAACAATAGTTCAAGATACATATGTAATTTGATGAGATTCCCTATTTCCCCACTTCTCTCCTCAATCTAAGCAAGGAAGGTCAAACTCTAAAGACTATATATAGACCTTTAGCCTATGAGAGAAGGAGACAAATTTTTGGAGAATATTGTATTGGGACTTTGCTCTCAAGACTTTTGTTAAGACTTAGAGATTTTTTTCTCTTGATGTACTACCGATGTTAATTGAATAAATATGGTATTTCTTTCACATTCTTATATTTCTTTCAAGGTTCCTTGTGCTTCTTGGGTAGGGCCCACTCAAGAGGGCTCAAGGACCATGTTGCAATTTTTTTGTTTTGTTTTTGCATGTTAAGATAGTGATTAGTTAGCTTTTCATTCCCTTTTAATCTTAAAGTAGTATTGCATGATTAATTGTGTTTTCTGTCAGATTATCATTAACCGGTTGATTACAATAGACATCTTGTAGAAAGGTTCAATAGCCTATTGGAACACTCTTCAGTGTCTTCCCAAGGCCAATAATCTCATATCTATTCCATGTTATTATAGTCTAGATTTTTTGTATTCTTCAAAAGACTTACACTATCTTTCTAGGCCTCATTTTGGCTTCCTATAGGAGTTTCTTGTAGAAACTGCATAGTTCCTATATAAACTACACAATTCTATAGAAATTGTATAGTTCTTGTAGAAACCTCATGTAGGACTTTTTTAGTTCTATATTTGAGTTTATCTTAATCTTATTTTAATAAGAACAACAATAAAACATTAAGAAGACATATGGATTGCTATTGATCAAAGGGTTAGGAATAAAATAGTTTGTTTAGTTCATGCATTAGTTTACCTTTTCTTTAATTGCGATTTTGTTATACACTAGAATGCATTCATCTTTTGCTTTCAATTTTATCTTTATAGTTTAGCCTGCTTTATTTTCTTCCATTAGGATAAATTACTTTTCTACAATTTAGATTAATTGTCCTTTCAAGTTGCTGTGTTTTCCCTTCAAAGCAATAGTTTACAATTTTCTTTGACATTTCGATTCCTTGCACCACTTTATGCATTCCAACCTTTGATCAGTCTCATACCTATACTACTATAAATGCACACTACATATACATTGCACAACACCTCTTAAGTTTGTATGAACCCTAGGTTGATAAAGTAAAGTAAGAAGTCAAGGATACACTAATATTATTGCTACTATTCTTAGGGCTATCAATTAATAGTCTCCATAGCCAACATCCCTCTAGATGCCTCATTCCTCATCACAATATCTCATCACACATGATCAACATGGTTTATTAGAAGATGGTTGTCCAACATAGTATGAGGTACATTAGTCCTTGTTTCATATAAAGTGTCATATTTAATGCAGTTGGCATGTAAGTAAGGATCATGGGTTGAATTTGAATAATGAATCGTAAGCTCATAAGTTATTCTCTTTTCCTTATTTCACCTTGGTGGCCATCATGTCCTAGTCCCATGTTATTATTGGGGAATAAGGGTACTATTGGGAGGCTTTGATAAGGGTAACATGTTGTTCCCCCCATACTTAACAATTTCCATCCTGGGGCCTTACAAAGTGTAATAAACTTTGATATGGCTATAACATGTACAAAAAAAATGCCCATGGTTCATCCTCCTATGAGTAGAAGGGATAAAATGTCGAGGTTGATGCAACTTCTATAAAAAATGAATAAAAGAAAGAAATAAATGTGGGATAATGAATGGCCAACTTTAAAATTCAAAGTCTTAATTGAGCTCTACCTCCTCACTATGAGGCGATTTCCCCTATTCCTAATGCATTGAATGCATATCAAAATGAAATGACTTAATCCCAACAAGAAATAAATGAAGTAAGAAATTGCTTGAAACATGAAAAGGGGACATTAAGTGAATATAATGAAATCAAAAGGCAAGAAATGGTTTTGGAATACACACACTACCGAGGAAAGGGTATCTCAAACAATAAGCACTCCCTATACAAAGGTGCTCATGGAAATGGACCAAACATGATGCCTTGCATGTTAATGAATCCATCACCATGAAGTAACCCCAACATATTTTCATTCACCATAATTTCACTTTGATGGGTCTTCTCGGGAACTATTCCTCTACCTGGGTACTAGCACACCTAATAGGGTCTTCTGATGGTCCTCCCATACCTAAAATTGCTAAATTTCATAAAGTATTGACTTGATGTGAAGTTTGAAGGGGATATATAATGTGAATTTCTCATGTTTCTTTTGTATTAAGTAATGGCTTAATTTGTATGATTCTACGGACTCTTGTTCCTCATGATTATTGGTATTGCTTGATTCTATGGATTTTACTAACTTGGGTGCACTTGACATGTGATGCAGAGAGTTGGGTCATTTGATGACTTGGTAAATTAAGATATATCCTATCACACTCCCTGGACCTTGGAAGATGGAAATATGATCTTTCATTTTTCATATATGGTCATATTAGTTGACGGATGGGCATAAATCCCACAACTTGGGTAGTGCACCCCAGAGTTTGATATACACTAGATGGAGGAAGTTGCCCTTGGATATGGTCGGGAACCCCTTAGGGAGGTGATGAATATTCATTCCACCTTGTACGTTGAGCATTGGGATGATGACATCATGCACTAGGATGCTTTCATGATGATTGGGATTATTGCCATTGAGGGACCCTTCTTCGTGATGATTGGGCATTTGATGGTGATGATACATGACCTTTGATGTTGCATGCACCTTTCCATGGAGAGATGTGTCCTTTGGAGAAACCTTCTCACCTTTGGAGGATGAAATCATAGACTTTGGAGGCTTCTACATCACATGTGTGGTTCTTTGAGGGGAGCTTTTGTCTTATTTTCACTGTATCTTGGAATTAGAGGCTACTTGAGGGAATGACATATACCTATATTACTTGTATCATGGAAATTTTATATTTTTAGGTCTTTTGAGGATTTGTAGTGGTAGGGTTACCTTATATAACTAGGTTAGTGCTATCTCATTTGTAAATCACAATTCACCACTTGTGAGAAACATCACTACATGTATTATTTTTTCTGTTTTTCACTATAGAGTATTTGTGCACACTTTTGGAAGGATGATTTGTGGATGATTTCTCTTGTTTTGATGGATGATATTTGATCTAGGGTTTCTTCATGCACATCGACTTGGTTTAGTGAGTGTTCTTCTTTAATTTTAAATGCTTGTTCATGGTCTATTATGGTGGATTCTCTATTAGATGGTTAATTGTTGCATGCTACCTTGTATACTAGGTTCAATTTTGCTAGAAACCTTAGGAGGGATTAAAATTGTTTATCCTCATCCCTATCTTCATTCATCTTAATTTGTTGAAGCATTTAAGACCTAGTCTAGCATTTAATATCATTTATCTCCCTAGGGTTTTTATTTTCTAGTTCAATACCTAGGGTTCATATTTTCTAGTTTCATACCTAGGGTTTGTATTTTCTAGTTCAATACCTAGGGTTTATGAGAGTATAATCCTTAGGGTTTGATATAGTTCACTTGGATATTCAAGTTAGATGCTATAGAAGAAGAAAACGACACTAGGGTTTATGAGGGTATAAAACTTAAGGTTAGTTTCTTTTAGTTGTGATCCTAGGCCTATGAGGGTATAGTCCTATGGTTTCAAATATCTTGGTCTTATTGGCTATATAACTTCCAATTTAAGGTGTTCCTTAACTCCATTTTCCCAAATAAGGAAAACGACACTAGTATTTTGCTTACAAGTGATTCAAAACCTTAGTAAACTTTCTCTCACTCTCTCAAAATAAACTTGTAGGTTAGATACGTTATTGCATTTTCATGCTCATACTAACCCAATGATTTTCATTTTAAGCTATTTTCTTGTTGTTGTTATAATAGTTTGCTACAACCATTAGGGCTTAAGCATATTGCTAATAACTAACATAGTTTCATGATTTAAACTTCATACAACTATTAGTGGATGGTTTGTAAGTGTTTATATTGATTATATAAAAAATTACATCCATTTGTTTGATGATTTAGAGCTGATATATTATTGTTGTTATAAAACTATTATATGCTGAAGTATGCTAATGTTACTGCAAGTTTTATTATAAAAACCTTTTTTCTTTGATAGATAGTGTTATAGGGCTCATTCTCCTTTCCTTAGACTTTGTGTTTTTTATTGAATGCATTGGAACACCTCTCTCTCTCTCTCTCTCTCTCTCTCTCTCTCTCTCTCTCTCTCAATTACCTTGTCTAAACTCATCCTAACTTTAGCTTTTCTTCCTAAACCTAGCCTATATCACTAAGTGACCAAGATAGGGGGGTGTAGACTTGCCTTTATATTGATATATGATCCCTTGAGGTCACAAGGGAAGTATACTTTGTGTTGGATCCTCATCCATGACTAAAATGAGGGAAGTACTTTCCTAGGTGACAGTGACAATTACTTCCAATTGTTACACAAGTTTTGCATCTTGTGAAGGATTTACACAAGTGCTATATTTTGTGATAAATTTTTGGCACTGTTGCTGGGGAGAATTGAGTCATTCTTTCTATGACACTTTATTGGTAAGCCTTATATTCAAATACTTCTTATATATCTCACTTGGAGACTCCATTGAGAGGAGAATCCTTTTATATTATCCACAGTTTGATGAGCCTTGTCTAAAATTTTTATCTGGCGACTCCACTTATATGTTTTAAGGTGTCATATTCATTGTTGTTAGATTTCTTTTTTTGAAATGAATAAATTATGGCACCATGGGAATTGCATGGAATGAACCCTTCTCTTGATATTAAGAATGTTCATGGATACCCAAATCACTATTCTATGAATTGGGGAAATAATGTTTGAATATTTGATGGTGATATAGATTTGTCCGTCACACACGTAAAAATTTTGAAATACACTTCATAGATAAATGTTATACATGAATATGTGCTAATAAGATTGTTTTTAATATATCTAGAAAAAATACAATAGAATTCGGGTAAGAATTCTCTTATTCTAAAAAACATCCCTTCCCTTGCAATCCTCACTGAATAATTTCTCAAAGGTTGGGCCCTGAGAACTCAAAGGCATGCAGATATTCTTCACAATATTACGGTAGACCTTCGAGAAGAATGATTCTCTTCTGACCCTATTGAAGAAGATGAATAATTGATTGAAGAAAAAGAACTTGAAGAAGATATTAATGAAGAGGATTACCAAACCCTTGAAGAAGAAGAGCCATCTCATGAATCCAATAAAGACGATGAAGAATTGATTGAAGAACGAGATCTTGAAGAAGTGATTCACGAAGAAAGTCACCAAGAACATGAGGTAGAACAATATATACTTCATGGATATTTTGAAGAAGAATATTTTGATGAATCACATCATGTTGAAGTGTTAGGTAATCGACTTCCACACTAAACCTAATATAATATAAAAAGACAAATTTAAACCAGAAAGTAAACAACAAAGAAATCACACTGTATATAGAGATTTTACCTTGGAAACCCAAATGGGAAAACCAAAATTCCTTGAGAATATTGCTATATTTTTGTCTTATTCCTTCATAATAAAGGGTTACATGACTAACCATGGTATACACCTAAGACACAATCACTATCATACCCTCTTGCTTACACAAGAACAACCTTGCAACGAATTTGGATTACATCTACATGATCAACAACCTTATGCTAAAAATAAGCAGGAAGATCAACTTCAAGATGAACTTAATACAATTGCAATGTGCCTTATTTATAGGTTTTACCGCATGAAAAACCCTAAAGAATGGTGCCCAAAAATGGTTACATATCCACACATACAATTGGTTACAAATATCGCAAATCTCAGGATTTTGTTATAATTGAATACTAGTTGTCGACCTCCATTCGGTATTCAGTTGGTTGCCACATGACCTCCTGACGACCTCTTGTTGGATGAGCTCTTGACTTGCTGTCGATCACTTCAACCTTCACTTTTCTTGGTTGATCACTTCAACCTTCGAATTTCACTATAAAGAATATAACAAGACAACATTCTCCCACTTGTTGTCTTCTTTGCTGAAACATGAGAACCTGAAATTTTGGACCCAGGGAAACAATGCCCATTGCCTCTCTACACCAAAATAAATTTACAACACTCATAGAATTGGTCAAAGAGTCTACCATGTTTTCCAATGTGTCTACTTTCTCCAACAATACCTTTTTACTTTCCACCATGTCTCTTATGAAATGGTATTGTACATCAATATGCTTCTTCTTGGAATGATAAGTCGGGTTATTTGCAAGGAATATTGCACTTTTACTATTGCAATTTATCTTTACATATCTCTACTAAAACCTGATCCTTGAACATAGCCTTTTTCAACCATACTACTTCTTTGCTTCCATGAGTGTCTGCCATATATTCAACTTTTGTTGTTAACAAGGCTATGACCTCCTATCACTTACTCATCCAACTAATTGCTCCACCGAATATCTTTAACACATATCCACTAGTATACCTTTGTTGATCCATATCTCCATCTCAGTCAACATCAATAAATCCATGTACATCTATTTCACTATTATCTCCATGTTTCCCTTGGTAGCATATAACATAATATTTTGTGACACAAAAATACCTGAACACTCTTTTGAAAACTATCAACTGCTCTTTTCTAGGTGTCAACATGTACCTTCTGAACACTCCCATTGTAGACCATCATATACATTAGAATGCCAACAACAATTTCATAGGGAACACATGCCATGTACTCTATTTCTTCCCGTGTCTTTAGAAACTGTTCAACATTTAAATTTTCTCCCACAAGAATTGGTACCTTAACAGGTTTGCAATTATACATGTTGAAACACTTCAATATTGTTTCAATATATTTCCTCTGGTTCAAGCAAATATTTCTAAATGTCCGATGTCCCTTGATATCCATTCCTAGAATGAAGTTTGTTGCACCAAGATCCTTCATGTAAAACTTGGAGGATAGATGCTTCTTCACCTCCTTTATTGTGTCCATGTTGTTTATGATCATCAACATGTCTTTGACATACAATGCTACATATATGAAACACCCACCTTCTTCCTTGGGATATACATAGTGATCATATTTTCTTCTCACAAATTCCAAACTAAGGATGTACGTGTCAAACTTTTGGTACCACATCCTAATTAGTGATTTCTTTAGACCATAAAGGGATCTTTTCAATTTGTACAGTAGCTCTTTCTTTCCCTTTACTACAAATCCTTTAGGTTGTTTCATGTAGATTTGTTCTTCCAGGTCCCCATGAAGGAACAATTTCTTCACATCCATTTGCTCTATTTCAAGATCAAATTCTACATTCAGAGACATTGGTACTGTAATGGAATTTGATTTTGCAACACGGAAAAAAATATCACCCAAGTCGACTCTTTAGACTTGGGAATATCCTTTCGGTACTAGTCGAGCTTTGAATTTTCTGACTTGACCTACACCATTCATATTTTTCTTGAACACCCACTTGCTACCGACATGCTTTCTTCCACTAAGTAATTTGACCAAATCCCATGTTTCATTCTTGTGCAATGATTCCATATCTTTGACCATGGTGTCCTTCCAGTGTTTACCCTCTACCGAGTCAACTTCCTCCCTGACTGACTAGGCCCCCTCATCAGTGGAAGTTAACACAAAAGTGGAACAAAAATTGGGTGGATTGTACCTTTTCAACTAGTTTTCTTACTCATTCATACCTCCTTACAACTGAGGTTGGTTGTTCCACATCTTCATTTGATTCAGTCGACTCATATGAATCATATTCTTTGTTCCTGAGCCCAAACCTCAACTTCTCTGGATTTTTCTCTGTTTGAATCACTTCAGACTTGGAATTACCTCTGAATTCTCTGAAGACCACATTTCGACTGTACACTATTTTCCTTGATGTAGGATCCCATAGATTATATCCTTTCATTCCTTCCTTTTATCTGATGAAAATACACTTGAATGCCTTCTTGTCCAACTTGCTCCTCTTTTCCTTGGAAACATGCACAAATGCATCACAACCAAATACTTTGAGATACGAAAGCAAAGGATTCTTTCCAAACCATACCCCATGTGGATTCTTGTCGACTAGCACCAACGAGGAGACATATTTACCAAATATTTTGCAATGTCGACTGCCTTTTCCCAAAATTATTCTGTGAGCCCAACATCACTGAGCATGCTCCTTGCCTTGTCCATCAATGTTCTCTTCATTCTATCGGAAACTCCATTTTGTTGTGGGGTATATGGTGTGGTATTTTGGCATGCTATTCCACACTACTTGCAAAACTACTCAAAATCCTTTTCACAGAATTCACCACCATTGTCAGTTCTCAACACCTTGATTTTCTTATTTATATTTTTTTTACAAGAGATTTAAACTCTTTGAATTTCTCGAAAACTTCTAATTTCTTCTTCAGAAAATATATCCATGTCTTCCTGGAAAAATAATATATGAAGAAGAAATAATACAAGGATCCACTAAGTGAAGGGACTCTTATAGGCCCAAACACATAATTATGAACCAATTATTGAATCCCCTTTTCCCTTGTCACTTCATATGGGAACCTAACCCATTTTTTTTTCCATACATGCAATCTTCACAAAAATCGACTTCTAAATTACACTCGGGAAAAACTTTGACCATACCTTTGTTATGCATAGCTCGAAGTCCTTTTTTTCCAATGTGTCCTATCCTTTTGTGGCATAACATGGTCGAGTCGACTTGATGAAAACTTGTTGAGTCAGTTTGAATTGACACAACCTAAGATGAGTCGAGTCAAGTCGAATTCAAGTCAACTTCAGGAACAACAATGTTGTCACATCCAATCGAGTCAACATTCCCTAACAACTTGTATAGGGTTCCAATCTGAACTCCTTTCATTAAGACCATCACAACCTTGACCATGTTGCACGTATCCTTCTGAAATAGAGTGTGCACTCCTGCATCACCCATCATGATGAAAAATATTATGTTTCTTTCCAAACCAAAAATATGTAGCACACCTGGAAGATTTATACTCCTCCCATCCTAAAGTATCAGTCAGACTCTTCCTTGTCCAACAGTTTTGGTTGTCGAGTCGTCCCCCAAGAAAACATCTCCTCCTTCATATCTCTCATATTCGTAGAACCAGTCTCTGTGAGGTGTCATATGATAGGACACTCATGATTTGATCAACCAAACATCTTGATCTGACTGTGTACTAGTCGATGCCATATACACATCACCTCCTTTATCTAGTGTAGTGTTTCTCTCAGTCGACTACTTCTCATCAAATCCCATACTGATTTCTATTACCTTCAACTTGTGGTCCCTTTTGCAATTCCCAACTTTTTCCACATTTCCAACATTTTCTCATCAACTGAACTAGGTATTTATATCTACCCTTCTACTTATAATTTATATCGGAGAATTTTCATTTATCTCTATTAATTGATCGACCTCTCACCATTAAGGTATATTTGGTCGATCCTTCCATGTTTTTTTTTTTTGAAACTCATAATAGAGATGCTGTTGGACACACCTACCACACTTAGAGGGGGGGTGAATGAGTGTGGTGCTCTTTTTCCCAAAAATTCCCTCTTGCACAAAAACTCATCAATTAGCATTCAACATTTATTCATTACCCATTGCTGTCATTTATAACCAGTTAGATGTAGGCACATATCAGCAACATATATCGACAATATATCATCAACAAGTCATCATCACAATGGACACAAAGAACACAAGATGTATGTACAATTTTCTTTTTATTACGGACTACAATCCTTGGGTTTATCAGCAACAACTAAATAGAGTACAACTCTACAAGAGCACCAGCTCTATATGCAAGACTCAGCTTACACCCTCAACACCAACTGAGATGAGGCAACAATCCTCAACAGATATCAATCTGTCAACAGGTATGAAAATTGTCAGTAGTGCAGCTCGTGTGTGCACGCGCCCTGGCTCACTATGACCCGCGTGTGAACGCAGCCAATGTATAATGTAACACACATATGCTTCTGAGCAACATGCTTAGATCCTCTGCAACCTGCAATCACTTTCTCTTCTGTCTTCAACTGTCCAAACTGACCCATAGCTAGTCACAACACATCCAAGCTCTCCAATAGCTTGCTCATGCTCCACATCGAATCAATATGAATGCTATCTCAATCATGTATAAATAACTAGTATACCATAGCAATCATGTCACTACTGAATCACAAGAGTGTTGCTCACTCCATCAACCAAATCAACCAAACTGAACCACATCATAGAAGCCATACCAAGAATGCCCTAATCATTCACAACATATCAAGCAATAGTATCTATCAAGACAATAATGTAACCATACTAGTGTCTGAGTGATAGATCTGAGGCCATAGAATGCAGGTATGGAACCTGCTTCATCATCCAAGAGCTTGGCACCAGCTCAAACACAAATCTCCATGATTTTATTGAGTCCATGCTCCTTATACACAGACAACCCGCGTGTACACTCACCCTATACATAGCCAACCTATGTTTACATGCACCCTATACACAGACAACCCACGTGTACATCAGAAAATAGGGTTTTCTGTGACTCCGAGACTTTTTCCATCAAGATCTCCGACATTCCCGAAACTTTGATGCATTTATGAGATCCTCCTCTCGCTCTCTTACTCAGAATAGATCTTCAATCATGATCAAGAGTTCCACACCAATAAGATTCTCTCACAAGAAGATCTCCATCAATACTCCAAAAGATATTACCAAGAAGCTCTCCATTGATCCACAAAGGATTCTCACTCAAATGTGCATTTTACAAGAGATCCTAGCTTCTTATTTATACTTTCATATTCTAGGTCACTTAACCCATTTTTAGGTTACTTAACCCATTTCTAGGTCACTTAACCTATTTTCCTTATTTTAGGGTTACCCTCTTTCCATGAATAGAAACTTCTCCAATACTTTATCATTTAAATATTCCTTCTTGATTTTGTCACTTCATTTAAATAGTCTTTCTTGATTTTGTCACTTTACTTTATCATTTAAATAATGATTTCTTCTTTTCAAGAACTTTTACTTCTTTGACCTTGGGGGCTTCAAGCCTTCATATGGGGGTCCTCCAACTTCATAAGGCCATAACTCTCAAACCGTGAGGAGTTATGTGACATTCCACATACCACCGAAAATGACATGACAAGCACTATCCATCTAGGATAGTTTCACCAACAACTTCATTGATCTTCATCTCATTATTCCACATGCAAGCTTGGGTCCTCAAACCATTCTTTTAGGATAACTCATTCCATAAAGCGTATTCCCATGAGGGCTTTCACCATAAGGGGACCACTTTGGAGTTCATCTATTTGTGCACCTTATCAACCATGATAAGACAATAATGATTCATCTTTGCATCGATTGTTTTCCACTTGGACATATAACATTCTCATCAATGGCATCATATCAATCAATTACTTGACATCAATCAAACCAAACCATTTGCATCAATGACATATGATCCAACAATCTCCCAAGTAATCAAACCATTGGCATCAATGACAACATGATCCAACAATCTCCCCCTTTGGCATTGATGGCAATACCAACATTGATGTCAACTCCAATTACCAATTATTGATGTCAACATGTAGACAAGGCATGCTCTACATCAATAGTCAATATGAGTATCTCTCCATATCAATCTCTCCCATCAATAAACATCAATCACATCAATGTGATTATCTCTCCCCCTTTGACATCAATGGAAAAGGGCCATTCTCCTCTTAGGGTTGCTCCCCCTGTCTTGTTGTTGCTGTATAATCTCTCCTTTTGTACAAGGGATATCAATCTAATGTAATGCTGAAAATACATCAAACATACTCCCCCTGTGATCATCGCTCCTCCTATAATTATGCCTATGTGCTCTTTCTTCAAATATAGGTCTCTTTTCTAGGTATGCATCTAATAAATATCTCCTCGTAGAATCATGGAAGAAGAATGACTCCCCCTAAGGGTATGTCTTCCCCTATCTTCTCTGCAAGATGAAAAATATGCTACCATATGATGATCCTTGGACCTATTCATGCATCAAACTTGTGCCACACCATACATCATGAAACAAAAGATATGTCATCAATGAAATAGAGAATCATGAGCAATGTATCCACCACGTGCATCATGTACCAAAATGTGCCCACCATGCACAACACCCATGTACATCAACCATGTACATCAATAATGTGCCAAAAGATATCATCCATGAAATGTATCAACCATATGCCAATCATCAATTATGCCAAACATGTGCATCTACCAATATGCCAACCATGTGCATCTGCCAATATGATCCAACCAATGTGCATCTAAGATGTACCAGCCATGTATACCACCATATTATTTTCCATAATCCAATAGATGAGCATTTGATGAACATCAATCCATACTCTTGGGTTAGTACCATACACCCAAGATATAAACTTGTGTGATCTCACTTAGAACCATGAAAACCTGCAACAAATAGTGTCAGAACTTGCAATAAACAATGTCAGACTCTGCAGTACAGAGTTATACCATCACATCAAACTCCAAGCCATGTGCATTGCCTTTTTCCCAAGGCTTTACAACAGACACGCGGCCTGCTGTACAACTGAGAGCATGTGTACGCGACCTATTCAAGGTCAGAATGCATGGACACGCGACTGTCACCATTGTTACCCGCGTGTGCCTTAGTAGATGGTACATTTGAACTTCCCTTCAATCTTTCATTCTGATCTGGTTGCACTGTCTTCTTCACCCACTTCTGTAGATGACCCTTCTCTTCAGAACTTGAGCTCTGAGTATCCATCTTTTCAAAGATGTCTCCCTTTCTTACTTCATTCCTTCTTCTAGCTATGCTATGTGAAGTCCTCATCATGGAATTTCTTCTTGTGTTCCAGCACTCCTGGGATTTGTGGCCAAATCCACTACAACTGTAGCATCTCATAGAGTTACAGTGAACAAAAATATGTCCTACTTGATCATATCTCCAACACCTTGTGGTGTTATAGAATCTTCCATTATATCTCCTTTCATGAGATCTACATTCAAAAGATTTGTGACCATATCCATTACATGAATAACAATACCCATGAAAAACACTTTCATACCTTTGCTTTGGTGTCTCAAGAATGGCTTCTTGATTTCTTCCTTGCTTTGTTCTTTTGAAATTTTCTTTGCCTTGTGTAGATGGTTGTTTTGCAACATTGTCTTCCTTCTTTGATGGACTTACCTCATGCTTCTTTGAGGTGCTTGCTTCAGTATGTGTATCTTCTCCTTTGTATCCAAGACCTGATTTATCACATGATGGTCTTTGACTTTCCAAGATTTCATCCAAGATTCGTGATCTATTCAAGAATTTGTTTGACTTCTCTACCTTCTTTCTAAGGTCAACAATTTCAGCTTCTAATTTGCAACATGAATCTTCCTTTTCATTTATTTGAATTTTCAATAGTTCCTCTATTCTTTTGGCTTCTTCAATTTGGGTCTTAAGATGGACAATAGTTTCAAAACTTTTACTAATCTCTTCTTCTACATTCATATCTTATTTTCCATCTTTTAGTCTTGTGATCTCTTCTTCCTTTTATTCTAATTTAGTCTTATTTCTTTCTTCTTGTTCTTTGAGCATTTCCTTTAACTTCAAGATGTGCCTTTGACTTCTCTTAAGAAACTTCTTAGTGTTATCCGAAAGATAGTTATAGTGTGTATAAAAATGATCACTCCTATACATGTATAAACCCTCTTCAATTTCCTTTTGAAGTTTTAATAGATTTCATTCTATTCTTTTCATGGGATAAATACCATCAAACTTCACACAAACTATGTCTACATCTTCTTCTTCACTTGTAGAGAAAAATTCATCATCATCATCATTGCATTCAAGGGATTTAGAGTTTTCTTTACCTTTATTTGAAATATCCTCATGATCTTCCTTTTTGCCAATATCAACACATACTTCTTTGCCTTCATTTGAAATGTCTTCAATATCTTCCTTTGATTCTTTATCTTCACTTGAAATGTTTTCAAGATCTTCCATTGTGCTAATATCACTTGATTCTTTATCTTCACTTGAAATATTTTCAAAATGACATTTAGAAATAATGCATTCAAGAGTTTTTGATGATTCTTTACCTTTGATGATCTTGATGGAGTGGTCTTCAATTTGTTCTTTCTCTTCCTTGCTTTGATATGTCTCTTCTAGCTTTAGCCATAGTTCCTTGGCGGAAGTGCATTGTCCCATGCTCTCTTTCATAGGGCTTGAGAGTCCATTAAGAATTGTCTTGAGAGCCAATGCATCATTCTTCTTTCCTTCCCTTTGAGCTGCAAACTTTGACTTGTTCTTCAACGGAACATATTCACCGATGGTTTCCTTCCAAATAGCTGCTCCCATTGTCTTCAAATACACTCTCATTTCTATTCTCCAAGTAGAATAGTTTTCCTCATCAAGGATTGGAACTTCATCATCCATTTGTGTGTCTATGGATCTCCTTCAAGAATGTTAAGGCTTGTAGTGAAGGCCTGCTCTGATACCAATTGTTGGACACACCTACCACACTTAGAGGGGGGGTGAATGAGTGTGGTGCTCTTTTTCCCAAAACTTCCCTCTTGCAAAAAAACTCATCAATTAGCATTCAACATTTATTAATTACCCATTGTTGTCATTTATAACCAGCTAGATGTAGGCACATATCATCAACATATATCAACAATATATCATCAACAAGTCATCATCACAATGGACACATAGAACACAAGATGTATGTACAATTTTCTTTTTATTACGGACTACAATCCTTGGGTTTATCAGCAACAACTGAATAGAGTACAACTATACAAGAGCACCAGTTCTATATGCAAGACTCAGCTTACACCCTTAGCACCAAATGAGATGAGGTAACAATCCTCAATGGATATCAATTTGTCAACATGTACGCGACCTGTCAGTAGTGCAGCCTACGTGTGCATGCGCCCTGGCTCACTACGGCCCACGTGTGAATGCAACCAATGTATAATGCAACAAACATATGCTTCTGAGCAACATGCTCAGATCCTCTGCAACGTGCAATCACTTTCTCTTCTGTCTTCAACTGTCCAACCTGACCCACAACTAGTCACAACACATCCAAGCTCTCCAATAGCTTGCTCATGCTCCACATCAAATCAATATGAATGCTATCTCAATCATGTATAAATAACTAGTATACCATAGAAATCATGTCACTACTGAATCACAAGAGTGCTGCTCACTCCATTTAACTCCCTCCATCAACCAAGTCAACCAAACTTAACCACATCATGGAATCCATACCAAGAATTCCCTAAGCATTCTGGCATATCAAACCAAAAGTATCTATCAAGACAATAATGTATATACCAGAGTGTCTAAGTAGTAGATCACGAGGCCATAGTCTGTAGATCTGGAACTTGCTTCAGCCGTCAAGAGCTTGGCACTAGCTCAAACACAAATCTCCATGATTTTGTGAGTTCCGCTCTATACATAGTCACCCCTGTACACTCACCCTATACACTAGCCGGCCAGTGTGCATGAACCCTATGCAAGACTGACCCTCGTGTACGTAGAAATAGGGTTTTACGTGACTCCCAGACTTCCATCAAGATATTTGATATTGGCGAAACTTTGATGTGTCTATGAGATCCTCTCTCTCTCTTCCTCAGAATAGATCTGTAATCATGCTCAAGAGTTCCACACCAATGAATTCTCTCTAAGAAGATCTCCATCAATACTCAAAGATATTCTCACAAGCTCTCCGTTGATCCACAAAGGATTCTCACTCCAAATGTGCTTTTTACAAGAGATCTTAGATTCTTATTTATACTTTCATATTCCTAGGTCACATAACCCATTTTTTAGGTTACTTAGCCCATTTCTAGGTCACTTAACCTGTTTTTCTCATTTTAGGGGTTGCCACTTTCCATGAATAGAAAGATTCTCCAATACTTTGTCATTTAAATATTCCTTCTTGATTTTGTCACTTCATTTAAATAATCTTTCTTGATTTTGTCACTGCTTTATCATTTAAATAGTAGTTCTTCTTTTCAGAACTTTTACTTCTTTGACCTTGGGGGCCTAAAGCCTTCATGTGGGGGTCCTCAACTTCATAAAGGCCACCAACTCTCTAACTGTGAGGTTTTATGTGACGTTATACATACCATAGAAAATGGCATGACAAGAACTATCCATATAGGATAGTTTCATAACAAAATTCATTGATCTTCATATCATTATACATGCAAGCTTGGGTCCTCCAACCATTCTTTTGGGATAACTCATTCCATGAAGCGTCTTCCCATGAGGGATTTAACCACAAGGGACCACTTTGGAGTTCATCTATTTTTGCACCTTATCATCATGACAAGACAATAATGAAGTTCATCTTTGCATCGATTGGTTTCCACTTGGACATATAAATTTCTCATCAGGGCATCATATCTAATCAATTACTTGACATCAATCAATCAAACTATTGGTATCAATGACAAACCATTTACATCAATGACATATGATCCAACATCTCTGATAATCAAACCAAACCAAACCATTTACATCAATGACATATGATCCAACAATCTCCCAAGTAATCAAACCATTGGCATCAATGACAACATGATCCAACAATCTCCCAAGTAATCAAACCATTGGCATCAATGACAACATGATCCAACAGATGCAACCATGTCTTCTAGTGATAATGTGGCCGAATTAATCTCTATAGCAACGACTAAGATATCCTAGGAGTCAGGAAAATAACATAATAGTCTAATACATTTCTCCTCCTGGGTGATTTTATTATCTACATATGATAACCAACTTATTATAGTATTGAAGTCATTCAAATGCTCAATAACTGAACTCCCATCACTCATCCTCATAAGATATAGTTTCTTTCTAAGGAACAACTTATTTACCAATGATTTCAACTGATATAAGCTTCCCAACTTGTCCCACAGTTTCTTGTCTAAGTCTTCACCTGAGGCATTGAACAACATTGAATCTGCAAGACACATTCGAATTGTACTCCTTTCCCTTCTTTCGAGGTTCTCCCATTCTTCCCTCAACATATCTGTCGGAATGGTACTTGGATAAATGGTTTCCCATTATTCTCGATATACAAGGAGATCTTCAATTTTAAGCTTCCAAAGCTCAAAATTCTAGCTATTGAATTTTTCCATCTCTATCCTCGAACTACTTGCCATTCTTTCAAGTACAACTTTAAATATCTCTGACTTACAATTCTCACTAGACTTAGGGTTTATCTCAGATCCAAGATCTATGAACCTTATCTCTGATACTACATGTTAGGAAATATACTTCCACACTAAACCTAATAGAATAGAAGAAGACGTGTTTAAACAAGAAAGTAAACAACAAAACAATCACATTATACACAAAATTTTTACCCTGCAAACCCAAATGAGAAAACCAACATTCCTTGAGTGTTTTTCTCTCTTGTTGTCTTATTCAATTAGAATAAATGGTTACATGACTAACCTTGTTTTAGTCTCATAACCCTAAAGTTCTATAGTTTTAGCATTTTCCTAGTTTAAATATTTTTAGAACTAGTTTATTCCTAGTTTTTTAAGATAATGACACCTAGATTCTATGTAAAAAACACCTATCACACTCATGTGATTATGTGATTGGTTGTTCTCCTAGAATTTAGTTTATAGTTGAGCTATATAATATAGCTATTTTTTCAAGTGAGATTAAGGAGTTTTTTAGTCCTTACTTCTTTTTGTAACTTTTTTTTCATATTAATAAAATTACATGTTTGAGAACAGTTGGTGAAATTTATCATGGTATTGAAACCATGTTGAAAACGTTTTGGTGAGGAGAGAGCCATGGAAATGGGATAGGCACGGTGATGAAAAATCTAAGGTGATGATCAATAGGATTCCAAAGCTCAATCTTGAAAATCTTCGTTAAATAAACACACATCGTCAACCAAAGGAACATAATCAATGAGGTATTCTTCATTTTATTGTTCATAATCGGGAAAACTTTTTAAATTCTAAAATAATGATTTGAAATATCATTACTTTCAATTATGTTTTAAATTTTTTTGGGTTCTAGTTCTATTAGTTTGGGTTAAAATGGTTCAAACCCATCATGATGGAATGGTTCAAACCCATCATCTAATGGTTTCTCATAGCTCTCTCTCTCTTAATGGTCGAGCTACCCCTATCATGGGTTATTCATGGTTCTCACCCCTTATCTATGTGATTATCACAAGCTCTCTTCCGCTGAGGCCAAGTGTCATATTCTATGAAGTGCTTGACGACTTCCAAATCTTTACATCCATGTATAAAGATTTCGTGTAAAATGAGTTGGATTTCACAACAAAATAGAGTGTGCCCCCACCTTTTCCATCAAAACAAATATTGAAAAAGACCCCTTAAAAGTATTAAATTATTCACTCTTTATCTTTTGTTTCAATGTACATATTTTAATGGGAGATTCTGCTTTTAAAATTATATTTATTACTTTCTAATAGAAGGAATAAAGCATAAGGAAAAGTGGGTATGTTTTTTATGCCATTGAAATGTACATTAGAAAGAGAAGACTCAAATAAACAATTCATTTGGTTTAAAATCTCATAAAATGGTAACATCATCAGGATTGCAGCATGTTATTTTGCTCCACAAGTTTCAAAAACTTGCAAAAGTAGGGAGATTGACCACAAAGACCCCTTTATAGCCTTAAAAAACGATATTTCAACATACTCTCAACTAAGCAAAGTCCTTATAGTGGGTGATTTCAATGCTAGGACAACATGTGAACAAGCTAGTATTCTTCGTTGTAAGGAAGACTGCAACCCCATTTGGCTTACAGAAGAGAAAAATCATGAGTGGACAAGAGTTTCAGAGGACAACAAAAGCTCCAAATTTTTGGGGGAACAACTGCTTACTTTATGTGGGGCATTTGACTTAGTCATTTGTAATGGGGTGGCTAGATGGGCGAATTCTGGCAATTTCACTTGCAATACCTACAATGGAGCAAGTGTAGTAAACTATGCAATTTTCTCACATGGCTTGTAAGAGAAAATGGAGGAAGTTTTGATTGGTGAACAACTGTGGGGGTTGAAATCTGATCATAAAATGATCTATTTAAGTCTAACTTGGGTTGAACAACAACGACATGGGACCAAAAATTAGCACATCCGGAAAACTCCTTCAAAGGGTAGAATTATGTTGACTCAAAAAAACTGTAACACCTTCAAGATAACACTAAAGAGGTTGTTTAATAAGGAGAAAATTCTGTCCTGGGGCCTTCATAGCCATGAGCTAACAAATTTAATCCAAAGCACACTTACAAAATCCAAAAGAGCAAAAAATAGGAAATCTAAAACAAACTGCTTTCTGGTTAATGTTTGGTTTGATGAGGAATGCAAAACAACAAGGAAAACTTTGAAAGAGTCAAGCCATAAATAAATAAACATAAAAGCTTACAAGCAAATTGTAAGAAAGAAGAAAGTTGATTTCATGATCTTAAGGAGGGAGGAATTAATCTTCTAGGGGAAAAATAACCCCAAGTTAATTTGGAAGGAGCTTCAAACAAGAAAGAAACAGACTGAAAATAATATCACAGCCTATCAATGGTTCGAGTATGAAAAGTAGCTTTATGAGCAATATCCTAAGGTGGACCCTCCTCCCTTGGTCAACACTAATACTAAGCTCTTCACCGTGCAATAAATTGAGGTGGGTATCAAAAAGTTGAGTGTTGGAAAAGAAAATGATTTAGTTGAAATCCATGCAGAATATCTAAAGTGGGGTTCAAAAACTCTTGCACCTCACATTATGAAAATTTTAAACAACATCATTCAACAGGGATTCCCTACGGATTGGACAACGAGCCTAGCAATACCACTTTTCAAGAGTGGGGATGTCAACAATCCCTCCAACTATAGGCACAGGTGATTTTAAGGATGGAAATTTATTTTAAAATGTAGAGACCTTGGCAAATCTTACTAATCTTTCATATGCCAACTATGAAATGATTGCGATATTTTTATAAAAATATTCAAATTTCTAAGGATTTTATATAGTTTGTATAAACTTTTGGCAATTTTTAAGGTAAAATAATTTTATCCTATAGAATTTGGGCGAATCATTTTTAGAATAGAAAATCATTTTTTTGGGAAAACCATGGAAATCTAGCCCATGAGCGAAATTTAGCTCCTAAAATCATCCCTGACTATAGGACCATAATGATAACCCCCTTGTTTGTGAATTTATTTGGAAGTATGTTAGAAAATAGAATCAGCAAGTGGGCGGAAGAAGTGGATAAGCATGTTAAAGGGAAAGTAGGTTTCAGACCTAAACACTCAACGATTGATCACGGTATAACTCTAAGGCACATCATTGAAAAAGTGTGGGAGAAAAAAGAGGAAGCCTTTTGTTGCTTTGTTGATTTCAAAAAAGCTTTTGACACGGTCCCTAAAAATAAACTTTGGCATAGAATGGAGGAACTTGGGGTTCCTATACATCTTAGAGCAGTCGTCCATAGGCTATATAAGGAGGTTAAAGTCAAAATCAGAACGTCATCTGGTATCTCCAAAAGTTTTAGGAGTGATATTGGGGTCAAGCAAGGGTGCCCATTGTCCCCTACCCTCTTTGGCTTATATATTGACAAAATTGAAGAGTGGTTAAACTCAAAGGAGGGTGATGGTGCTCTTTTGGGTGATTTTGTGATAAGGCTTCTTTTGTATGCAGATGACCTTATTCTGATTGCTAAATCTGCTCTTGGGTTGCAAGAACACTTAATTTCCCTTGAGCGCTTTTGTAGTATAGTGGGAATGCAAGTCAATACTAGCAAGATGAAAGTGGTAATTTTTTCTAGCAAAAGAAAACATAAGCAACATAAGTTCTACTTTGAAGGCAACACTCTTGAAGAAGTGGCAGATTACAAATACCTCGGAATTGACTTCAACAAAAATCTAAGTTGGGAAGGTTGCATAAAGAAAATAACTTTGGAAGGTTGGAAAGTGTTCTATGCTTTTCAAAATAGATGTAGAGAAGCAGATCTATGGGATTGGAAGACTATGCAAACTCTCTTTGGGATTTTAGTGATCCCGATGGTTCTATATGGTTGTGAAGTGTGGTCCAACAACACATCTGACTTACAGTGGAAACAAATTGAGAAGATTCAAAAACGCTTGATCACAAACAAGTTTAAAATTAAAAGTTCAGTCCCTTATGATATCATGCTGAGTGAAATGGGGGTTGCTCCTATTGAAGCAATTTCTATGGTGAGTCTCATAAGATATCTAAAAAAAATTGAGCAAATGGAAGACATTCGGTGGCCTAAGGTCATCTTCAATGACATATTGTGCAAAAGAAAGAAGACGTGGATGAGACAAAATATAAAATGGCTTAGTAAATGGGATATCCACTTGATCAAGTTCCCTACGAATAGTAAAGAGATAAAGGATTTTGTTATTGATAGGTTCCATAAGAGAACTTGGGATAAAGGGCCTGGGAGAAAGAAAGATTATTATATTGAAGAGTTTAACCCCACATACAATCATCATCAAAAAGCGTACATCAGGGCCAATATATCTTGGAGATCCAAAATTCTTATTTCCCAATTAAGAACCAATTCCCATCAACTTCGCTGTGAAACTGGGCATTGGAAAAGACCAAAAGAAGCTTGGGAAGAAAGGGTGTGTGTGTTCTGCACCTCCGGAAAAGTGGAAATAGAAATACATTTCATTTTAGAGTGTGAATCTTTCAAATACATCAAGGACAACTATATAAATATATTGACAACTAGCTCTTGGAATAACTTATTTAGCGAGGGGACAGTGGAGAAATTGGGGGAGCTCATCATCAAGTTGAACGGAAAAAGGGATGAACTGCATAAATCAGTTTGTGAGGCGGTCTGTCCCATAGGCTATTGTTAGCCTCGTGGACATTAAAATCATTTTCTTTCTTTTCTTACATGGGAGGTAATGTAAAGGAAGAGTGGTAAGCGTTAACGTGTTTTTTGAAATATTTTATTATTATTATTATTATTATTGAAATATTTTATTATTATTTTTTATTTTTATGTAAAATTGGAGATGGAAATATAAGGGGTGATATTTTTTAAAAATTGAAGTACTCCCTAGTTTAAGGGGGCATTTTTTTTTACATTGTAATTGAACTCTTGAACGTTAAATTGTTCACTTTAGAGGAGGGCACATTTACTTTGTATTGTGATCATTGTGTCAAATTTTGAAAGTTTGATAACCTCAAAGCAAATTTGTAACTTGAAATTAAAATGTTGATAAGAGTAAAGTGAAATACTCTATCAACGACTCTTTCACGAGGCTATAAGAGGGTTAAGGTCAAGCTCCTATAACATTATTTTATAGTGTGTGTAGTGTCTCTTGTGCATAGTATTATTCATTTGATCTTGTGGACTTGATAATTACTTCATCGTGTCAAAATTGGTAAAGTTATTCACTGATTCTGATAAATTGGATGGACCCAAGAACTTAAGACTTGGAGTCATCACATGCAAAACACCTAAGACACAATCGCCATCGTACCCTAAGAAACAATACAATCACCATCATACCCTAAGAAACAATCTCTTGCATACCCTAACACACAATTGACATCATACCTTGGTCTACACATAAGAGACAATCACCATTATACCCTCTTTCTTACGAACAACCTTGTAGTCAATTCGGCTTACATCTACATGACCAACAACCTTCTACTAAAAATAAGCGGGGAGATCAAATTCAACATAAAATTAATACAATTACAACATGCCTTATTTATAGGCTTTAAAACATGTATAACCCTAAATAATGGCGACCAAAAATGGTTACAGATCCATGCAGATCATTGGCTACAAATCCCACAAATCTCGAGATTTTGTTATAGTCGACTACCAATCGGATTACCAATCAACCTCCATTCGATCTTCAGTCAGTTGCCACATGACCTCCTGACGACCTCTTGTTGGATGAGCTCTCAATTTGATGTCGACCACTTTAAAATAAAATTTTCCCAGTCGATCACTTCGACCTCGAATTTTCCCGGTCCATCACTTCAACCTTTGAATTTCACTGCAAAGAATATAACAAACCAACATGAAGAACACATCCATGAAGAAGGTCCTATTGAATGTACTCCTCCTCATGAAGATGAGACATTGGTATGGGTTCCTCCATTTGATGAAGATGAATTCATCCAATATTCTCTTCCTCCTTCAAGTCAAGAAAAGAATGAGGTAAGTTGTACTCTTTTCCAAATTTATGATTCATATGATGCATCTTTTCATGACTTGGAAAATGAATAATTCTTGGAGGAACCCTTGGATGCAGAGGATTTATCATCTAATAAAGAACATGAGAAATGTATTGATGATTTTAAACACATTGGAAGATGTAGATGGGATAAGAGTTGCTTTCATTTTGATGGAGATCCTATTTATGATGTCAATGATGATTCTAAAATCAAGAATCCCATTCTTTTTCCTTTAGAACATACATCTACAACCATTGTTTATTCAGATTCTTTGCAATATGAAGATGACATGTTCATAGATTTGTTTCAACCATCTAGGAATGATCCATCAAAAAATTCTCATGATGACTTCTATACCTTTCCTAGAAGGTGTGGTGCATATTCTTTTGAGCACTTGGAGTTATTCTATGAATATTTTTAACCACCTTTATGCTCATATTTTAGTGAACATTCTTATGAGGGCATGATTCCCCCAAGACAACAAGAATTTAATAATTAATATATCTAGTCTTCTTTTTCCCCATCTTACTACATCACTAAATATACGACTGGAAATTATATTTTTGATAATAACTTATCTATGGGGAAAATTTTCTTTCAACATATGGTTTGTTGCAGGAATTTCCAACCACATATAGAAGGACTACAAGCCCTATGTTGGGAGATTTTTTTTTTCTTAAGATCTAAATCCATGTCCCATTTTTCCTCCATTTTCTCCTCAGTCAATAATCGATTATTCTTCAAGAAGGATAATTATTATTATTATCTTGCCTTAGGATTATTTTATTTTTTTTTAAATAAAAAAGTTGGAACCTTTTATATTGACATAGACAAAATACAGCACTGTTGGGGATGCCAGCTATCCCGCCTTAGCAGGAAACTAAGGCAGCTGGACATCCCTGTCCCCATATCATCATAGTTGCAGAGCAGATCGAAAGTAACAAAATTAACACTGCTATCTCCCGCCCGTAGGAAACCGGGAGTAACAAAATTAAAACTGGTGTTTGCATCTAAAACTAAAGCATATAGAAAGCTAACTGTCCACAGGCATATACTAGTAAAACAAAACCACAAGCAAAGTTGGGGTCTAAACATTAGGTAACCTCGGAGCCCAGGAGAGTGTCGGCAGCTTCAGTGTGCCTCCATCGCGCTGGAAAGGCGTAAGCTCTGGCACATGTTGGACACTGTTTCTTCAGCGTAGCTCTGGAATGCGTGGCAAAGAACATATCTATCCTCTGCTCCAGCCGCTCGATGCGAAAGACCTGGTCTTCAAGGAGATTGCGCACATCAAAGATGAGGCTGAGGTAGTCCGCATCGGGTGAGGGTGGCTGCGCTGGGCTGGTATCTGCGGTCGCTTCCTGCTCTTTAGCTCCCGTTTCTGCTCTAATGGGCTCAGGAGGAGCTTCCTCCTCCACATAGAAAGGAGAATAAGGTTCTTCGTTGCCACCGTCACCGGGGTTGCGCTTCCCACTTGCCATTCCTGAAGTGTTGTCCTGACCAATGCACGAGCGGGGGTTCCAGTTTTCTGGGACCGTGAATAAGGTGTGCGCAGGGAGACTTTCCAGTCCTTCGTCCAGGATCACCTCCTTGACAATTGCCATTCCCCTCATCCTTCTCCTTCTGACAGCCACTGCCATTGCTTTTTCAAAGGCCTCCTTGCGCTTTCATCTCGACTTCGCTGCATGCCAAGCTGCTCCTCGTCGTGGTGTCCCCCAGAGTCGTGGCATGGCGATGCCAGGTGATAATGCGGCCAAGCGGTGCGGCTGCTTCAGTCGGACGAGAAAAACCTTACTGTGGAGCCAATGCTGCTGCGAGACAGAGGGTATCGAGAGATCTCTACCACCTAGAGTTACACTGCTAACAATGAACCTGAGCATTATGCCGATTACGATATACAGCGCCATCCCTTCCTTCATTAAAATCTGAACCTTAGTGCAGGTACCTTCCCCTTGTGCGAGCAGGCTCCACATTTGAATATGCCTGGGTGAATTCATGGCAAATTAATGTGCACTTGATGTGAGTCGGTGGGCGCCTTGCCTCCACGTGGTCTCCTTTGCCTCCCTGTCACCCCATCTGGGAAATCTTTCCTTAGGATTATTATTATTATTATTATTTATGTATTTAATAATAATGATTACGATTTCTTATTATTATTATCTTATTTAATTGAATAATAATAATAATAATAATAATATGGGGTTATTATTATTATCATATTTAAGTTCCTTTCTTCAAGGAACTTCATCTCGAAGTTAACTTTGATTATGTTACTTATTATCTCACCAAATCCTCCACAACTCCCTTTTTTATCTCTTGTATCTTCTACAACACCCTCTGCTAGACCAGTATAATTCCACCCAAGTGACCGTAGCAGGCATCGAAATTCTACATCACAACACCGAGGCAATGCAAGTACTCTCTAGTTTCCCTTCTTGACTTTCAGAACTAGTCTTAAAACTTACTGGTCTATTCGGAGCCCCAGGGATTGAGATCTCATCTGCCCAAGTAGGCATATGTATTGGTACTCACGTACACTAGGAATCTCAAAAGGCCAACCTAAAATCCCTACACAACTACCAGGTACAACCCCAGGCATCAAAGTCCAATCCCACAACACCACCAATGAACAATACTCTAGCTATTATTCAGGACTTTGGCATCACAAATCCAATACAAGGCATAAGAATTATTGGCATAAGTACTAGATTGAGTTGTCTGCAACCCATAATGTGTTACTTGTAATATTCTCCATCATGGTTATGGGCTCCCACAAGATCATTAAAAAATTTCCCCTCTCGACGACTGGTGTATTTCCTTACAACCACCACCACACAACATGCAACCAATGCATTAGTTATAATAACATCTTATAGAAATAATCGACATGCTAACTCTCACATGTCATGCGTGAGTAATGGTATACTTTTGTTGATCATCATATGTTTCCGATTCAAGTCAGGGTGTATTTGAAGGAAATATGAAAAATACATTCAAATAAGAAATATGAAGAATACTCGATTATTATCTAAGGAGAAAATGGACGAAAAATGGGACATGGATTTAGATCTTAAGGAAAAAATTTGCTCCCAACTTAGGGCTTGTTGTCCCTTCTATATGTGGTTGGAAATGACCGCAAAAAAACATAGGTTGAAAGAAAATTTTCCCCATAGATAAGTTATTATAAAAAATATAATCTCCAATCATATCTTCAGTGATATAGTAAGATGGGGAAAAAGAAGACTAGACATCTTCACTATTAAATTCTTATTGTCCTAGGGAATCATGCCCTCACAAGAATGTTCACTGAAATATGAGCATAAAGGTGGTTGAAAATGCTCATAGAATAACTCCAAGTGCTAAAAAGAATATGCATCACACCTTTTAAGAAATGGATAGAAGTCATCATGAGAATGTTGTGATGGATCATTCCTAGATGGTTGAAAAAAATATGTGAACATATCATCTTCATATTCCCAAGAATCCGAATAAAGAATGGTCATAGATGTATGTTCTAAAGGAAAACAAAATTGATTCTTAATTTTAGAATGATCATTGACATCATAAATAGGATCTCCCTCAAAATGAAAGAAACTATTATCTCATCTACGTCTTCCAATGTGTATAAAATAATAAATACAGTCATCATGTTCTTTATTAGCTAATAAATCCTCTGCATCCAAGGGTTCCTCCAAGAATTCTTCATTTTCAAAGTCATGAAAAGATGCATCATAGGAATCATAAACTTGGAAAAGAGTACAACTTACCTCAATCTTGTCTTCACATGAAGGAGGGAGGAAAGCTTGGATTAATTCATCTTCATCAAATGGAGGAACCCATACCAATGTATCGTCAAGTCATGAGAAGTACTTTCAACAAGACCTTCTTCATGGACATGTTTTGCATGTTGGGTTGTTATATTATTTGCAGTGAAAGTCGAAGGCTAAAGTGATCAACTAGGAAAATTCAAGGTTGAAGTGATCGAAAACAAGTTGAGAGGTCAACCGACAAGAGGTCGTTAGGAGGTCATGTGGAAAACAATTGAAGACCGAATGGAGGTTGATTGGTAATCTGATTTGTAGTCGACGGTAATGGAATCCCGATATTTGTAGCCAACTATTTGCGTGGATTTGTAACCATTTTTTGGATGCCATTATTTAGGATTTTGCATGTCATAAATCCTATAAATAATACACATTGTAATTGTATTAAGTTTATGTTGAAGTTGATCTTCCTTCTTATTTTTAGCAAAAGGTTGTTGGTCATGTATATGTAATTCGAATTGGCTATAGGGTTGTTCTTGTGTAAGCAACATGGTATGATGGTGATTTTTTCTTAGGTGTAGTCTAAATTTAGTCATGTAACCCTTTATTTTGAATGAATAAGACAACAAGAGAGAAAGATGCTCAAGGAATGTTGGTTTTCCTAGTTGGGTTTCCAGGGTAAAATCTTTGTGTACAATGCGATTGTTTTGTTGTTTACTTTCTTGTTTAAATCTATCTTATTTTCTTCTATTAGGTTCAGTGTGGAAGCATGTTTCCTAACATGTGGTATCAAAGCTAAGGTTCATAGATCTTGGATCTGAGCTAAACCCTAGTTCTAGTGAGATTTGTAAGTCATAGATCTTTAAAGTTGCACTTGAAATAATGGAAAGTAGTTCAAGGATAGAGATCGAAAAATTCAATGGCCAGAATTTTGAGCTTTGGAATCTTAAAATTGGAGATCTCCTTGTAGATCGAGAACAATGGGCAATAGTTTGTCCAAGTGCCATTTCGATAGGTATGTTGAGGGAAGAATGGGATAAACTTGAAAGAAGGGTAAGGAGTATGATTTGGCCATGTTTTGAAAATTTGGTGTTATTGAATGTCTCAGGTGAAGACTCAGACAAGAAAATATGGGACAAGCTGGTTTTCAAGATTTGGGGATTCATATATATTGATAGGCTTTAATCCTAGTTCTCAAAGTTGGGAAGGAAAACTAGAGAGTACTCACACTTCCCTAGTGTTTTGATGTGGAATTTTGATGGATGCTGCAGTCACTTGGGTGGCTCTATACTAGTTCAGTAGAGGGTGTTGTGGAAGATACAAAAGCTAACAAAGGGTGTTGTGGAGGACACAATGAGCTAATTAAAGTTATATAAGTAACATAATCAAAGTAACTTTAGGACGAAGTTCCTTGAAGGAGGGTAGTATATCATGCCCCACATTATTATTAGTATTATTATTTAATTAAATAATAATAATAATAAGGAAGTATAATCATTATCCTAAAAAAAATCATCCCGATATTATTATTAAATAATAATGATAATAATTATCCAAGGGGATCATCCACATCTTAGTATTATCAAATGAATAAATACATAAGTAAATAATAATAATAAAGTATAAAAAGTGCTTAAAAATAAATAATCGGGGTATGGGAAAATATGTAACAATGATCTATGAAAAATCCTAAAAATATAGTTAATAATTCAAGTGGATCTTAGGGATTGAGTTCTAGGATTCTATATAAGGAGGGAAGGAAAGAGAAAAGGGGAATATTTTTTTTGGCACGTCTTTCTTTTGGTTTAGCTATAGAGAGGGAAAGGCGAAGGATTCTTTGGCATAATAGTCTATTGAGGGCTCATGGGTGACCTACTACTAAAGATTAAAGTAGAAAGGTCTACGGTTGGGTGGACATCTCTCTACTAGCCAAAATAGAGATTTCGTTTTCTCCTTCTTTCCCCTTCTTATGTAGAATCCAAGTCTCAAGAACTCAATCCCTAATATTTACTTGAATTCTTTATTATATTATTAGGGTTTTTCCATAGATTGTCATTACTTATTTTACCATTTTTTTTTGTACCTTGATTATTTATTTTTAAGTACTTATTATACTTTCTTATTATTATTTACATATTTATTTATTCATTTAATCATAATAATATGGGGATGATCCCATTAGGATAATTATTATTATTATTATTATTATTATTATTTATGTATTTAACAATAATATGGGGATGATCCTTTTAGGATAATCATTACACTTCCTTATTGTTATTATTATTTGATTAAATAGTAATATTAATAATGTGGGGCATGACATACTCCCCACATTCAAAGAGATTCGTCTCGAAGTTAAATTGGATTATGTTACTTATAGAATTTTAAGTAGCTCACCATATCCTCTACCACACCCCCTGTTAGCTCTTGTATCTTCCACAACACCCTCTGATGGACTAGTATAAAGCCACCCAACTAATCGAAATAGGCATCGAAAGTCCACATCACAACACCGGGGAAGTGTGAGTACACTCTAGCTATCCTTCTTGACTTTCAGAACTAAACTTAAAGCCTACTAGTCTATCTGAATCCCTAAGGATTGAGACGCTATATAACCAAGCAAACATCTGGATAGTCACTCACGTACACCAGATATCTTGCAAGGTTGACCTCAACTCCCTCCACAACTATGTAACACCCCTGTTTCCCCCAACTTGTAATTAATCATAAAATAGGATTACCATGCTAAGGCATGTGGAAAATGTAAATGTATTATTGTTAAACTGCCCATAAGTGACTGTTGGGGGGTGAAGCCTTGAAGTACGATCCATGATATCTCTAGAGGAAAGAAATCAGTTAATGAAGAAAGGACCAATGGTTGAATCATCAACCACCCCCATGAAAGGAAGCATGGTCTAGCTGCAGGATGTTAGCTCGAAGTACCATAGAGACCTGCAGACCCGAGCTTCCTTCTGAAAGAAGGAACATGATAGGTCAAAAACCTTCCAGAAGAGGTAAGGTAAGATACATATAGAGACACAGCAAGAGAAGAGACAAGGGATGATAGAAAAAGCTCATAAGGGAGATGTGAGACCCAAAGGAAGTTCCAAGAGCACAACCTGATGGACCCAAACATGAGCTTGATGCTGAGGAAGCATCTGATAAACCTCGCAGGGTCGCTGTGACAGAGAGAGATTCTCTGAGAGATGGCGTAAATTCCCTAGTGATATCATGGCTTGGCATGGGGGTGCCCAAATTAATAATAATGAATGCCTTTGAACCTATGGTTGGGTGGAAAGTCGCACATCCATAGTCAGTTGGTTGGATGCAACTTGTAATAGATAAGTATTCTCATACCCTGTGAAATTAAGCTGCAATTACGTAATGAAATGGGATATATTGTGAGTGACCTAGGGATGTGTATGTTTTCTTAATGATTATACTGTATCTCTTTATTCATGTTCAAATTGTGTATTTAAGAAAGTATGGACTGGACATGTTTATATACGTAAATTCTTGCACCCTATGGTGGCTTAAGCTAGATCCACGAACTGTGAGTTCGTCGACCTTGGGCATAGTTTCATGTACACATATCGACACTCCTAGTCATTCTGAGTCCCTTGGAGGAGTGATTCTATTAAAGCTCAGGAGAGATAGTGCACGTATCCACAGGCTCTCTGTGAGGCAGGAGGAGTCCAAAAAACCACTCAAGTTCGAGAGTTGAGGAATGAGTATAAGGAGTGCGTGGAAGGATTCTTCCAAGTGTTAAGTTCAAGAAAAAGAGTGCAAATCTCTTAATCCCTTCAGAGATAACAAATCCCAGGAAGAGTAGTGAGGATGAAGTATCTAAAGGGAAGGTTCCCTTGTTTGGAAGATGAACAGACAGAATCTATTTGGAAGAAGCCACGGTTTGTTGTGACCATTGGATATGGGAAAGAATGTGGGAGTTAACCCTTGGAGTCATTCATACTTTGCGAGTTCAACGAACTGAGCGAGTTCGTTGTAAGGGAGGTAAAATCCTCGAAGTCTCAAAGTTAACTTTGAGGATGCCAAGGAACTGTCTCGACCGTCAGATCTAGGATGTAGATGATAGTCAAGTTACCAGAACTACCCATGAATTAAGAATATGACAGCGGAGATGGATGTGAGACATTTAACAGGAGGAGAGGCCATCTCGGTTGTCAAATAGACTCAAATACTCACTGGGGTTAATGAATCAAATACCAGCCACTTGATTTAATCGACGCTTGGGAATCATTGCGGAGTGTGAAGGTGAATTTAGCGGACCTACTAGTTCACGTCCCGCAATCAACCCACATCGTTGATCTCATTGGGGATGGAAGATCAACAACTAGGATTAGACTAGAGTTGAGCAATCACTTCTCAGATTGCAGATCTGGGACCCCGCAATCACTGTGAACTATCGATATATGAATGGAGATCGAGGGTGGGGAATCATTGTGGAGCGTGAAGGTGAAAGTAGAGAACACACTAGTTCGTGGCCCACAATTCACTAACATCATTGATCTCATCAGGCTGGAAGAACAACGACTCTGGTTAGACCAGGTCAGGTGAATACTTTCCAGATTGTGGAGGTTGAGATCTCTGATAAAGAGCACGCATGTTGGGGCTCCACAATTACTATGAACCATCGATCGTCATTAACCTTCGATATGAGTTTGACGAGATCCATGAAACGCAAGGAGTGTGTGGGAAATTGAAATCCTCAAAGAGATCAAGCTCATAAGAGATATCACTTTCAGGTGTGCAGATGAAGTCCAAGAAACAGACCCGTAGGAGGAGCAAAGGTCGAGGCCTTTGAACCCTTAGCAAATATTCTAAGTCGGAAGAGATCAAAATCTCAGGAGGAGAAGCAACAGTGGCTGTTGGATCACAGTACAGAGGACCAATAGTCGCCTGATCAAAGAAAGGTGCCCTAGCCTTAGTGCTTTGCACATGTAGGAGAGTGGACTTACCAAAGTCCCGAAGTCCAATAGATTGAAGACTTTGGGGAAAAATACTTCAGATGTTTCCAAGTGAGGAGGAAGACAAACTCTTGAAGCCCCGAAAGTCGAAGAGCTAGAAATCCAAAGAGAATCTGGACCATAGTTCTAGAAGGGCGTGTGGCGACAGATCGTGAACTCTAGGTGGAAGCACTTTGGGAGAACACGAAGGAGAAGAGTTTGAAATCGTCGAAGCCCGAACAACCGAAGCAACTGAGAGCCATCGATTTGCAGGAGGACACATGTCATGATATCGTGGACTCTGGGTAAAACCATTCTAGGAGAAACAGAGAGTGAGGAAAACTGAGATATGAGATCTCCGAAGGCCGAAGTCCTAAAGAGACAAGGGACATTTATTTATAGAGGAAACGCGTTAATAGATCGTGAGCTTCGGGTGAATTGCACTGGGGTTTTAGTTGAGAATCGAGACTGCCAAACCCCGAAGACCTGAAGTGAATCTGGACTGTCTGATCCAGAAGAGACGTGGCGTAAATATATGGACTCCAGGTAAAGTCCCGAAGTAATTCATAACCACCAGATTAAGGGGGATGTGGCATAAATATGTGGATTTCGGGTAAAGAACCAAAGTAAATATCCACCATCTGATTTCAGAGGACACGCGGCAACAATCCACATACGTCGAGGGGGAGTGAAAGTTGAGAATTGAGAAATCCAAAGTCCGAAGATGCAAAGGGATCACAACCATTAATCCAAGAGGGACATGCATCAGTGGATTATAAATTCTGGATAAAATCCATTGGGGAAAAATGAGATTTGAGATTTGAGATTTTCAAAGTCTGGAAATCCGAAGCGATGAGAGTCATCGATGTGAATGTGGACACATAGTGCCAGATCTAGAACTACAGAAGAAAAGAGAGGAGGAAAAGGGTTCAAAGACCCGGAGAAGATCTCGATCCTTGATAGAGGAGGGATCTGAAGGACCGTTGGTATGGTTGAGGAGGCCAAAGTCCCGAAGAGGGAGAAGAACCATCGATTGAGGAGGACGCATGGCAGACAATCTCCCATTTCGGAGAAATCTCTCTGGAAGAAATCCGAATTTGAGAACTAAAACTACCAAAGGTTGAACTCGTGGAGGAAATTGTAGCCGCACATCTGTAGTGAAAGGTGTCAGCAGATCTTCCACTCCAAAAGATAGCTACTTAGGAGGAAGTGAGGGTTGAGAGTTGAAACTCCCGAAGCCCGAATCACGAAATAAATCACAGTCGTTGATTTAGAAAGGTTAGATATGATCCGTAGATTAAGAAAGTATGGATCTGAGCCGTTAGTTCATAACCACCATCAAGGTCGATGAGATCGACGGTCCTGTTGCATTGTGGGGATCGAAGGTGCGTGAACTTTAAAAAGTTGAGGGCGGGCCCCAATCTAGACCACGGTTTTGGAGAAAGGACATGTGGAGGCTCAAGGTGAATTGCAGGGAAAAAAGTAGTTTGGTTTGAAACCACCCTTGGTCGCGCCTGCAATCGCGTGGTTACGTAAGGCCATCTCCCAAGGTCATATCAAGGAAGGGGCTTATCATAAAAGGAGCTAGCGCCCAAACTTTGAGATTTCATAGGCGTGAAGGGGAAGGTCGCATGTACCATTAGACCTGCACCCGGAAGTCAAAAGGGGTTTGTGTTTAATTATAGAGCGATACCATTAGGGTCTCAGAGAGTTGTTTGGCTTTAGAATTAGAGATCCTTGATTGGGAGGTTGGACTGGTTCCTCGACTTTCCAAATTAGAAACCATGAATGGAGAATCTATCCTTTAAGAAAAGTGAAAATTTTTATGCCCCATCATGGGTGTGTTACAAATTGGTATTAGAGCATGGTTACAACACCTGTCCTATTTGGGCTCATGTACGAGTCATGTAAGAAGGTATTGTTGTCTGCATTTACTCCTTGAGGAGAAGGACTGCAGATTGAACCTATGATTTTGGGAATTCTTGTTGAATTTCAGCAGAAGAATTTCTTTATCCCTTTGTCAAAGTGATAACTACTCTTATCGGAGTAGGGATATGCTAATTAACATTTATAATAAGACTTGAATGTGGATAGCTGAAGGTGGCAGGGTTCTGTCAAGAGCAGCTGAAGATTGAAGGATGGATGAATTGGTGTTCATAACATTGCTTCTAAGCATGGGAAGTTGGAACTTCAGGCACTGATGATGGTAGATTATACAATGGTTAATACCTTTGTGGGCTTAAAGGAATCTGATAGGATCAGGTAGGATCCCTGACAGTTATAGTTACTTCTATATTAAAATAGGAGTATATAACTCCTCATGACTAGAGAAAAAGTGAGATGGGTAAAACCCTATGGATGCTAAGGAAAGAAGGTTCTTTTGCTAGACGAGGTCGCATAAAGAATAAAGTGACCCTAGTTGGTTATTTCCTTGAGACAAGGCAACATCAATACAATATATGACTGTGAGATTAGTCCTATAAGTGACTGAAATCTCAAACTAAAGGACACTAATGATGAAATTAAACTATCAATTGAATGCATGAGGTAAAAAGGTGCAAGAGATGCACCTACTTATACATGAATGTGTATACATGATCATAAGGACAATTGGAATATCCTTGGGAAAAGGATATAGAAGTCCGATATGTCCATGTGTGTGAAGTACATGGAAAAAGTGCAAGCAATAAGCTAGCATGATGAATATTTATCTATGTTTAATCATGCTAGAGTGCATGGGTTAATGCATTGTGGAGCTTCCTAATATGAAGCCTGATATTCATACCAGTTAGGTATGAATGATATTAAACGTGCAAGTGATGCACCTGTATGATGTAAGTTAACAAAACCATAATATGTATGGATACATAATTTGGGTACATGACAAAGATGCATGTTTATATTCCTTATGGGATATTTGGTAAGCTACCGAAGCTAACTCAAGGTTGAGGCCATCACAAATAGTGATGGATATGCAATAAGGAAGTTGCATGCTGAAGGATTTCCCTGTGGTGGAACTGTGTGAAGACTCTATCAGAAAAACAAAGCCACAACCTTAATGACTATTGAGAATTAAGTAGTGAGCCACAAGCTTNATCATATAAGGAATAGAAGACTAATAAATGAATATTGACCATTTTGATAACCAAATGGTAATGTGTAGGATGGACAGGTTTATGACCCATTATGAACAAAAAGGTTTTCTATTAAAGCATGTTGTTGTATTCCAAAAAAGGTTAGGGTGAGGCCTAACCAAGGCTTCTCAAGGAAAAGAGTAAGAAGATCCCAACAGGGAGTAAATTGCAAAAGCAAAGAAAAGACAGTGAGGCCTTAGAAATAACTCAGTCGGGCTGAAAAGTCCCAGGCAATGTAGAAAGAATTTGAAGAATGGGAGAGGCTCAATTCTTTTCTTGTTGTGTATTATGTTTTTCCTTGGGATGAGAAAGCTAGTACACTGATGAAAGTAAATGTTTTGACACCGTAGTGATGAGGATTGTATTACTGCAGAAACAATTGAGAATTGTCAGTATTGCACTCATGAAAACATTAAGGATAATGTGCTGAAGTGCATACAAATATGATAGGACATGTCTGAAAATGTTTTATAAATTTAAATTCTATGGTAATTGCATTTTTAATTTACATGACGACTATGTGTTTATGATGTATGTCATGTGTAGAAAGAAATATATTGGAACTATTGAGAAAGACAATTGCCAATAATGAACAACCTCAATCAGAGGATGAATTTGAGAAGATTCTTGTTGAAATATTGTTGAAGAAACTTTAAAAGTCCCCATGGAGCACCACTGATGGGATAATATTAGAGGGGGTGCTAACAACCAAAACCGGTATAAAAAACAATGTTCATGCATATGTGGCACAAGGTATGAAAGGATTGGGTAAGAATCCCTTCTGAAATGTTTTACGGCCTTAATGTCATGTATGGAATGTTGAAAGACAGTTGTATGCCTTGGATACCCAAGTAGGGTATGATTCAAGAAGGAGAACATGAATGATGAGGGTGTGAACCTCTGGTAATAAAGACCGATTGTAATCCTCAGAAGAATTCATGAACTGATATGTCATGAATACATGGACCAATCAAGGAATGATTGGAAACAAAAGTGCTCATAGATAGCATGTTGCATGGAATTGCTTCCAGGAAATGCATGTTTGCATAAAGGACAGACAATGGATTTCCCATTGAGGAAGGAGGACCTTCCAACACTTCTACGTACATTGTATAGGTGTTATAGAAAACCAAATTTGGGTGGCCATGAGTGTTGGAACCCTGGTTATTAATGAAGGAGGAATTCTTAAAGGAATTCATGTGAAACTTGTAGTTTCATATGTACTGAATTAGGATCATGATCATCCTGTAGCCACAAGCATAGTCCTGCTGCAACAATGAATGCGAATAAATAAGCCATATGGTGAAAATCTTGGCTAAAATCCAACACACCATGGAAAAGTACTTGTTGAAAAGTATGGGAAACTTAAAATCAATGCAAGGGTGCATTGGGTATGAATGTGGCCACGAATGTTGGCGCAGTCATTAAAATCAATTGATATCTAAATTACATTTTGAAAAATTTGGTAGGCTGAAATGATGCATAGGTAAGGGATGATGTATCCTTTTGCTTGGTATTCTTGAATAGATGAAAATGACTTGGACTATTAGTATGATTGACTTTAAAGAGGTAATGTGCATGAAAACTAACAATTTTTTTGGCTGAGGAATGTTGAAACTGTAGGAGGAAATGGGTCTTGGATATGGCAGTATTGTAAGCCCATAAGGAACACCAATTTCCTACTGAGCCAAACTGCAAGGAATGGTATTTCCTTTTGAGAAAGTGAACTTGATTGTTAGTATGCACAACGCTAAAATTGTTTGGGACGACGTTATAAAGGTGTAATAAAATATGTGTGCATGGGAAACTAACAATTTGTTTGGATGATTGAAGTTGAAAGTGCAGGAAGCAAAGGGGTCTTGGGTATGGCAGCATTATAAGCCCATAAGGAAGACCAATTTCCTGCTGAGCCAAACCTCTATGGGAAGGAAAGTCCCATAATTATGAATCCAGTTCCTATGCGAAACAAATATGAAAAAAAAATGTGGAATTTGAAATATGTGGGTGACAGATTTACAAGAAAATTTTTGAATTTAAAATTTATGATGTCTCATGAATTTATGTATACCTATGATACAGGTGAAAGGGAAAGATTTGTGAAGAGTGCAGAGGTGAGAAACTGAGCTCTTGGGTTCAAGGGAGAACTATGAGAAAGAGTATAATCCGATCACATGAAATATAGACGGTCTTGGGAGAAGGAGAATAACCTTCATCCCTATCTATGATTGAGTCGGGAGAAGGAGAGTAACCTTCATCCCTAACTATTTCTATGCTAGGAGAAGGAGAGTAACCTTCATCCCTAACTTCAGCTGAGACGAAAGGTTGTCAAGCTGTAAAAGCATGAAAATTGGTTGCTGCTGAGGCATGAGAACCCTGTGGTAAGCCATGATCGCCTAGAATATGTTGTGTTGAGGTAACACAAGCCGAAGGGATGCCTCGCCAGAGTAAGTCTAAGGGACTCCTCGACTGTAAGACTCAATAGAGTCTATGGAACTCTTCCTATGCGAGAAAACCTTGGCAAGGCAAGATGGATCACTTGAGGGATTGTATAGTAGAGAAGGGGATGCCTAAGCCTGGGCCTGGAGGGTGAGTGACCACAAGGAAGAGGAGATCTTAATAGTTCTTGTAAACTATTGATTTGGATCATGCACATGATGGGTAGTCCTTCCTGTGCGAGAAAACCTTGGCAAGGCAAGATGGATCAACCGAGGGACTGTATAACAGAGAAGGGGATGCCTGAGCCTAGGCCTGGAGGGTGAGTGACCGGAAGGAAGATGAAACTTTAATAGTTCTTGTAAACTATTGATTGGGATCATGCACCTAATGGGTATGTCAAGGAAAAACAATGAGCCTGGATAACAAAACAACCATATGTATACAAATCCACAAACTGCGCAGATAATTATTGTGCTAAGATTATGAAATTTTCCTAGAAATTTTTATGCAATGTTTTCGCATAAGACTATGATTAACGTGCTTGTTGTCCAAGAATTATTGAAAGAAGGTGACCAAGATTAAAGGTATGAAAAAGGACCTAACCGAGGAAGAAGGATCAAGATTTCTGAAACAACTAAATGAGAAAGGCATGACATGTGTTTTTGAGAAAGAGCACTGAGGATGGTGTTCCTTTAAGGGGGAGGAAATTGTAACACCCCTATTCCCCCCAGCTTGTAATTAATCATAAAATAGGATTACCATGCTCAGGCATGTGGACAATGTAAATGAATTATTGTTAAACTGCCCATAACTAACTATTGGGGGGTAAAGCCTTGAAGTACGAGCCATAATATATCTAAAGGAAATAAATTAGTTAATGAATAAAGGACCAGTGGTTGAATCATCAACCACCCCCATGAATGGAAGCATGGTATAGCTACAAGATGTTAGCTCGAAGTACCATAGAGACATGCAAACTCGAGCTTCCTTTTGACAGAAGGAATAGGACAGGTCGGAAACCTTCTAGAAGAGGTAAGGTAAGATACATAAAGAGACACAGCAAGAGAGGAGACAGGGGAGGAGATCACAAGCTCGTAAGGGAGATGTATGACCCAAAGGAAGTGCTGGGAACATGACCTGATGGACCTGAACGCGAGCTTAATGCTGAGGAAGCATCTGATAAATCTCGCAGGGTCGCTATGACAGAGAGAGTTTCTCTAAGAGATGGCATAAATTCCCTAGTGATATCATGGCTTGGCACGGGGGTGGCCAGAGTGCTAAGAATGAACGCCTCTGAGCCTATGGTTGGGTGGAAAGGTGCACACCCACAGTCAATTGGTTGGATGCAACTTGCAATAGATAAGTATTCTCATACCCTGTGAAATTAAGCTGTAATTACGTAATGAAATGGGATATACTGTGAATGACCCAGGGATGTGTATGTTTGCTTAATTATTATATTGTATCTCTTTATTCATGTTCAAATTGTGTATTTAAGTAAGTATGGATTGGACATGTTGGTATTCGTAAATGCTTTCACCTTGCAATGGCTTAAGATAGATCCACAATCTGTGAGTTCGTCGACCTTGGGCATAGTTTCACATACGCATGTCGACACTCCTAGTCATTCTGAGTTCCTTGGAGGAGGGATTTTGTTAAAGCTCAGGAGAGATAGTGCACGTATGCACAGGCTCTCTACGAGGTAGGCAGAGTTTGAAAACCACTCAAGTTCTAGAGTTAAGGAATGAGTGTAAGGAGTGCACAGAAGGATTCTTCCAAGCATTAAGTTCAAGAAAAAGAACGCAAATCTCTTAATCCCTTCAGAGCTAACAAAGCCCAAGAAGAGTAGCGAGGATGAAGTATCGAAAGGGAAGGTTACCTTATATGAAAGACGAATGGATGAAATATGTTTGGAAGAAGCCACGGTTTGTTGTGACCATTGGATATGGGAAAGAACGTGGGAGTTAACCCTTGGAGTCATTCGTACTTTGCGAGTTCGGTGAACCGAGCGAGTTCGTTGTAAGGGAGGTAAAATCTTCGAAGTCCAAAAGTCCTGAAGTTAACTCTGAGCCTTATATATGAATATGCATAGGAACCATCCCGACCATTAGATCTAGGAGGTAGACGATACTCAAGTTACCACAACTACCCATGACTTAAGAATCTGACAGCGGAGATGGATGTGACCCATTTAACAAAAGGAGAGGCCATCTCAGTCATCAAAATGACTCAAATACTCATTGGAGTTATCGAATCAAACACAAGCCACTTGATTTAATCGATGGTTGGGAATCATTGCGGAGTGCGAAGGTGAATTTAGCGGACCTGCTAGTTCACGGCCCACAATCAACCCACATCATTGATCTTGTTGGGGATGGAATATCAATGACTAGGATAAGACTAGAGTTGAGCGAGCACTTCTTAGATTGCGGAGGTGGGACCCCACAATCACTGTGAACCGAGAATCTATGAATGGAGATTGAGGGTGGGGAATCATTGCGGAGCGTGAAGGTGAAAGTCGCAGACGCGCTAGTTCGTGGCCTGCAATTCACTAACGTCGTTGATCTCATTAGGCTGGGAGATTAATGACTCCGATTAGACCAGGTTGGGCGAATACTTTCCATATTGCAGAGGTTGAGCTCTCTAATAAAGAGCACACATGTTGGGGCCCCACAATTACTGTGAAGCATTGATCATCGTCGACCTTCGATCTGAGTTTGACGAGATCCTTGAAACACAAGGAGTGTGTGGGAAATTGAAATCCTCAAAGAGATCAAGCTCAAAAGAGATAGCACTTTCAGGCGTGCATATGAAGTCCAAGAGATAGATCCGTAGGAGGAGCAGAGGTCGAGGCCTTTGAACCCTTAGCAAATATTATAAGTCAGAAGAGATCAGAAGCTCGGGAGGAGGAGTGAAAATGGTCATTGGATCACAAAGCAGAGGACCAATAGCCACCTGATCGAAGCAAGGTGCCTGAGCCTTAGTGCTTCGCACATGTAGGAGAGTGGACTTACCAAAGTCTTGAAGTCCCAAAGTAGTTTGGGACCATTCATTATCAGGAGAAGGACATCTTGACCATTCCTTGCCAGGAGATACATGTCAGCAGATTGTAAGCTTCGGATAATCTCCTCGAGAGGTTTCAGTTGAGATTTGAGACTTCCGAAATCCGAAGAGTGAAGTAAATGTCAGCCGTCGGATCCAGGGAACAGGTGGCGTAAACCTGTAGACTCGAAGTAAAGACTCGAAGTAAATTTCAAGCGCCAGATCGTCCAAATTAAAGGTCAGGCATTGGATCCAGAGGACAGGTGGCGTAAGTTTGTGGACTTCAGGTAAGGACCTGAAGTATGTCCTGGCCATTGATCACCGGGAGGGGTACGTGTAGATAGATCATAGTCTCCAGGTGAATGCACTTCGGAAGGAAACGAGTGCGTAGAATATTGAAACTCCTGAAAGCCAAAGATCCGAAGTAGATCCTGTCCGTTGGATGATAGGAGATAAATGTCAATAGATCAAAGACTTCAGGGAAAAATAATTCAGAGGTTTCCAAGTGAGGAGTAAGACAAACTCCCGAAGCCTTGAAAGTTGAAGAGTCGAAAATCAGAAGAGAATCTGGATCGTAGTTCTAGAAGGGCACGTGGTGATAGATCGTGAACTTCGGGTGGAAGCACTCCAGGAGAACGTGAAGGTGAAGAGTTTGAAATCGTCGAATCCCTAACAGCCGAAGCAGTCAGGAGTCGTCGATCTATGGGAGAACACATGTCATCAGATCACGGACTCTAGGTAAAAATGTTCCGGGAGAAACAGAGAGTGAGGAAAATTGATATATGAGATCTTCGAAGGCCGAAGTCTCGAAGAGACAAGGGTCATTGATTTAAAGAGGACACACATTAATATATCGTGAGCTCCAGGTGAATCGCACCGAGGTTTCAGTTGAGAATTGAGACTGTCGAACCCCGAAGACCCAAAGTGAATCTGGACTGTCTAATCCAAAAGAGACGTGGTGTAAATCTATGGACTCTAGGTAAATTCCTAAAGTAATTCATAGCCACTAGATTAAGGGGGACGTGGCATAAATTTGTGGATTTATGGTAAAGACCCAAAGTAAATATCCATCGTACGATTTGAGAGGACACATGGCAGCAATCCGCATACGTCGAGGGGGAGTGAAAGTTGAGATTTGAGAAATCTGAAGTCCTAAGATGTGAAGGGATCACAACTGTTAATCCGATAGGGACATGCATCAGTGGATTATCAATTCCAGATAAAATCCATTGGGGAAAAATGAGAGTTGAGATTTGAGATTTCGGAAGTCTAGAAATCCGAAGCGACGAGAGCCGTCGATGTGAAGGTGGACATGCGGCACCATAAATAGAACTCCAGAAGAAAAGAGAGGAGGAAAAGGGTTCAAAGACCTAAAGAAGATCTCGATCATTGATCGAGGAGGGAGATGAAGGACTGTTGATCTGGTTGAGGAGGCCAAAGTCCTGAAGCGGGAGCAAAACTGTCGATTGAGGAGGACGCGTGGCACACGATCTATCGTTTTGGAGAAATCTCTCCGGAAGAAATGAGAGCTTGAGAACTGAAACTCCCAAAGGCCGGACTCATGGAGGAAATCATAGATTCACATCTATAGTGACAAGTGTCAGTAGATCTTCCACTTTGGAAGATAGCTACTTAGGAGGGAGCGAAGGTTGAGAGTTGAAACTCCTGAAACTCGAATCACAAAATATATCACAGTCGTTGATTTAGAAAGGTTAGATCTGATCCATATATTTGGAAAGGATGGATCTGAGCCGTCAGTTTAGAAGCACCTTTAAGGTCGATGAGATCGATGGTCCCTTCACATTGTGGGGATCAAGGTGCACAAACTTTAAAAAGTTGAGGGCGGGCCGCAATCTAGACCATGGTTTTGGAGAAAGGACACGTGAAGGCTCAAGGTGAATTGTGGGGAGAAAATTAGTTTGGTTTCAAACCACCCTTGGCTGCTCCTGCAATCACGTGGTTACGTAAGGCCATCACCCAAGGTCATATCAAGAAAGGGGCTTATCAGAAAAGAAGCTAGCGCCCAGACTCTGATATTTCGTAGGCGCAAAGGGGAAGGTCGCGGGTACCATTAGACCTACACCCAGAAATCAAAAGGGGTCTGCGTTTGATTACAGAGTGAGACCATCAGGGTTTCAGAGAGTCGTTTGGCTTCAGAATCGAAGATCCTTGACCGGGAGGTCGGACTGGTTCCCCGACTTTCCAAATTAGAAACCATGAATGGAGAATCTATCCTTTAAGAAAAGAGAAAATTTTTATGCCCCGTCATGGGTGTGTTACAAATTGTCAGGTACAAGCCCTGGACATCGAAGTCCAATCCCACAACACGACCGACAAGGAACACTCTAGAAATTCTTTGGGACTTCGACATCAAAACTCCAATACAATTCATATTAATTATTAGCATAAGTAGTTGATTGAGTTGTCCCCAACCCATAACATGTTCCTTGTAATATTCTCCTTCGTGGTTATGGGCTCCCATGAGATCATCAAATAAATCGACCCTCTTGAACCACTAGTGGATAACCTGACAATCACCATCTCACAACATGAAATCAACGCATTAGTCATAGTATCAACATCTCTAAGAAATAATCTACATGCTAACTCTTGCATGTCATCATGAGAATACAACATCATTGTCATCACCACATGCTCCCACATGTCATCATAAAACATCATATCATAAAAGAATTACATGCAATTACATCATCTCATCACATCAAGAGATACTAGTATAAGAAATATAACCTCAACATTGCATCAACATATAGATGGAACCACATGTTATCATAACATCATGAAAATGATAATCATTTCAACACATATCACATGCATGGTAAATAAATATCATGATTCATCAACAAAATCAAATTTACTAGTCTGCATAATTACATAGTGAATACTAGTTTTTCTCTAAATCATGAATTGTCATCAAAACATCTATCTAGCCCATGGATCTATTGGGTTAATTTTATCTGCTAGGGATGGATCATTAATACAATGAGTGCTATGTTTTAATCAAGACACCGATTGTTTTTTGACAATCATTTTCTCTTTTTCCAACAAGAAGGTTCAAAATTTAGGGGATAAGTATGATCAACCTATCAATATGCTAAAGTTTTCATATAATTTCCTTGGTTTAATACATTGTTAACCTTCAAGTAACCCCTAATAAACTAAATCCACTACAAACAAGAAAATTATTCTTAGTGAGCAATGAAATTCTGCAACAATCTATTAATAGTATGACTTAAATCATTAAGCCCAAATCAAATTTTACTGCAGTTTTGCAACAAGCTATTAATAATATGACTTAAATAATCAATTCCAAATAAAATTTTGTTATAGTGACATATAAAATCCAAATATCGAAGCATTACTATTTTGAGTAACATTGGGTTTGATATTTACAATGCAAGGAAAATGAAATATGAAATAGAAATATATATGCCCCAATAAATAAAACCTCTTATTTTAACCGAAAATGGTCATTACACCTTGTTACTTTTCATTATTTAGGAAATCTGAATTTATAATAAACACATATTAAAAATAAGTGGGAATAACAAATCAGTAAAAATATACCATTGGATAAAAAATCAACATAAATGTGAAATTCCAACTTATTTTTAAATTGTCCATTTTTTATGAAATCATTTAATGAACTTCATATGTGGGCATAATACTATATGTAAGGTCCAAGTATATTTGCAAACTCTTCTCATAGTGTAATTTGAACCCTACTACTTTAATTAATCCAATTACTATGGTAAATGAGAAGAGCATAGGCAAGTACATGAGGAAAACCAATGAATACCACTAAAAATCAAATATCATTAAGTAACTAAAAAAATCTTTAATTAGACATTAAAAATCAATAATTAAATCAAACAACCTTTTGTAGAAAGCATTAATTTGAAAAGTACAAATGATTCCATAGTTTTATGAGCACACCACCATGGTTACTCGAGGTTCAAAGTACAAAGCATTAATACAAAGTAAATACCCAAAATAACTCCTATTCATTGATTCCCTATTCCTTATGGAAATTAACATTAGTACAAGCCTAATTCTAACTATAAAATTTAACAATTTTACTGAAGTTAGTTTAATCTAGACACCATACTAATACACTACCATATTCATAAAATTACACTTTATCTTAATTGCTCTTAAACCTTCTAAACATATATAATTTATGACATACATATATTCAATGTGCTTCGAGAAATATATATATATATATATATATGCATTTGTAAGCAAGTATAATTTATGATCTACATATATTCAATGTGCTTCTCCACATGTATATATATGTCTACGTACATGCATTTTACATCAAACAAAAGGTTAAAAACAAAAAGTCTTAATCTAATCCATACAACCTCACACAAATTAAGATACTAGTCATGTATACATAAGCACACATATCTATGCATTTATTTCCACCCAACTCACTCTTTACACATTACCTAATTTATATCATCTTTTAAATCTATAATATTGATACATCATTTAAATAATATAAACATATATGTCATGCTATAATATTTTTTCATGTATCAATACAATACATACCCATTTGTCATAAGTTATTTTATGATATCTTCATGTATCATAATCACCACATAATATAAACAATATATAAATTGCATTCCTAAATATCACAAACAATATTTAAAAAAATACATAAACTATATATAAAATAATAAATAACACTATATAATATATAAAAAATAAGCACCAATATATATATATACATTTATATAAACATTATAATAACAAACAACATATATACTACGTATTCTTAAATCTCATATAAACATGTAGTTATATAATGAAAAGGACCAAAGGACCAATAGCGGGAGTCACACTTAATGGACAAATTTATTTTTCCGACCTATTTCTGTGCGATTCCTTTAGTACTCTAAATAGTTTAACATTCTCAAATCAAACACACACTACCTCACTACATTTGATTGGTAAAGTCTACAGAGGTATACATACCCTACTCCCCTTTGGATTTGAACTTGTGATCTTTTAGGAGAAAACACGTGGTCTTAACCATTAGGCCCACTCAGGCTATATGAAATTTATAGTTATTTAATAACATTATAAGGTTTATAATATTCAATATTAATGAGTGACGATCATTATTGAGATTCGTGAACCAATAATTTAGACAATTCTTCTTTGAATCAACCAGAAAACTAGGAAATAATAAAAAATGTATGGTAGAACAGGTACTTTATTACCAGCAGAAACTTACCAAATACTTATTATGAACAAGATTGGCTATGACTATATAAACAAAAAGTCATTTTTTTTTTATTTGACAGGCAACTTGTAAGCATTTGAACAAGTGATTTGTTCTCTAGTGTATGTGAAAAAGAGAAAGCACGAACTAGCTAAGTCAGGAAGACCTATTTGAGTGTTATAAATAGCACCATGTGAAATCTTGCATTTTTTTTTAAGAACGTAACCAACAATCTTCTACTTTAATGGAAGGAAACTTTGGAAATCTGAATAGATCTGAAATTTGGAACTAATTGAGCATAAACATCAGTATTCTAATAAAGGTAACTGCAAGCACTAATCAACATTTTTGATAACCATAACAACATATTTTCAGAGTTCAACAGCCATAGCAACAACTAAGTTTGGAGATGTAGCATAGAGAATCCATAAAATGTCATAAAATTTAGAATTAGTAAATTGAACAAAATCTCTCTTAATAAGGTATGGTGGCCAACTCATGCCCATATTGTCCTTCCTATTCTTGGCCCAACTTAGTGTTCTCGGTTTCCTAATAAACACTTGCAAAACCCAAAAACCTTTAGTACTATTTATCATTACTATTTTTCATGGTGACATCATTTATGTGCATTTTTTCTGAAGACAACCCACAAAGCATGATATCTAAACACAACAAAAATATGGGCATTGAAAACAATCTGAGGAGACATGTTGCATATGAGATCAATGTGACAAAAACAAAATTTGAGCATAATGTGTAATTTTGGTTCAACCGTCTCATAGCTTATTTAATGAACAATATACCATATTGAAAAACAAACATCAAATAACTAAAAATGATATAGAAAAATAAGAATATCCTCTCTACTGGATGAAGACTATACAACTCAGAAGATGCAGTGGTGCAACCTTGATAGAGATCAGAAAACTATAGACCTTTTGATCGTAAACAACATAATTCCATGCCTGCATTCCCATGTGTGTTTTGCCTTAAATTGACCTATATTATCTAGATAATTAGGGTTTCTAGGAAGGATTCTGAAACATTTCTTCATGAAGTTCTTAAGAACTTATTATCTTCGACAATGCACATCATTTGTAAGTTCAAGGTGACATACTTGTCAAAATAGCCCAAATTTTTGTTGGAAATAGTAATTATAAGTCGGTGAGATATTCACGTCTCTGTCGATTTGTCTATCAGTAAATATGTTGGTAATTTTGTCAGTCAACTGAATTGTCAGTTAGTTTGTCTATCTGACAGTTTACAAGTGTAAGTTGCACATTTACTCATGTTAGTGTAAGTTAATCGACAAGCATGATAGTTATAAATGGAGTCGATCTATATCTTCTCGAGTTCATATAAGTAGTTGAAGAGTCAGTCGTATTAATGGTCTTCTTTAATGTTGAGTCAATCCTACTTCTACGGGAAGACTCGGTCGGAGTCCATATAATTCTGAGTCTTTAGTTAGTCGATATGACACGGAAAGAACAGAGTTGTGAAGGAGAAACAACAACAACTGAGGAGTTGAAGAAATATGAGAGCACAAGCTCTGTGTCTGTGAAGTCAGTAGAAGAAGCCATTGGAGCCGAAGCTCATCTTAGTTATTGTCTTTTGTACTCACGCATTGTGCCAAAGTTATTAATATCAAGTATTTTGTGTGTTGAGAAATTTCATGTGTATTTTTGAGTTCATGTGCTAAGCATAGCACTGTGTTATTTTGCATCCATAAATTATTCTATTAAGTATTATATCACTGTAAAGCCCTATTTAACAAAGCCTAATAAAATTATAAATTTAAACATAAAATTTCTTTCAACGTATAAGCAATTTCATTATTTAGCATATAAGCATATTCAATAGCATGATGATAACCACCTAACACAACGTAATCATGAAAATACATACTTCTGACTGATGCTATTTCTCCAATCTCCATCTGTCCTCGCTGCTGCTTTGCTCAAACTCTGCCCAAAACTGAATCATTCCTCCCTGCCAGCTAGGAACAGAGCCTATCCAGCTCCCTAGCTCTAGGATTCTGTGAGGATTCCTGGCCCCTGAGCCCAAAACTCCCAGCAACCGATGCTCCCTTGTAACAATCCACCCAAACTCCAAACCCAAAAAATACAAACCAGAAAATACAGTGCCTAATCTCAAATAATGCTTCCTTTCTCCAAAATTCCAAAAGCCCCTCTCCTGAATGCCTTTTCCCCCTCATATCCTCCTTCCCATTCACCGCCTCCTCCCTTCATTCAATGCCACCCACCTTATCCCTCCATTTAATGCCTTATCCCTCCATTCAATGCCTTATCCCTCCATACGTTAAGTTTTCTATTAAWTAAAYTAAAAATTATTAAACTTTTAATTYGTTACCCAAACATTRAATGAGTTAATTAAKTAATKAATTAATTAATCAACATATAWTRAAMAAYAAWTAAWTAATTAATTAATYAAWTAATATTATTAATAAATAAWCATTATKTAACTAATATAYATTADGAMARTTAATTATTTAATTAATTAWACTTRRTAAACCTTAAGCAATTATTTAACTAGGGTTGTTACATACACCCACCCTTCAGGAAACTTCGTCCCGAAGTTAAAGTATTTTATGATACAAGGGAAAAGAAACATGGTTCACACATTCATAACAAATAACCAACATTATTAGTAAGTAAGCCAAGAAAACTCATACATACTAGTGTACATGTGCAAGAAATGCATGTATAGCTAGTACATACAAGTCTCGTTCATGTACTAATAACAATAACTATCATCTCTATAGTAATTTCCATATGCATCCAATCCACTCAACAAAACTATTCATTTTATAAAAGACAATAAATCAATCAAATGTTTGCGAAATCCTTTAATTACAATTATCTAGCTCAACAATGTTATTTAGACAATTGTAGTTTAGTTACATAATTATGAATATTCATATATATCCATTTTGTTTTCAGAAGGAGAAACAATACATTCCACCATAAGACAAATCTCCATACACTCTCAACTATTTCTACTCATCTTTCCTCCCTAACTTACTTCCATCTTCCATTCCTATCCTTCCTCTGCTGGACTATCTTGTAGCATCAACTATATTGACCTAACCCCAAATAGAACCCGTAAGCGGAAGTGTCCCTATCTTGACCAAGCTTCCCCAGAAGGCAACTGACAATCATCATCACACGTCTAGGGGAGCGTGAGCTAACACCGTCCTCCCATGACTCTAGGTTTCGGAGGATACATGGTGGGAAATGCCTCCACCTCTCCTAACAGGACTAGGGTCCACACCCTACAATGGAATATACAGTGGCACCGTGTTGCTGGGAGTTTTGTCATCGTCTATTCACTTTTGGGCAGTCTCACCACCTGAAATCCTGCATTGGTCCACATATCATAGCAATGTATCCAAACCAATATAATTTCACATACAAATATTCATACCATATTGTTTCTCGGCTAGTGGTCATGACATCCATTTTCATCATCGTTATCCCTTGGCTATTTCATAGCCCATAACCTGCAGATTAGTCTGTAACACAAACTCATACATTTCTATGCATTATCATCATGTAATTTCATAAAACCATAATTTCAATTCGATATCCGTGTACCAACAAATTTAACATCAAAGTTTTTAAGTTAGAAATATATCTCATAATATCCCATAATTCAATTAACGACACCCATTCATAAAATTATCATTTACATAATAGATTGCATCATATCCGACATCATTCAATAACATTTAAACATTCATAGAATTTACATTCACATAGTAGATCGCATCATATCCATCATCATCAATAACATTTAAATATTCATAGAATTTACATTCACATAGTAGATCACATCATATCCATCATCATCAAAAACATTTAAACATTCATAAAGGTTCATACGTCTTAAAAGTTCAAGTGTATTATTTAATAGTTTCACTTGTGAATAGAAAATAAAGGTGTTTAGGCCTCAGGTAATCCTGGCTGTCTAAGTCAAAAGGTTGTGTTACATATACCCAACCTTCGAGAAACATATTCTTGAGGTGGTAAAAAAAAGTGAGGGATAATCTCGTCGTAGTGTCTCAACATCCTCGCAAGTAGCAGATCTTGGATTATACTTGTGCCACTAGACCTTAACTTGGTCTACCAGACGGTTCTTGAGCTGTCGGACTCTACGGTCCAATATGCTTAACGGTTCTACCGTAAGGGTTCCCACGTCCAATACCTGCAATTCTTTCCAATTTAGTTTATGTGATTCATCAGCAACATAATGACGTAGAAAGATACATGAAAAACATTATGAGTTTTATGCAGGTGGGGTGGCAGTACGAGACGATAGGCAACAGGTCCAATTTTCGCTTGGATTATGAATGGCCCTATAAATCGAGGTGACAACTTTGTCCCCTTCCCGAACCATATGGTACTCTTATTAGGCCTGATACAAATGAAAACCTAGTCTCCCACTTTATAACTTCGGTCAGTCCTGTGTGCATCCACATAACTTTTCTTCCTATCATGTGCTTCCCTTAGTCTCTGCCTAATCTGAATCACCCGTTCCTCCATCTCTTGAATCAATTCTGGCCCAACTGTTACTCGGTCTTCTAATCTTTCCCAACTCAATGGTGTTCTGCATGGCCTTCCATACAGAGCTTCATAGGGTGGCATTCCAATGGAGCTATGAAAACTTTTATTATAGGCGAACTCTACCAAAGGTAGGTACCTCTGCAAATGGGTTTAATTATCCATGACATACATCCTAAGCATGTCTTCCATGACTTGATTTACTCTCTTAGTCTGCCCATCTGTTTCAGGATGATAAGCTGTGTTTAAATTCAACTGAGTCCCCAACGTTGATTGCAAACTTGTCCAAAACCTAGAAGTGAATCTGGAGTCCCTATCTGAAATGATCTTCTTAGGTATCCCATGCAAGCGGATGACCTCATATCCCTTACAAACACACGTGCCACATCAATGACATCGTAAGTGTCTCTAACCAGAATAAAATGAGCACTCTTGGTTAAATTATCAACTATCACAAGAATGGCATTGTGTCTATGAGATGTGAGCAGCAACCCCACAACAAAATCCATAGAGATGACTTCCCACTTGGACATAGGAACATCATGTGGTTGTAGGAGGCCTGTTGGGTGATGGTGGTCGGCTTTCACTTGCTGACACTCTAGGAATTTGGCGATGAAATGGACTACATTACGCTTCATGCCTACCTAGAAGAAGAGCTTCCTCATGTCTGCATACATTTTTAGTATGATGCTTCGAATATCCCCATCTTCAGGTATGTACATCCTTCCCCAATATCTCAATAGTTCATCTTTTTCTAGACTATATCCTTCATACTTTGGATCTAATTGCCTCCCACTCTCGAGGTTTGAAGTAACCTTTAAATACCAACCGTCTCTTTGGAGTTGTGTCAACACACGTTCCCTCAGATTGACCTTTAAGGGTACCAAGGAGAAGACACGTGGTCTCCTACTTAAGGCATCTGTGACCACATTTTCTTTTCCTCTGATATATGAAATACCAAAATCGTACTCACTCATGAACTCACTCCATTGCCTGGCATTCAGATCTCTTTGAGTGAAGAGATGTTTTAAACTTTGATGGTCTGTTTTGAGCTCAAAGTTTAGCCCCACCAGATAGTGCCTCCAAAGTTTCAGAGCTAGCATTACAACTGCCAACTCTAAATCATGAGTAGTGTAAAGCTCTTCGTGTTTCTTCAACTTTCTTGACGCATAAGCTATCACTCCTCCATCCTGCATTAGCACGGTCCCTAACCCTTGCTTCGAGGCATCCATGCATACTGTGAAGTCCTTTTCCATATCCGACACTCATAGAATTGGCACACTAGTTAGTAACATCTTAAGCTCGATGAATGCACTATCACATTCTTCTGTCCATTCATACATGACCCCCTTGCGCTGCAAAGTGGTGATGGGTTTCTCTATTTTAGAGAACCCTTCCACAAATCTCCAATAATAACCTTCTAGCCCCATGAAGCTTCTTACCTCATGGGCATTTTTCAACACTGCCCATTCCATAATGGATTTTACCTTTTCTGGGTCCACGAATATTCCTTCACTGAAAATGATATGTCCTAAATAGTGAATTTCTTTCTGGAAGAAGGAACACTTTGACAACTTCCCATACAATTTGTTCTCTCTAAGGTAGGACGACACCACTCGTAAGTATTCCTCATGTTCTCTTTCATTCTTGGAATAGATGAGGATGTCATCTAGAAAGACTTGTGCAAAACGGTCTAAGTACTTCCAGAATACTCCGTTCATGAAGCTCATGAATATTACTGGCGCATTGGTCAATCCAAAAGGTACTATGACGAATTCATAATGTCCAAACCGAGTTCGAAAGGCAGTTTTAGGAATATAGCCTTCCTTAATCCTTAACTGGTGATACTCTGATCGCAAATCAATCTTTGAGAATACCGTTGCTCCTTTCATCTGATCGAAGAGGTCATCTATTCACAGCATTGGGTACCTATTTTTCACTGTAGCACGGTTCAAGTCCCTGTAATCTATACACAGTCGTAAGGAACCATCTTTCTTCTTTACAAAAATTACTGGTGCACCCCAAGGTGAGACATTGGGCCTTGTTAGCCCTAAGTCCAGTAACTCTTTCAACTGCATTTTCAACTCACAAAGTTCTAGTGCTATCATTCGATACGGAGTCTTGGAAATTGGTTCTGCACCGGGTTTTAGCTCAATAGTAAAATCAAGATCCCTCTTAGGAGGTAACCCTGGTAACTCGTTTGAAAAAACATCCTTAAATTCTGACAACACTGGGTATTGATCCAAGGAGGGTCCCTTCCTTTCATTCACCGCTTCCACTACATATAGTCGACACCCTTGCCTCATGCACCGCTTAAACTTCATAGTTGAGATAAAGCATAGAGACACCCATCTCCATATACCATGGATCTCTATTGGTCTTCCTTCATCGTCGACACAAAGCACCCTTTTTGCGAAACAATCTACCAAAGCTCGATGAGCTTCTAACCAATCCATTCCAATGATTAGGTCATACGCCCCGAGAGCAGTAACGTATACCTTCAACTTGATAGTACAAACTCCTAGGTCTACTATACAATTATCAACGCTAGGTCCTACCGCTTGTTTTTCCCCCGAGGCCATCTCGACTTGTTTAAAGTCATCATGCTCGTAGGCTGCCAACCCACTCTTTTCTAATGCATATGGTGAAATGAAACTATCTGTAGCACCAGAATCAAATAAAATCTTAACATTGATATGATTTAGCGTACCTGATGACTCCACCACCGTGGATTGATGTTCTGCCTGGTGATTATTAACCGTTGCGTAAATCTGGTGGCTACCACTTGCCTTCCCATTAGGGCCTTTCCTTCTCTATGTACAAATCCTGATTGTAACTCTGGGCAGTCATGCTGGTAATGGGTTCCTCCACATCCCCAACAGGTAACACAGGATTGAACTTGTGCACTGTTCTGTGACGTCTCTGAAATGAGTTCCTTCCCATGGAACCCCTGCCCCTACTAGTTGCTCCCTAAGATGACCGTGGACCTGCCTGCATCATTGGTGATGAACGGGATGCTGCACTCGCTGCCATTGAAATCCCTGCGGCTACTGTCCTTGGTGCGACTCTATTACCATATGGAGGTGGCCTTGAGCCCCCTCCCCTGGGAAATGTCCTAGGGGCCTTCCCCACGAATCCAGGACGATGCAAAAATGTCAGTCTCGTACCTCCATTTAAGTTCATGTGTTCGTCTGCATAACGCGCATTTTCCACAACTTCTGCTACTGAAGACGGTTTCCACATCTGCACCATAGCCCTTATCTTAGGGTTTAACCCATAGACAAAGAGTTTTTCCTGTCGTTGGTCATTATCCATGTATGAAACATATTTTACCAATTTCATAAACATAATATCATATTCTTCTATGGTCCTGTTTCCCTGTACTAGAGCATGAAATGCTCCCACCTGTTGTTCCTCATAGTAAGCTGGTAGATATTTCCTTCGGAACCTCTCCTTGAAAAGTTCCCAAGATACAGTGTCCGGGGTAAGATGCAGTTGCCTTTCCAGGTTGCCCCACCAGTTCAAGGTAGTGTCTCTTAACTGAAAAATCACTATCTTCGCCTTTGAAGTGGACGCATAGTCTCTTAAGGAAAAACACCTTGTCATGCCTTCCAACCATGCTTCTGCACGTTCACTGGCACGACCCCTGGCAAACTTTGGAAGTTTGATCTTATGTAGTTCTCTAGTGATGTCTTCGGGTGGAGGTCCTCCCTCTAAATCCCTCGACGCTTCTGGATTACCAGTTCCATATGGTGGGGGCTCCACTTCAATCCCTGCTAGTTGATGCCCCTTTAAAGTCTCATTTATGGCCTCCAAAGAGCGCAATATGAGAGCTAGTTCAGGCGATGGTGGTGGCGGTGCTGGTGGTCCCTGCGACGATGCCCCTCTGCCTCAATTTCCTCGAGTCTTAATCATCCTGTATAATTTAATCTACATCAACCAAAGTTGTCAGGGTGAGTTCAAGAACATTTCACATTTGCGCATCTTAAACTAGAAAACAGGGTTAGGCATAAGTGTTTTTTTACTTGTCTGTAAACAGGCGTTACTCTCTTTAGGCAAGGTAGCTAGGTTAGGGTTAAAGCGTCTAAGCTTGGTGTCACTGCCTAAGAAAACTACTGACTCCCTCTCCTGGTACCTATGCTAGCATTGCACCACACTCGTCAATTCCTCTAGCTTACTTACCTAGCGTGCATGAAACCCCCTCCCACTTATCTTGGTCTAAGTCCTTAAACTTTTCGTTTAAAACTAATTAATGTGATTTTGTACATAATTAATCATTAAATATGTACTTAAGTATTAACTTATTTACTCATTATAATTAATTAATCACGAAAATCATTAGTTGAAATAAAATTTAAAATTTAAAATCAACCCCCCTTTTTTTTAGACTTTACTCTAAAAAAATTAAAAATAAAAATTAATTTTTAAATAATTAAAATAATTAGACTTTACACTAATAAAAAAATTAATTATTTTAAAAATAATTAATTAAACTTTACACTAAATTAATTAAAACGAAGAAAAATAAATAAACTNACAACAACAAAAAAAATAATTTAAAAAACAAATAATTAAAATAATTAGAAAAAAAAAAACAGGGCATCGTGGGTCCTCGCATGAGGCCCACGTGCCCCCTTTCCCCCACTCTTGTCCCTTAACCCTAATATATTCTCTCCCTACTCTTCAAACCCTAGCCTCACTCGACCCTTAATTTTTTTTTTGTTGCACTTCAAGGGTTCCCTTCAGTTGTCCCTGAGCGGCCATGGCTTCGTTAATGCGACTTCAACTCTCAGGGATTTTCTACAGCTATAGGTTTCACCCTCATCCTAAATCATCTACCCTCGTTTCTAAATATAGGTTGCAGCTATTTTGGCTTAAAGGCACAACCCACCTTTCTTTCCCTGAATCTCTGGTGAGATCGAGTCGAGGAGGCAAGCCCTAAGGGTTCCCTCTGCGCATTGAAACATGGCTAAAACATTGTGAAACAAGAGGGAGCCATCCCGTGGGCTCCTCCTTGGTGTCTTAGCACTGGTGCATTTGGTCTCGTCTTGATTGAGCACTTGGCTTGTGAACTTAGACCTCGGTAGTTCGGTGCTTGCACTTGGTTGTGCATGTTGACTTGTGACTTGACTTGTAGGTGCTTGGCTCGATAGTTTGAATCCTTGGAGATAAGGCCTTTGGGCCCAATATTTTTGGATGTGAGCCAAAGGCCACAACTTGTGTTTGGCATTGGCGCTTGGTGTGTTAGGATTGTGTAATCTTGTTAATCCTATGGTCGTATGTGCAGGTGGATAAACGCTCGAGCGCTAGCTCTGCGCATGGGCCACACATGGGCGCGTGAGGTTTCTCACAACAGTCACGGGGTCGAGACCCATGAGGCCTATGTAAAGGCTTGTGGCTCGTGCACTGGGTTGTGTGTTGGTTGCAGGTGTTGATACATACTATACTCATATGGATGGGCTCTCGGTTTCATGTAACTGATGGTAGTAGGTTTGCATGTTGTTGCTTTGGTAAATAACCTGCTAATTTTTTTTTTTTTTTTTTTACATTTATTATATATATATTTTTTGTTGTGTGTGCCATTGCAGGTCATGTGGAGTTGTTTGCTCATGGTTGCAGGGTGCGTTGACGCGTTGTGTGCATATATGCTCCCCTCTCCTTAGTGGCTTGGCGTTTGACTTGGGCGTCGGCTTTGGAGAGTGGTGTTGCAGGTCGCGTTGATGCGTATTGCAAACCCCCTTGCAGGCTCCCCTTCTCGTGGCTTGGTTTAGAGATTTAGATGCTACGCTTTGTTTTGACTTGTTGCTAATTTGTGATATGTGCTGGTGTAGGTGCTTGGCTTGGTTTAAAGCTTAGGCGCTACACTTTGGCTTGACATGTTTATTTTTATGAACTTCGGACTTGGTTGCCTCATACCCCAAATACCTTCCCCACATGCTTTTCCCAAACTGTGTATACAACATTAGGATGAACGCCAAGCTGCAGCTTGTTGTTGATCCCTCGCTAGCTTTGAAAAATCTCCTTATAAATCAGAACATTGTTATTTCTATGTCCAGTTATCCTTACAATACTCATACCAAGGAGGAAGCCAGTTTTACAGTCAGATGGGGAAAGTGGAGTAAAGAAGTTGTGAGAGATCAAATGGACCATTATTGTGCCAATGGTTTGCATCCTTGGAGCTCTGAAAAGTTTCCCTACAACAATGGTATGAGAGCTCAAATTTCTTAATTTTTGGCCTTGATTTCAAAAATTTTACATGAGATTTGATGTTTGATCACTGTAACTAATTTTGCACATGTTATTGTTGACATGACAGATGTGCCAAATACTGCATTAATACTGAGAAAGCACAACCTTCCAACAAATCTATTTTCCTACCTTTTGTTCAATGAATTACAGGTCTACAATCCTTGGGATCAGTTGGCATTTGCTTATGTGTAACAACCCTTCTTTCATTTTATCTCCATATCTTTCTAAGGGCGCTTTGGTAATAGGGACTCTACCGAGGTTTGGGTTGGTCCAAGAAGTCATGGGGTCGACCCCCATCCTTTATAACCTCATTTACTTCTTTCATTTTCCTCTTTATTATCATTATACTTTATTTTTTTTCCTATTGCTATTTTAAACACTAATTTTTTTTTGCTATTATGTTTACTTATTATTCCATATAACTTTTTTTTTTTTTATATTATAAACATTATTCAGATCACTACTTTTACTATATTTATAACATTGCGAACTTTGTATACTTCTATTTTCTAAGACTAACATTCACTTGTTTGATTCTCTATGACTCGTGCAGGTGAGCATACAGTTTACAGGTAGCCTGAACAGAGGGTGAGACGATTTGTAGGAATCTCCCGTCTTCCCCCCCCCTCCCTTTTTTTTTATATATAGACTTTCCCTATTCCTGGGTTCCTATGGGTAGTTCTTCATAGGTTTTAAGGTCTGTAAAATAAAAGGTTTCTAGGTTGTAGGTTAGGGGTTTGGGAGCAGATTTCATAGTTAAGTGGGTGGTCAAGCCCAAGTTTCAGTTCTGAAATCGGGCTCTGATAGCATGTGTTAAGCCCTATTTAACAAAGCCTAGTAAAATTATAAATTTAAACATAAAATTTCTTTCAACGTATAAGCAATTTCATTATTTAGCATATAAGCATATTCAACAGCATGATGATAACCACCTAACACATCGTAATCATGAAAATACATACCTCTAACTGATGTTATTTCTCCAATCTCCGTCTGTCCTCGCTGCTGCTTTGCCCAAACTCTGCCCAAAACCGAATCTTTCCTCCTTGCCAGCTAGGAATAGAGCCTATTCGGCTCCCTAGCTCCAGGATTCCATAAAGATTCCTGGCTCCCGAGCCCAAAAATCCCAGCAACCGATGCTCCCCTGTAACAGTCCACCCAAACTCCAAACCAGAAAAATACAAACTAGAAAATGCAGTCCCTAATCTCAAATAATGCTTCCTTTCCCCAAAATTCCAAAAGTCCCTCTCCTGAATGCCTCTGCCCCCTCATATTCTCCTTCCCATTCATTGCCTCCTCCCTTCATTCAATGCCACCCACCTTATCCCTCCATACATTAAGTTTTCTATTAATTAAACTAAAAGTTATTAAACTTTTAATTCGTTACCCAAACATTAAATGAGTTAATTAATTAATTAATCAACATATATTAAACAATAATTAATTAATTAATTAATATTATTAATAAATAATCATTATTTAAGTAATATACATTAGGACTGTTAATTATTTAATTAATTATACTTGATAAACCTTAAGAAGTTATTTATCTAGGGTTGTTACAATCACAACGTGAAACAAATCGTACACTCTTTGAATTGCGTGATAAGTCTCGAGAGCTCAGCCATGAAGCCTGTGGCGCGCAGTATTTTGCTACTATGCTGCTTAGAATAGTCTGTGCATTGCACATCAAAGATTTGGTATTTGTGCACATCAAAAATCTGGTATCAGAGCAAGTTGATCAAAAGCAAGTTTATCAAGAGAAGGTTCTATTAGAACAAGTTTATCAGAGCAACAACTCTGTTGGAAAGTGAAATATGGCTTCTACCTCAAATATGCAACCTCCCACTTTAACATGCAAGAATTATGATATGTGGTCCTTGACCATGAAGGCACTGTTCCGAGGTCAAGATGTATGGGAAATAGTCGAGAATGGCTATGTGGAACCAATAGATCAAGTAACATATAATGTACTTACACAAGCTGAGAAGGATTTCTTGAAAGATCAAAGAAAGAAGGATGGAAAGGCAATGTTTTACATGCATCAAGCCATGCATGAGAGCATACTCCCAAGAGTTGCATCAACAAAGAAAGCCAAGGAGGCATGGGACATATTAAAAACCTCTTATCAAGGTATGGACGAAGTAAATATTTCAAAAATACAAATTCTTAGAAGAGATTTTGAAACGTTGTCAATGAAAGGTACATATACAATAGATTTTTTTATATCCATGTCATTGGCCTGATAAATCAGTTTAAGTCTCATAGTGAAATCATATAAGACATAAAAGTTGTTGAGAAGGTATTTATGAGTCTTCCTCTGACATTTGATACCCTTGTTGTGACTCTATAAGAGAGAAAATACTTGAGTCAGTTTGGTCTAGATGAACTACAAGATTCCCTCATTAATCATGAACACAGATTGAATAGGTCAATTATGTCATTAGAGAATGCATTTTTTATGCAGTCATCTATAATTCATGGAAGCGGAAGGGGGATAACTAACTCTAGAGGCAGAGGAAGAAGTTCCGTCAAAGGTGGACATAGTAGCAGTCCTGGAAATACTGGTGGAAGAAGTCAAAACCCAAGTACCAGTTAGTGAAGTGGTCATAGAATTGACAAATCAAATATTCAGTGCCAATACTGTAAAAAGTATGGACATTATGCATATGAGTGCAGCAAGAGACAGTATAATCAAAACAATGAAAGTCAAGACTAGTCAAACAACACAAATAACAAAAACCACCCTATGTTTATGGCGTGCACTGAGGAAATACCTATAGTCTCACCAGTTGAATGCAATGTTGCTCAAGCAAGTCCTTGTGACATATGTTATTTAGATTCAGGTTGCAGTAACCACATGACAAGAAACATATAATTGTTTTCTAGTTTGGATGAGTCAGTTCAAACCAAGGTTACACTTGGAACATATATCCAAGTTATTGTCTTAGGAAAAGGCGGTATAAAAATTTTAACTAAGCAAGGAGAACAAAAAGTTAGGCCTAATGTATATTATGTTTCTGGTCCGAAGAATAATTTGATGAGCACAATACAGTTGTTACATAAATGATACAAAATCTACATGGAAGATAATCACTGTGTGATCATGGAAAGATATCCAAGTAATCAACTTATTGCAAGAATTCAGATGACAAGTAATAGGATGTTCCCATTGACATTGAAGCCAATCAAGAAGAAGAATACACCGCTAGTTTTTTGTAAAGAAAATGGTGCGTAGTTAGACACTGCATTTACAACAGAAAGTGTGCACAGTTCCAATGAAGAAAATAGTGTGCGCAGTATCATGAAAGGAGAAAATGGTGCACAAATGTAGGCAACATTCCAATCTGAAGTACATGATAATCCCTGGTTATGGAATTTTAGATTTGGACATTTGAACTTTGGAGGTCTGAAGCTACTACACGCAAAGCATATGGTAAAAGGTTTGCCATTGATTGAAAAACTAGAAAGGATATGTGAAGGATGTATATTTGGAAAGCAACATAGAGAATCATTTCCAGTTGGCAAGTCTTAAAGAGCAAAATATCCACTGGAAATTGTACACTTAGACATTTGTGGACCAATGAAAACTCCATCTATAGGAGGCAATACTTTTTTTTTAACATTCATTGATGATTTCTCAAGAAAAACATGGATTTATTTTCTAAAGCACAAATCTGACACATTGGGTTGTTTTCAGCCATTTAAATCACTTGTGGAGAAGTAGAGTGGTTATTAAATCAAATGTCTAAGAATTGACAGAGGAGCAAATTATATTTCAAGAGAATTTCAAAACTTTTGTATGGATCATGGAATCTACAAGCAATTTACTGCACGATATACACCATAGAAAAATGGTGTCGCAGAGAGAAAGAACATAAGATCATGGAGATGGCACACAATATGTTGGCAGACAAACATTTGTCAAATGAGTATTGGGTTGAGACAGTAGCAACTGCAGTATACATATTGAACATATGTCCGCCAAGGAGTGTGAAGAACATAGTTCCTCAAGAATCCTGGATAGGTATGAAACACAATGTGGCACACTTAAAAGTTTTTGGTTGTGTCGCATACGCACATGTTCCAGATGAGCTAAGAGGGAAGTTGGACAACAAAGGACAAAAATGTATATTTGTTTGGTATTCTAAAGACACAAAATCATACAAGTTGTATGGCCCTGTGACAAGAAAAGTCATAATCAACCGCGATGTTTAGTTCGTGGAGAATGAAGCATGGGATGGAAGCATAGCAAAGACAGTCAAAATTATTGATGCAATGGAGCATGAAGACACAAAAGATGAAGTGGTTAAAGAACCAACCACATGACAATGCACAGTCCCTTCTATATATGGTACTACGACGCAAATCACAATGCATAATACTCTAGTAAGAACAATAGGTGCGCAGTCTACACCTAGAGCACAACAAATATCAACAAGCAGTCCGAGTATTTCTACATCTCCAGATCCAACATTAGCAAGTCTGTTACCTAGAAAGACAAGAAGTCGTGCGACATCTATAATGAAGACACAACAAATTCATTTTCAGTTTTTTCTCTATTTTCACAAATAGATGATCTATTAACCTTTGAAGAAGCTATCAAAGATGATGCATGGGCACAAGCCATGGATGAAGAAATCATATGCATAAATAACTATCAAACATGGAAATTGGTAGATGTACCTAAAGATAAAGATGTGATTAGTGTTAAGTGGATTTATAAAACCAAGCAAAATGCATATGGAAATGTCCAGAAGTACAAGGCAAGGCTAGTTGCAAGAGGCTTTACACAACAACCTAGAATTGATGTCAATGAAACATTTTCACCAATTGTGCGCATGGACACATTCAGAACTGTGTTAGTCATTGTCGCGCAGTACAATTAGCCAGTTTATCAGATGGATGTAAAGTCAACATTTTTAAATGGAAACTTGGAAGAAGAAGTGTATGTGGAACAACCACAAGGCTATGAGGTTCCAGGACAAGAAGACAAGGTGTACAGATTGAAGAAAAAACTGTATGGGTTAAAGCAAGCTCCTAGAGCTTGGTATATTCGGATAGATTCCTATCTTACACATAATGGATTTCAGAGAAGAAAAAGTGATCCAACAATGTACATCAAAGCAAATTAGCAAGGTAACATGTTAATTGTTTGTTTATATGTGGGTGATTTGATATTTACAAGTGATTTTGGTATAGAAGAATTCAAGTCAGTCCTGAAGGATGAATTTGAAATAACTGATTTAGGGCTTATGAGATATTTTTTGGGAATTGAAGTTCACCAGTCCAAAACTGATATATTTATCTCACAGTCTAAGTATGTGCATGAAATATTGAAAAGATTCAATATGAAAAGTTAAAAAGCAGTGCCAACACTTGTCATAACATGATTGAAGTTAAGCAAAGAAGATAAATGGTTGAAGGTGGATCCCACACTGTTTAAAAGACTGGTAGACAGTCTTATGTATCTAACAACGAAAAGACCTGATATTATGTATGGAGTGAGCCTGATCTCAAGGTTCATGGAAACTCCAAAAGAATCACATTGGAAGGCAGAAAAGATGATATTGAGATATGTGAATGGAAAAAAGAGATTTTGGCATTAAGTACTCCACTTTAGAAGATTTCAGACTCATTGGATACACTGACAGTGATTATGGAGGCAACATAGATGATAGGAAAAGTACCTTTGGGTACACATTTCATTTTGGAACAGCTATGGTATCATGGGTATCAAGGAAGCAACCCATAGTGACTCTTTCTTTAGCAGAGGCAGAGTACGTTGCAACTACAAGCGCAGCTTGTCAGACAGTTTGGATGAGAAGAATGTTAAAATATTTGTTGCAGGAACAATAGGAACCAACTATAGTATTTTGTGACAACAATTCAACCATCATGTTATTAAAGAATCATGTGTTTCACAAGAAAATCAAACATATTGATACAAGGTATCATTTTATCATATAATTGGTTAATAACAAAGAAATTTGTTTAGAGTTTTGCAAGTCAAAAGAACAAGTGGCATATATTTTTACAAAGGCTTTAGCAAGAGATGCATTTCATCATTTGCGCAGTAGTCTAAGAGTCTGCACAGTATCATATGAGTGACAGTAAAATTGTAAACTCAATTTTGATGTAATTTTTTGTAATCCCACATACTTATAATTAAGGGGGAGTGTTGGAAATAGTAATTACAAGTCAGTGAGATCTTCACGTCTCCATCGATTTGTCTGTCAGTCAATATGTCAGTAGTTTTGTCAGTTAGCCGAATTGTCAGTCAGTCAGTCTATTTGATAGTCTAAAAGTGCAAGTTGCACGTTTACTCAATCTCAATCTATGTCAGTCGGCAAGCATGAGAGTTATAAATGGAGCCGATCTATATCTTCTCGAGTTCATATAAGTAGTTGAAGAGTCAGTCGTATTAATGGTCATCTTTAATGTTGAGTCAATCTTACTTCTACAGGGAGTCTCAATCGGAGTCCATATAAGTCTGAGTTTTTAGTTAGTCAACATGACGCAGAAAGAGCAGAGTTGTGAAGGAGAAACAACAACAATTGAGGAGTTGAAGAACTTTGAGAGCACAAGCTCATCTTAGTTATTGTCTTTTGTATTCACACACTGCGCCGAAGTTATTAATATCAAGTATTTTGTTTGTTGAGAAAATTTCATGTGTATTTCTGAGTTCATGTGCTAAGCATCGTACTGTGTTATTACGCATCCATAAATTATTCTATTAAGTATTATTACACGATGCGCAACAAATCATGCAGTCTGTGAACTGCACAATAAGTCCTGAGAGTTCAATGACGAAGTCTGTGGCGTGTAGTATTTTGCTACTGCACTGCTCAGAATAATCTGGGCATTGTGCATCTAAGATTTGGTATCTGTGTGCATAAAAAAAATTATCATAAAAAATATGAATTTTATGATAAAATGTACCAACAAAGTAGAATTTAGGATGTTCATATAGTGAAATTCGTCCATGCCTAAATGTTCGATGTTTGGACAGTCAATTCTAACTATTTTGTTTCCTGAAAATAGTGAAGATATGAAGTTATTGTGGTTAGAGGCTTATTCTAGGTCAACATGGAGTTGATTTCTTTAATTTAGAGTTGACACATGTCACTCTTAAATAATAATAATAAAAATTTGTTTCCTGAAAATAGTGAAGATATGAAGTTATTGTGGTTAGAGGCTTATTCTAGGTCAACATGGAGTTGATTTCTTCAATTTAGAGTTGACACATGTCACTCTTAAATAATAATAATAAAAATTAAAAGCAAAAGGAAGAGTTTGTATCTTAACCCATTTTAGAGTGTAAAATGAAGAGTTTGCACCTAAAAAAATTTGAACCCGTTAAACCGGAATTAAGATAGATCTATTTTGATTTTAGTTGCTTCCAACGATTTGTCAAAATTCTGAACCCTTGACAATAGATCATGGGTTCTTGATTGGCTTTCCTTTCAGCAGTGACTATTATTTTCAGTCTCTCAACAAGTAATGCGAAGCTGATCAACACGTCCAACGAGTCAAACAGATCTATAATTAAAATTTCCGTACGCTAAATTTTTTGTGTTAGCTCCAACGCTACAACATAGCTCTACCATACAAATCAGCACACATGTCAAAGCTCCTTCTCTGGATCCACGTGTTAATATTCTCTTGTGGTACACTGGATTGTATAACATGAGTTTGACTCTCCTCCAATTGCCATCATCATTAGCATGGTCACTGGAGATCTTCTGT
>SNQJ01S0000152.1:660309-674175 GCA_010110895.2 Picea sitchensis
ATGGGTCCTCGCATGAGGCCCACGTGCCCCCTTGCCCCCATGCTTGTCCCTTAACCCTAATCTATTCTCGCCCTACTCTTCAAACCCTAGACTCACTCGACCCTTAATTTTTTTTTTTGCTCTACTCCAAGGGTTCCCTTCAGTTGTCCCTGAGCGGCCATGGCTTTGTTAATGCGGCTTCAACTCTCAGGGATTTTCTGCAGCTACAGGTTTCACCCTCATCCTAAATCATCTACCCTTGTTTCTAAATACAGGTTGCAACTATTTTAGCTTAAAGGCACAACCTACCTTTCTTTCCCTGAATCTCTGGTGAAATCGGGTCGGGGAGGCAATCCCTAAGGGTTCCCTCTATGCATTGAAACATGTCTAAAACATTGTGAAACAAGAGGGCGCCATCTCGTGGGCTCCTCCTTGGTGTCTTAGCGCTGGTGCATTTGGTATCGGCTTGACTGAGCACTTGGCTTGTGAATTTTGACCTCGGTAATTCGGCACTTGCGCTTGGCTGTGTGTGTTGACTTATGACTTGACTCGTAGGTGATTGGCTCAATAGTTCTAATCCTTGGAGATAAGGCCTTTGGGCCCAATATTTTTGGATGTGAGCCAAAGGCCACCACTTGTGTTTAGCGTTGGCACTTGGTGTGTTAGGATTGTGTAATCTTGTTAATCCTATGGTCGTATGTGTAGGTGGATAAACGCTTGAGTGCTAGCTCTGCACATGGGCCACACATGGGCACGTGAGGTTTCTCCCAATGGTCACGGGGTCGAGACCCATGAGGCCTATGTAAAGGCTTGCGGCTCGTGCGCTGGGCTGTGTGTTGGTTACAGGTGTTGATACATACTGTACTCATATGGATGGGCTCTCGGATTCGTGTAACTGATGGTAGTAGGTTTGTATGTTGTTTCTTTGGTAAATAACCTGCTAAATTTTTTTATTTTTATTTTTATTTTTTACATCTATTATATATATATATATATATATATATATATATATATATTTTATTTTTTTTGCAGTGTGTGCCATTGCAGGTCGCGTGGAGTTGTTTGTTGGTGGTTGCAGGTCGCGTTGATGCGTTGTGTGCATATATGCTCCCCTCTCCTCGGTGGCTTGGTGTTTGACTTGGGCGTTGACTTTGGTGAGTGGTGTTGCAGGTCGCGTTGATGCGTATTGCAAACCCTCTTGCGGGCTCCCCTCCTCGTGGCTTGGTTTACAGCTTTAGACGCTACGCTTTGGCTTGACTTGTTGCTAAGTTGTGATATGTGTTGGTGTAGGTGCTTGGCTTGGTTTAAAGCTTAGGCGCTATGCTTTGGCTTGACTTGTTTCTTTTTATGAACTTCGGACTTGGTTGCCTCATACCCCAAATACCTTCCCCACAGGCTTTTCCCAAACTGTGTATACAACATTAGGATGGATGCCAAGCTGCAGCTTGTTGTTGATCCCTTGCTAGCTTTGAAAAATCTCTTTATAAATCAGAACGTTGTTATTTCTATGTCCAATCATCCTTATAATACTCATACCAAGGAGGAAGCCAGTTTTATAGTCAAATGGGGAAAGTGGAGTAAAGAAGCTGTGAGAGATCAAATGGACCATTACTGTGCTGATGGTTTGCAGCCTTGAAGCTCTGAAAAGTTTCCCTATAGCAGTGGCATGAGAGCTCAGATTTGTTAATTTTTGGCCTTGATTTCAGAAATTTTACATGAGATTTGATGTTTGATCACTGTAACTGATTTTTCACATGTTATTGTTGACATGACAGATGTGCCAGATACTGCATTAATACTGAGAAAGCACAACCTTCCAACGAATCTATTTTCCTGCCTTTTGTTCAATGAATTACAGGTCTTCAATCCTTGGGATCAGTTGGCATTTGCTTATGTGTAACAACCCTTCTTTCATTTTATCTCCATATCTTTCTAAGGGTGCATTGGTAATAGGGACTCTGCCAAGATTTGGGCTGGTCCAAGAAGTCATGGGGTCGACCCCCATCCTTTATAACCTCATTTACTTCTTTCATTTTCCTCTTTATTATCATTATACTTTATTTTATTTTTTCTATTGCTATTTTAAACACTGTTTTTTTTTTTGCTATTATGTTTACTTATTATTCCATATAACTTTTTTTTTATATATTATAAACATTATTTAGATCACTACTTTTACTATATTTATAACATTGCGAACTTTGTATACTTCTATTTTCTAAGACTAACATTCACTTGTTTGATTCTGTATGACTCGTGCAGGTGAGCATACAGTTTACAGGTAGCCTGAACAGAGGGTGAGATGATTTGCAGGAATCTCCCCCCGGCCCGCCCCCGCCCTTTTTTTATTATATATAGACTCTCCCTATTCCTGGGTTCCTATGGGTAGTTCTTCATAGGTTTTAAGGTTTGTAAAATAAAGGGTTTCTAGGTTGTAGGTTAGGGGTTTGGGAGTAGATTGCACAGTTAAGTGGGTGGTCAAGCCCAAGTTTCAGTTCTGAAACCGGGCTCTGATACCATGTGTAAAGCCCTATTTAACAAAGCCTGATAAAATTATAAATTTAAACATAAAATTTCTTTCAACATATAAGCAATTTCATTATTTAACATATAAGCATATTTAGTAGCATGATGATAACCACCTAACACAGCGTAATCATGAAAATACATACCTCTGACTGATGTTATTTCTCCAATCTCCGTCTTTCCTCGCTGCTGCTTTGCCCAAACTCTGCCCAAAACTGAATCTTTCCTCCCTACCAGCTAGGATCAGAGCCTATCTGGCTCCCTAGCTCCATGATTTCATGAGGATTCCTAGCCCCCGAGCCCAAAACTCCCAACAATCAATGCTCCCTTGTAACAGTCCACCCAAACTCCAAACCAGAAAATACAGTCCCTAATCTCAAATAATGCTTCCTTTCCCCAAAATTCCAAAAGTCCCTCTCCTGAATGCCTCTGCCCCCTCATATCCTCCTTTCCATTCACTGCCTCCTCCCTTCATTCAATGCCACCCACCTTATCCCTCCATTTAATGCCTTATCCCTCCATACGTTAAGTTTTCTATTAATTAAACTAAAAATTATTAAACTTTTAATTCGTTACCCAAACATTAAACGAGTTAATTAATTAATCAACATACATTAAACAATAAATAACTAATTAATTAATTAATATTATTATTAATAAATAATCATTATTTAACTAATATACATTAGGACAGTTAATTATTTAATTACTTATACTTGATAAACCTTAAGAAATTATTTAACTAGGGTTGTTACAATTACAGCGTGCAACAAATCGTACACTCTTTGAATTGTCTGATAAGTCTCGAGAGCTCAGCCACAAAGTCTGTGGCGCGTAGTATTTTGCTACTACGCTGCTCAGAATAGTCTGTGCACTGCACATCAAATATTTGGTATTTGTGTGCATCAAAGATTTGGTATCAGAGTAGGTTGATCAAAAGCAAGTTTATCAAGATAAGGTTCTATCAGAACAAGTTTATCAGAGCAAAAACTCCGTTGGAAAGTGAAATATGGCTTCTACCTCAAATCTACAACCTCCCACTTTTACATGCAAGAATTATGATATGTGGTCCTTGACCATGAAGGTATTGTTCTGAGGTCAAGATGTATGGGAAATAGTCGAGAATGGCTATGTGGAACCAGTTGATCAAGCAACATATAATGCACTCACACAAGCTGAGAAGGATTTCTTGAAAGATCAAAGAAAGAAGGATGGAAAGGCGATGTTTTACATACATCAAGCCATGCATGAGAGCATACTCCCAAGAGTTTCATCAACAAAGAAAGCCAAGGAGGCATGAGACATATTACAAACCTCTTATCAAGGTATGGACAAAGTAAAGATTTCAAAAATACAAATTCTTAGAAGAGATTTTGAAACGTTGTCAATGAAAGGTACATATACAATAGATTTTTTTATATCCATGTCATTGGCCTGATAAATCGGTTTAAGTCTCATGGTGAAATCATAGAAGACATAAAAGTTGTTGAGAAGGTACTTATGAGTCTTCCTCCGACATTTGATACCCTTGTTGTGACTCTATAAGAGAGAAAAATACTTGAGTCAGTTTAGTCTAGATGAACTACAAGATTCCCTCATTAATCATGAACACAGATTGAACAGGTCAATTATGTCATTAGAGAATGCATTTTCTGTGTAGTCATCTATAATTCATGGAAGAGGAAGGGGGATAACTAACTCTAGAGGCAGAGGAAGAAGTTCCATCAAAGGTGGACATAGTAGTAGTCTTGGAAATATTGGTGGAAGAAGTCAAAACCCAAGTACCAGTTAGTGAAGTGGTCATAGAATTGACAAATCAAAGATTCAGTGCCGTTACTTTAAAAAGTATGGACATTATGCATATGAGTGTTGAAGGAGACAGTATAATCAAAACAATGAAAGTCAAGACTAGTCAAACAACACAAATAACAAAAACCACCCTATGTTTATGGCGTGCGCTGAGGCAATACCTATAGTCTCACCAATTGAATGCAGTGTTTCTCAAGCAAGTTCTTGTGACATATGTTATTTAGATTCAAGTTGCAGTAACCACATGACAAGAAACATATAATTGTTTTCTAGTTTGGACGAGTCAGTTCAAACCAAGGTTACACTGGAATAGATATCCAAGTCATTGTCTTAGGAAAGGGCAGTATAAAATTTTTAACTAATCAAGAAGAACAAAAAGTTAGGCCTAATGTATATTATGTTTCTGTTCTGAAGCATAATCTGATGAACACAATACAGTTGTTAAATAAATGATACAAAATCTACATGGAAGATAATCACTATGTGATCATGTACAGATATCCAAGTAATCAACTTATTGCAAGAATTCAGATGACAAGTAATAGGATGTTCCCATTGACATTGAAGCCAATAAAGAAGAAGAATACACCGCTAGTTTTTTGTAAAGAAAATGGTGCATAGTTAGACACTGCATTTACAACAGAAAGTGTGTGCAGTTCCATTGAAGAAAATAGTGCGCGTAGTATCAAGAAAGGAGAAAATGGTGCACAAATGCAGGCAACATTCCAATATGAAGTACACGATAATCCCTGGTTATGGAATTTCAGATTTGGACATTTGAACTTTGGAGGTCTGAAGCTGCTACACACAAAGCATATGGTAAAAGGTTTGCCATTGATTGAAAAACTAGAAAGGATATGTGAAGGCTGTATATTTGGAAAGCAACATAGAGAATCATTTCCAGTTGGCAAGTCTTAAAGAGGAAAATATCCACTGGAAATTGTACACTTAGACATTTGTGGACCAATGAAAACTCCATCTATAGGAGGCGATACTTATTTTTTAACATTCATTGATGATTTCTCAAGAAAAACATGGATTTATTTTCTAAAGCACAAATCTGACACATTGGGTTGTTTTCAGCTGTTTAAATCACTTGTGGAGAAGCAGAGTGGTTATTAAATCAAATGTCTAAGAACTGACAGAGGAGAATATTATATTTCAAGAGAATTTCAAAACATTTGTAAAGATCATGGAATCTACAAGCAATTTACCGCACGATATACACCACAGAAAAATGGTGTCGCGGAGAGAAAGAACATAACATCATGGAGATGGCGCGCAATATGTTGGCAGACAAACAATTGTTAAATGAGTATTGGGTTGAGGCAGTAGCAACTGCAGTATACATATTGAACATATGTCTGCCAAAGAGTGTGAAGAACATAGTTCCTCAAGAATCTTGGATAGGTGAAACACAATGTGGCACACTTAAAAGTTTTTGGTTGTGTCACATACGCACATGTTCCAGATGAGCTAAGAAGGAAGCTCGACAACAAAGGAAAAAAATGTATATTTGTTTGGTATTCTAAAGAGACAAAATCATACAAGTTGTATGACCCTGTCGCAAGAAAAGTCATAATCAACCGTGATGTTCAGTTCGTGGAGAATGAAGCATGGGATGGAAGCATAGCAAAGACAGTCAAAATTATTGATGCAATGGAGCATGAAGACACAAAAGATGAAGTGGTTAAAGCACCAAACACATGACAATGCACAATCCCTTCTATATATGGCACTACGACACAAATCATAGCGCATAATACTCTAGTAAGAACAACAGGTGCGCAGTCTACACCTAGAGCACAACAAATATCAGCAAGCAGTCCAAGTATTTCTACATCTCCAGATCCAGCATTAGCAAGTTTGTTACCTAGAAAGACAAGAAGTCGTGTGACATCTATAATGAAGACACAACAAATTCATTTTTAGTTTTTTCTTCGTTTTCACAAATAGATGATCCATTAACCTTTGAAGAAGATCTCAAAGATGATGCATGGGCACAAGCCATGGATGAAGAAATCAGATGCATAAAGAACAATCAAACATGGAAATTGGTAGATGTACCTAAAGATAAAGATGTGATTAGTGTTAAGTGGATTTATAAAGCCAAGAAAAATGCATATGGAAATGTCTAGAAGTACAAGGCAAGTCTAGTTGCAAGAGGCTTTACACAACAACCTGGAATTGATTTCAATGAAACATTTGCACCAATTGTGCGCATGGACACATTCATAACTATGTTAGTCATTGTCGCGCAGTGCAAGTAGTCAGTTTATCAGATGGATGTAAAGTCAACATTTTTAAATGGAAACTTGGAAGAAGAAGTGTATGTGGAACAACCACAAGGCTATGAGGTTCCATGACAAGAAGACAAGGTGTACAGATTGAAGAAAACACTGTATAGGTTAAAGAAAGCTCCTAGAGCTTGGTATATTCGGATAGATTCCTATCTTACACATACTGGATTTCAGAGAAGCAAAAGTGATCCAACAGTGTACATCAAAACAAATCAACAAGGTAACGTGTTAATTGTTTGTTTATATGTGGATGATTTGATATTTACAAGTGATTTTGGTATAGAAGAATTCAAGTCAGTCCTGAAGGATGAATTTGAAATAACTGATTTAGGGCTTACGAGATATTTTTTGGGAATTGAAGTTCACCAGTCCAAAACTGGTATATTTATCTCACAGTCTAAGTATGCGCATGAAATATTAAAAAGATTCAATATGAAAAGTTAAAAAGTAGCGCCAACACTTGTCACAACATGATTGAAGTTAAGCAAGGAAGATAAATGGTTGAAAGTGGATCCCACACTGTTTAAAAGACTGGTAGACAGTCTTATGTATCTAACAACGACAAGACCTGATATTATGTATGGAGTGAGCCTGATCTCAAGGTTCATGGAAACTCCAAAAGAATCACATTGGAAGGTAGAAAAGAGGATATTGAGATATGTGAATGGAACAAGAGATTTTGGCATTAAGTATTCCACTTTAGAAGATTTTAGACTCATTGGATACACTGACAGTGATTATGGAGGCAGCATAGATGATAGGAAAAGTACCTCTGGGTACACATTTCATTTTGGAACATGTATGGTATCATGGGCATCAAGGAAGCAACCCATAGTGACTCTTTCTTCAGCAGAGGCAGAGTATGTCTCAACTACAAGCGCAACTTGTCAGACAGTTTGGATGAGAAGAATGTTAAAATATTTGTTGCAGGAACAATAGGAACCAACTACAGTATTTTGTGACAACAATTAGCCATCATGTTATCAAAGAATCATGTGTTTCACAAGAAAACCAAACATATTGATACAAGGTGTCATTTTATCATAGAATTGGTTAATAACAATGAAATTTGTTTAGAGTTTTGCAAGTCAAAAGAACAAGTCGCATATATTTTTACAAAGGATTTAGCAAGAGATGCATTTCAGCCTTTGTGCAGTAGTCTAAGAGTCTGCAGAGTATCAGATGAGTGACAGTAAAATTATAAGCTCAATTTTGATGTAATTTTTTGTAATCCCACATACTTATAATTAAGGGGGAGTGTTGGAAATAGTAATTACAAGTCAGTGAGATCTTGAAGTCTCCGTCGATTTGTCTGTCAGTCAATATGTCAGTAGTTTTGTCAGTTAGACGAATTGCCAGTCAGTCAGTTTGTTTAATAGTCTGAAAGTGCAAGTTGCACGTTTACTCAATCTCAATCTATGTTAGTGGGCAAGCATGAGAGTTATAAATGGAGCTTATCTATATCTTCTCGAGTTCATATAAGTAGTTGAAGAGTCAGTCATATTAATGGTTGTCTTTAATGTTGAGTCAGTCTTACTTCTACAGGGAGTCTCAGTCGAAGTCCATATAAGTCTGAGTCTTTAGTTAGTTGAGATGATGCAAAAAGAACAGAGTTGTGAAGGAGAAACAACAACAATTGAGGAGTTGAAGAACTTTGAGAGCACAAGCTCATCTTAGTTATTGTCTTTTGTATTCACGCACAACACCGAAGTTATTAATATCAAGTATTTTGTGTTGAGAAAATTTCATGTGTATTTCTGAGTTCATGTGCTAAGCATGGTACAGTGTTATTTTGCATCCATAAATTATTCTATTAAGTATTATTACACAATGTGCAACAAATCGTGCAGTCTGTGAACTACGCGATAAGTCCCGAGAGCTCAACGACGAAGTCAGTGGCGCGTAGTATTTTGCTACTGCACTGCTCATAATAGTTGCGTACTGTGCATCTAAGATTTGGTATATGTGCGCATAAAAAAAATTGTCATAAAAAAATACGAATTTTATGATAAAATGTACCAACAACGCAGAATTCGTCCATGCGTAAATGTTCGATGTTTGGACAGTCAATTCCAACTAATTTGTTTCCTGAAAATAGTGAAGATATGAAGTTATTGTGCTTAGAGGCTCATTCTAGGTCAACATGAAGTTCATTTCTTCAACTTGGAATTGACATAAGTCACTCTTAATTAATAATAATAATAAATTAAATGCAAAAAGAAGAGTTTGTATCTTAACCCATTTTAGAGGGTAAATTGAAGAGTTTGCACCTAAAAAAAATTGATCCCCTTAAACCGGAATTAAGATAGATCTATTTTGATTTTAGTTGCTTCCAACGATTTGTCACAATTCTGAACCCTTCACAATAGATCATGGGTTCTTGATTGGCTTTCCTTTCAGCAGTGACTATTATTTTCAGTCTCTCAACAAGTAATGCCAATCTGATCAACACGTCCAACGACTCAAACAGATCGATGATTAAAATTTCCGTATGGTGTGTTAGCTCCAACGCTACAACATAGCTCTGCCATACAAATCAGCACACATGTCAAAGCTCCTTCTCTGGATCCACGTGTTAATATTCTCTTGTGGTACACTGGATTGTATAACATGAGTTTGACTCTCCTCCAATTGCCATCATCATTAGCATGGTCACTGGAGATCTTCTGTTCGAGCTCATGGAATACACTAGTTTGAAATAATTTTTGGGACGTGATCGTTATTTTAGGGATGTCGTTCTTCTCATCTCTCTTCAATGTAGCCATCAACTCCACAACACCAGCGTCGGGTTCGTCCCTCCCGCCTATCCTGGCGTCTAAGTATTACACTTGCTAGGCTCCGGACAAGAATTTTAGGGTTTATTTATTCCATTTTTTTTTTTCATTTGAGACACCATTGCCCTCTGCGGCCTTCTTCCCCATAACCATTCCAATTTTCTGTTACCTATCACTCCATTGTCATCCCCTCCCATCCAGAATCCGTTATTAATTTCCGAACTTTCAGCTATCTACAGTAGCATTAATTGCAAGCATAGTCTCATCCATCCTATCCTTCAACAAATCTATGTGCAGAACCTCCAACTCGGATTCGTGGTGGCAGAACCTCAAAGAACAAAGGTTTTTTTCTCCTTGTGATTAACGAGCTTTCATTGCACCCAGCTCGAATAGAAAGTCGCCCTGAACATTGGATTGAAGCCACCTCCGGATGGCTCCAAGGATCAAGCTCTAGCGAAGGCGGAAGGGAATGAATAGCTCAACAAACAACTCCAGGCGGATCGATGTTTGGTGTGTTCCTCTCTTGACGTTGAGGTTAAGGGATTCCACTTGAAATTGGCAGTCTTCCAGCGCGCGATCGCTGAGACAGACCAGAAAAGAAATGCTAGAAATTCCTGTTTGATGTGCTCACAGCAAATGAGCGTGGTAAGATTCGCGTAGACAAAGATAACTCGACCCTCATTTTAGGGAATGACCTGTACTTTGGAGGCCTGAGAAATAATGCCCCATGTGCTCATTGAGTAATTGATATCATTTTAGATCTTCAAGTTATGACAGTTTTAAATTAAGAAAAGTTACGTGGGTAGCTTTGTAATGGGACTAAGAAAACCGATGCCAATGGCTGACATCACAATGAATACAACCTGAGATCTCCGAGATTATTCCGAAACAGTTTTGCAAATTTAGAAGACTTGCAGAAGAGTTATAGAGGACAAGGTATATTTTTAAAATCTATAGTTCTGCATTATTTTTTTTAAATGGCTTCCACTAGCAATTTAGGACCAACCCAAGGGCTAGTAAGAGAACCCAAGCGCTTGCAAATGAAATATTTCATTCAAGCACAAGAGTGCTGGGAACTTGTAGAGAATGGCTTCAGAGAGGAAGAAAGAAAATAAAGCCAAATACTGGATTCAAAATTCAGTAGATGACTCAAGTTTCTAAAAAATAATTGATGCAAAAACAACAAATCAAGCTTGGGACATTCTCAAATCTGCCTACCAGGGCATTGATAAAGTAAAGATAGTCAAGCTTTAGACTTTGAGAAAGCAGTTTAAACTATGAAGACGACTGAGGCAAAGAATGTTGACCAGTTCATGACTAGAGTGATGAGCATCCTAAACCAGATTAGGATGAATGGTGAATAGATCGAAGATCAGAGAATTATTGAGAAAGTTCTCAGAAGATTGCCAAGAAATTTGAAATGGTTGTAATAGTCATCTTAGAATCTAAAGATTTGTCTAGTTTCTCTATAGAAGAAATGATGGGATCACTCTAGTAATGAGGAAACAAAGGGAGAAATCAAAGAGGAAGAGGCAAAGGTAATCATAATGCATAAGACAGACACATAAATGAACAACAACAATGGTCTAAAGACCCACAGAATCAAAGAGGAAGAGAGAGAAAATAGACAGATAAGTCCATAATACAATGCTACTATTGCAGAAAGTATGGTCACTATGAGAGTGGATGCAGAAAGAAGCATTATGATCAAAACAAAGGCAGAGAAAATGTCTCCAACAATGAAGGAGAGTCATATGAAGCAATGTTTATTTCATGCCATACATTTGAAGGTCACTCCAAGGACCTTTGGTTGTTGGATATCAATTGCAGCAATCACATGACATGTAACAAAGATTTGATTTCTAGCATGGATACTACCATCAAATCATAAATTACTTTAGGTGATGATTCTCAAGTAAAAGCTCTTGGAAAAGGCATTACATATGTTTTAACTAAACTGGATTAGAAGAAAGACATACATTATGTCTACTATGTACCAAACCTAAAACACAATATGATAAGTCTAGGACAATTGATGGAGCATGGCTATGATGTCTTATTCAAAGGCTCAAGATGCTTAATTTTGGATAAATCACCCAATAGGAAACTCATTGCAAAAATCCAAATGACTAGAATATGATGTTTCCATTAAATTTAAGGATTGTAAATTTGTTTTAGTCATATGCCCAAAATGTTTCAAACACATATGAGACTCTCTTATTGCATGCTAGGATTGGTCATCTTCCTTTTAAAATTCTAAGTATTCTTCAAAAACATGCAATGGTCAAAGGTCTTCTTGTTTTGAATGAGCAAGTCAATCCACGTGAAAGTTGTATACTTGGAAAACATAAGAGAGACAACTTTCCAACATTCTCCCATAGAGAAAAATAACATTTAGAATTGGTTCATAAAGACCTTTGTGGATCAATGCAAACCCAATCCATTGGTGGTATTTTTTATTTTGTGATTTTTATTGATGATTTTAGTAGGAAAATATGGATTTATTTTCTTAAAAATAAATTCGATACCTTCTCAAAGTTCAAAGAATTAAAAGATGAAGCAGAAAAACAAAGGCAAATTTGTGAAGGTGCTTAGGTCCGATGGAGGAGGAGAATACAACTTAAAATACTTTGCAGATTTTTGTAAACAACAAGGCATCATAATGCAAATCACAACCAGATATACTCCACAAGAGAATGGAGTGGCTGAAAGAAAAAATAAGACCATCATGAACATGGCCAAAAGTATGCTAGAGCGAAGAATTTGGCCAGTGACTATTGGGATGAAGTTGTTGTCTGTTCAGAGTACATTCTAAACAAGTGTCAAGGATAATTACATCAAGAGACATGGAGTGGCATAAAAATAAATGTTTCTCTCTTCATAATTTTTGGCTTCATTGCTTCAAAATTTTGAAGAGCTGAGAAAGAAGTTTGACAACAGAAGTGAAAAATGCATCTTCATTGGATATAGTGAACAACCAAAAGTCTACAGATTATACAATCCACTCACCAAGAAATTTCTGGTGAGCAAGGATGTCAAATTCCTTGAGAATAAATTATGGAGTGAGCAATATAATGAGACTTTCGATAGTCAAAATCCACTGCAACAAATTGATGATCAAACAGAAAATTCAGAAAAAACAAGCACATCCTCCAAGATTACCAAGATTACAAGTACAAAGATGTTAAGCCCTAATATTGGCTCATTACCCCTTAATATTAGTAATGTTATTTTATTTATGTCGTCTTTAGGCCATTAGTTGTAATTATACCTCCTAGTCTCCTATATATACCAAGGAGACATTTTCATTTTGAATCATCTTGTACTTGAACATTTAAGTGGGGTAAGAGGAGTTTTCCCCCTCGAAGAGGCTTATTATCTGAAATTGTCTCTTTTTCAAGGCGTTGAGTACTTTTTATGAGGTTTTTCTATGCTATATTGATATTTGGTTCTTAACATATGGTATTAGAGCTCAAGGTCTTAGGGTTTCGCTGCTACATCTGAGACACCTTGGAATTTTCACTATAACTTGTTTTCTACAATGTTTCAGAAGGAACAACTTGGAGGATATTTAGTAGATGGATCAAGGTACATTGGGTTCAAAATTCAACTCCTGAGTCCTTATACTTTCAGAGATACATCCTATACAAGATAGGGTTATGGAATCATCCTGAATTGAGTCATTGTGGAATTTTCACTATAAAAACTTTTTTGTAATGTTTCAGACCCTGAAATATGGAGGCTATTTAGAGAAATTAGTAAGGTATTTTTGGTAAAAAGTTCAGCTTCTGGGTCATCTTAAATTTGTATATACACCCTGTGTAAGATAGGGTATTTGATTAGTCCTATTGACTAGTCTCAAAAAGGTGTTCCAGGTAAAACAATCATAACTTCTTCCTAGAGTATCCAAATTGAGTGGGACTGGTTTCATTGGATCGTGGATAGTTTGTAGTATTTCTGGAGCGAGTTTCAGAGTTTTATATCAATTATTTTGTGCGGGGCACACTATACAAGTGAGATTTCCTGGAAAGGACAAAAATCAGCAAGTTGTGGGAAAGTTACCATAAATTCCACTTGGCACATCCAATTTTGATCAGAACTGTGGCGTTGTAGAGAAGAAATATTAGAGAACTACATAAAATAAAGTTTCATACCCAGAAGGGCCAAAACTTGGGAGATACAACAGAATAAATATTGTCTAGCAGAACTGCCTCAAAATCAAGGTTCAAAAGTGATACTTGGCCAACATGCCACCAAAAAAGAGAAACTTCTACACCAAATAAGCCTCCAGAAAATCCTACTTGGACTCTTGATGAAGGTGAAGAAATGCGTAGAGACATAAATGAACTACAAAAGAAGATGGATTCAATGGAAGCTAAGTTGGATACTAAGATGGATTCAATGGAAGCTAAGTTGGATACTAAGATGGATGGTTTAAAAGGGGAGATCATGGAAGTATTGAAAAATTTCGTAACAGA
>SNQJ01S0000152.1:674225-710159 GCA_010110895.2 Picea sitchensis
CGTGGGTAGCTTTGTAATGGGACTAAGAAAACCGATGCCAATGGCTGACATCACAATGAATACAACCTGAGATCTCCGAGATTATTCCGAAACAGTTTTGCAAATTTAGAAGACTTGCAGAAGAGTTATAGAGGACAAGGTATTTTTTTAAAATCTATAGTTCTGCATTATTTTTTTTAAATGGCTTCCACTAGCAATTTAGGACCAACCCAAGGGCTAGTAAGAGAACCCAAGGGCTTGCAGATGAAATATTTCATTCAAGCACAAGAGTGCTGGGAACTTGTAGAGAATGGCTTCAGAGAGGAAGAAAGAAAATAAAGCCAAATACTGGATTCAAAATTCAGTAGATGACTAAAGTTTCTCAAAAATAATTGATGCAAAAACAACAAATCAAGCTTGGGACATTCTCAAATCTGCCTACCAGGGCATTGATCAAGTAAAGATAGTCAAGCTTTAGACTTTGAGAAAGTAGTTTGAAACTATGAAGACGACTGAGGCAGAGAATGTTGACCAGTTTATGACTAGAGTCATGGGCATTGTAAACCAGATTAGGATGAATGGTGAACAGATCGAAGATCAAAGAATTATTGAGAAAGTTCTCCGAAGCTTGCTAAGAAATTTGAAATGGTTGTAATAGTCATCTTAGAATCTAAAGATTTGTCTAGTTTCTCTATAGAAGAAATGATGGGATCACTCTTAATCAAAGTCAACTTGGAAGAAGGGTCTATGGAACAAGCTTTCAAGACTCAAAACTCTTTTAACAGAGGAAACATAGGGAGAAATCAAAGAGGAAGAGGCAAAGGTAATCATAATGCATAAGACAAACACATAAAGGAACAACAACAATAGTCTAAAGACCCACATAATCAAAGAGAAAGAGAGAGAAAATAGACAGATAAGTCCAGAATACAGTGCTACTATTGCAGAAAGTATGGTCACTATGAGAGTGGATGCAGAAAAAAACATTATGATCAAAACAAAGGCAGAGAAAATGTCTCCAACAATGAAGGAGAGTCATATGAAGCAATGTTTATTTCATGCCATACATTTGAAGGTCACTCCAAGGAACTTTGGTTGTTGGATATCAATTGTAGCAATCACATGACATGTAACAAAGATTTGATTTCTAGCATGAATACTACTATCAAATCATAAATTACTTTAGGTGATGATTCTCAAGTAAAAGCTCTTGGAAAAGGCATTACATATGTTTTAACTAAACTAGATCAGAAGAAAGACATACATGATGTCTACTATGTACCAAACCTGAAACACAATATGATAAGTCTAGGACAATTGATGGAGCATGGCTATGATGTCTTATTCAAAGGCTCAACATGCTTAATTTTGGATAAATCACCCAATAGGAAACTCATTGCAAAAATTCAAATGACTAAGAATATGATGTTTCCATTAAATTTAAGGATTGTAAATTTGTCTTAGTCATATGCCCAAAATGTCTCAAACACATATGAGACTCTCTTATTGCATGCTAGGATTGGTCATCTTCCTTTTAAAATTCTAAGTATTCTTCAAAAACATGCAATGGTCAAAGGTCTTCTTGTTTTGAATGAACAAGTCAATCCATGTGAAAGTTGTATACTTGGAAAACATAAGAGAGACAACTTTCCAACATTCTCTCATAGAGAAAAAGAACATTTAGAATTGGTTCACAAAGACCTTTGTGGATCAATGCAAACCCAATCCATTGGTGGTATTTTTTATTTTTTGATTTTTATTGATGATTTTAGTAGGAAAATATGGATTTATTTTCTTAAAAATAAATTCGATACCTTCTCAAAGTTCAAATAATTCAAAGATGAAGCAGAAAAACAAAGGCAAATTTGTGAAGGTGCTTAGGTCTAATGGAGGAGGAGAATACAACTCAAAATACTTTGCAGCTTTTTGTAAACAACAAGGCATCATGATGCAAATCGCAACCAGATATACTCCACAACAGAATGGAGTGGTTGAAAGAAAAAATAAGACCATCATGAACATGGCCTGAAGTATGCTAGAGCGAAGAATTTGGCCAATGACTATTGGGATGAAGTTGTTCTCTGTTCAGAGTACATTCTAAACAAGTGTCAAGGATAAATTACCTCAAGAGACATGGAGTGGCATAAAAATAAATGTTTCTCACTTCATAATTTTTGGCTTCATTGCTTCAGAATTTTGAAGAACTGAGAAAGAAGTTTGACAACAAAAGTGAAAAATGCATCTTCATTGGATATAGTGAACAACCAAAAGTCTACAGATTATACAATCTAGTCACCAAGAAATTTCTGGTGAGCAAGGATGTCAAATTCCTTGAGAATAAATTATGGAGTGAGCAATATAATGAGACTTTGGATAGTCAAAATCCACTGCAATAAATTGATGATCAAACAGAAAATTCAGAAAAACAAGCACATCCTCCAAGATTACCAAGATTACAAGTACAAAGACAACGAGAATACTCTGGAAATAGTTCTTCTTCTAGCAGTAAATCATCCTCTTCAACAGAGAATCAATGAACAAGAATCATAACAGAAATTTATGAACAAAATAGTAACTTTGAACATCAAGGTCATTTTTCCTTACTATCCTATCAACTAACTTTCTTTGAAGAAACATTGCAAGAGGAACATTGGGTAGAAACCATGAATGAAGAAATTGAAGCTATAGAAATGAACAAGACTTGGTATCTTTATGATCTTCTAGTGGACAAGTCCAACATACGAGTCAAGTGGGTATACAAAACAAAGGAAAATGAAAAATGAAAGATTGAGAAGCATAAGGCAAGGTTGGTTGCCAAAGGTTTTTCTTAGCAACCTGGCATAGACTATGGTGAAACCTTTGCTTTTGTAGGAAGGTTAGATATAATAAGGACCATTTTAGCTACTACATCTTAGAACAAATGGTTGTTATTGGATTAATCGGTAAGTGCGGACACAAACATATCTCCCTAGTTTCACCCCGAAACTAGAACAAAACAAGACAACATATAAAACTTTCCCTAAGTTTTAATTATCAAGCATACTAACTAACAAGAGATAAATGAAATTCCTTTTAAATGTCATTTTTCCTTGCTAGTGTCATCCTCGTTCTGTTCCAAGGCTTATGGGATGTTGAACCTATAAAAATACACAAGCCAATGAACTGAAAGCAACAACGTATACTCAACAAAACCTATGTATGTGATCAATGAGTCATATAATAAAATAAGCCCAATTTTATGAGAAATAAATATATCATTGTATTAAAGAATGTGGAAGAAAGATACAATGAGATGCCTTGATGTTGTCAAGTTCCTTCCAACAGTTCCCCGCTTCCCACACACTTCTTCTCCACGGATTCTGAGACCAACAATATATATTGACAAAGCAAAGCTCAAAGACAACATACAAGCTCCAAAAACTCCAAGCTACAAAACTCAAGAACTTTCCAACTTTTCCAATCTTTAAGCTAACTTTCCCAATGAAAACTCCTCTCCTTTTATAAGCTGAAAAGGATAGGGTGAGGAGGTTAGGATGATCCCAAGAGATCAAGGATGCGACTTAGATCCAAACCAATAGGAGGCCAACTCACCCTTGAAGCTTCTGTTCTAGAACTTTCGAGAAATTCCTCTTTTTCCTTCGTATGAAAATCGTCGCACCCTTAACACTAAGAAAACTGCAACGACATCGCATGCCACTATGGTGCAACCTGTGACGATCCTAGATCGTCGCACCCTTAACACTAATCAAGGTGTAATGATCCCTGTTTATAAGGTTTTTACAAAGGAAAATATAATTTTCATCTTTCTGGGAAAATGTGTCTTCATTATTATTCAGGGATTCAAGCCATTGATCCTTCTAAAGACAAAGGATAGGTTTACATCATTAACGATCATAGGGGTGGTGAAAATAATGTGTAACAGTGAGCCCCCCAATGTATGAAATTAGAACATAGTGATAGCTAAAATACTTTGTCGAGTGTGTGTAGGGAACAATGAACACGTCGGTCGAAAACCTGCCAACAAACAAGGAAATACAGTACAATAATATATCGTCACTAAGGTAGGCATTCCCATACTCGGAATACAAATGACTCAAAGAATAAATGTTGACATGCAAAGATCCATGTCAAGTAATACATGTCATGGCTACCAAACATACATTGTGGATCCATGCTATTATGACTCAAATATGAACATAGCCACCAAAAATACACTGTGGGTCTATGTGTTAAAGACTCAAATTTGAACATAGCCACCAAAAATACACTGTGGGTCTATGTGTTAAAGACTCAAATTTGAACATAGCCATGAGACATACACTGTGGATCTATGCAACAATATAATATGAATATACTCCTACGCAACCTGAATATGTTAGAAATTATCCATGGTCTTCATATCTATCACTCTATAGTACGAATCTAACCATGAGAATACATGTGTTGAAGTCGAACATGGTTGAAACCACTTGATTACTGGTCATTAGTGAATACCATTAACAAGTGTGAGGGAAATCACCATTAATGTCAATGACTCCTACGGTACACTAGTACAATCCAACGGGTTTGAATTGATGAGATGAAGTCGAACACTCGGCAGAATCTCTCAATGAAAGGTCAATAATGAATACCCACTGTCGAAAGCGAGGAAACCTGCCATTGAGGCATGCATGTTCCAAGGTACCAATTAGTTTCTAAGTCTAATTCCCAGATAATGAGTTGGATTCGACAGGAAAAGACTCGTCACAGAAGGGACTTAATGTATCCCCCATCAATGACATGAAATGGTAAAAATATTTGAAGTAGATCAGAGTAACAAGTGATTCAGGACTAACTCAGGGACGGCCGATGCAATAGAAGGCTTAATGACTATAGAAATGGCCGACACAATAGAATGATTTCTAGGTTGAAATTGTCTTTGAACATATTGACGATACGAAAACTATCTTGGAAACACTGACTCAACAATAGGGATCAAAGACCAATTTGTAATCTTAGAAAGGGCTATGATCAAGAGAAAAGAGGATTTTCCAACCTAGATACAAAGTGAGTGAAAGGGTGTCATGTTCAAAAGTGACTCTTCCATAGAATAAATGTTTAGATACATTTTCCCAATTCCCCATCATCTCTGGTGAGCAACTCTTTATTTTACACAAGCTTGGAGGATAACGTATGCTTGAACTATAATCTCATCTTCGGATGGATAACATATGCTTGAACTATAATCTCATCTTCGGATGAGTCCCTCAGAGTATGTTTAACGAACCCTAGGAAGGAGTGGTTCGGTCTCATATGGGCCTTTTGATGTTTGTTTTATGAGTCCAAAGAAAGAAAACTAACGTGTTTTTCATGTTTAGAGAGTCTGAAAAACACTTAAAGAAAACTCCAAAATGTCTTTTTTTGTAAAGTAGTCTGATGAGACCAAAAAAGAGATAAAACACCGCTCAATAGATTTTTTCTTCAAATACTTTGATGAGTGTGAAAAGAATAAGCTCTCTCAACATTATTTTCATGTTTAGAGAGTCTGAAAAGAGCTTAAAGGGAACTCTAGGGGGTTTCCTTTTTCGTATAACCTTTACGAGTTCGAAAAAGTGATAAAAGTATACTTGGTTACATTCTCATTGATTTATGAGCATGAGAAAGAACAAAGACTAAGCTCGTGATTGTTTTCATTTTTACGCAAGCTTAAAACAAATAAAACTATACCTGGGATAGATTTTATTTTTTCACAAGCTTAAAACTAAACAAAACTATGCTTGGACCTGGTTTCATTTTTACACAAGCATGAACCAGAGGAAACTATGCTTGAGGTAGGTGGTTTCATTTTTACACAATCTTGAACCAGAGAAAACTATGCTTGTGACTTTTCAACGCATGGTTCACAGATTCGCATGGTTGGTACTTAGCCCCCAACTTAAGAAGCTAGTGGCTCAACTTCAACATGAAGTCCAGAGGTTGGAAGCAAATTCCCCCCAAGATTCGATTCATCCAACTACAAAGGTGAATGAAATGAAGCTTCAAATACTATATGAAGCACTTGACTCAAACAGAGAGGGAGAAAAATCCATTTCATTTTTTAACGAGTTTGACATAGGAATAGGAACTATGCTCAAGAATCTAGGTTCAATCCCCAGACCTATGTTTCATTTTTTAACGAGATTTTGACACAGAAACAATAACTATGCTCATAACCTTTTTTTCATTTTTTAATGAGGTTTCAACGAAGACGCAAAACTATCCTCACAGTTGGTTTCATTTTTTAATGAGCTTGAAATCAAAAAACCATGCTCAAAGTTGGTTTCATTTTTTAATGATCTTGAAATCAGAAAACCATGCTCAAACTCATCTTCTTGATCATGGATTCCAAGAGGACAATGCTCTAGAAGGACACCATGTCAAGGGACAAAAATTGGTCATGGCTTCCAAGAGATCTTCACTTGATGGAAGAAACACACTCTGGAAGGAACACACGTCAAGGGCCGTGACGGGGGGAAAGAGATCAAGCTTTAAAGACCCAATCAAAGAGATCACCATGTCAACTACTGGATCTAAGTCATAAGAGACTGAGCTTATAGTGAGAGGCTCATCTACATCAACAACTGAAGGAATGGGAGACAACGCCACATAATTGACCCGTGGAGAGGGAGATATCATTTGCGTATACAAACCATCTAGGGAGGTCATTGAGTTGATGATCAAGTGAGGTCCAACAAATAAAAGTTGATCAAAAGTCACAATTATTCCACCGCGAGGGAAAGATATCACATGAAAAAGAGTGGACACGATAGCTTTCATGGCATAGGCATAATATCTCCCAAGGAGTAAATCAAAATCCAAGGCATCGTGGACTACCATGACATCAATAACGACAGTTTTCCCACCCAAATTTATGGGAAACTGAGGAAGGACTCCAAAGGTTGACTAGTTCTTTTGTTAAAAGATAACAGATTTTCCGTAACCGACACAAGTTGAGGATAACCCAAAGATCGCCAAGCAATAGAGGACAAAATACTAACGGCTGCACCTTCATCTATCAACATCTGAGGAACATCTTGACCACAAACTTGTATTGTAATATTGAAAGGAATGTGAGAGGGAAGACGAGGTCCGGTTAGTGCACACCAATAAAAAAGGATGGCCTCATTACTTGGAGGGGGTTCCACGGGAGAAGGAGGAATGTACCCCAACATGGTAGTGTCTGTATCAATAAGAAAAACATGAGAAGTATTAGGTTTACTCTCTAGTGGGAGAGTAGGATCGACCGATGATGAGATCAGATCGACCACTTGGGTTTAATTCTCCAAGGGGAGAATGGGGTCGACGGGTGGAAACAGATCGACCGCTTGGGTTGCACTCTCGATTGGGAGAGTGGGATTGACCGACGATGGGATCAGATCGATCACTTTGTCAACTGGTTCAAATAAGGACGTGACCATATTGACTACCTAATCAACCAGACTGATCGATGGAGGGACCAGATTGATCATTCCATCAACTACAGGTGAGTTGAGAGTAAGATTGCGATAAGAAATTGGAAGTTGAGGTTGGGAAATAGTCATATCTTCCAGTAATTTCAAGGCTTCGTCCATATGATGGAAAATGTGAGTTTGATGAATCCCTCCACATAACATACACGAGAACTTGACTCTACTTTTCTTCTTCCCAACAGTATCTTGACTAGTTGACGGGAGGTCATCAACATGTTGTTCAGAGGTTGACGACATGGGTTAGTGAGGGCCTGTAGACCATGCTTCTATAACCTTGGATAGACTAGGACAATCCTTAAGAACATGGCTACCCTTACAAAGCCTGCAAGGGTACTTGGGCTTATGGGTTGTTTGGGCGATGTTGGCATCATCAACACTCCAACCATGATTAACAGTAACTGGTGGTTTTCCAACATGTTTGTAAGTGGTTGGAAGTTTGAACCCTTTCTTATTTTTCTTCTTCTTCTTATTCCTTTTATTTTTCTTCTTATCCATCGGGTTACTAGCTTCATATCTTTCACTTAGTGAAGAAGATTAAACGAAAGAAGACCTTGCAAGTGAAGAAGGTGAAGAAGATCTTACTAGTGAATACGATGAAGGATCAACATGAGGTTGATGCTCTTGGGGGGAAGTACTTACAATCGAAGAACTTGCTGCATTCGGGATTACCGGAGTGGAAAACAACCATACCGGTAATCCAATTGTGAGACCTAGAAAGCTCAAAGTAGCGATGTAAGGAGGACCAACATTTCCGTAAGAAGGAAAAAAAAAGGTTCCCCCAGAGCAGGGGTTGCTTCATTGGTCATTTCGAGAACTAATGCCATTACACACAGATCCAACCTAGAGTGTGCTAGGGAAAATAAACAACACACTCTAAAAATCTAGGAAGCAAGCAAGCAAACAAAACCTTCTCATTGAGGTAGGCATTCCACTAAGGTAGGAATTCCCATACTCAAAATACAAATGAATCAAAGGATAAATGGTCACCAATTTTGTTATTGGATTAATCGGTAAGTCCGGACATAAACAGATCTCCCTAGTTTCACCCCGAAACTAGAACAAAACAAGACATAATATAAAACTTTCCCTAAGTTTTAATTATCAAGCATACTAACTAACAAGAGATAAATGACATACCTTTTAAATGTCATTTGTCCTCGCTAGTGTCATCCTCGCTCCATTCCAAGGCTTACAGGATGTTGAACCTGTAAAAATACATAAACCAATGAAGTGAAAGAAACAACGTATAATCAACAAAACCTATGTATGTGATCAATGAGTCATACAATAAAATAAGACCAATTTTATGGGAATGAAATATATCATTGTATTAAAGAATGTGGAAGAAAGATACAACCAGATGCCTTGATGTTGTCAGGTTCCTTCCAAAAGTTCCTTGCTTCCCACACACTTCTTCTCCATGGATTCTGAGACCAACAATCTATCTTGACAAAGCTCAAAGCCAACACACAAGCTCCAAAAACTCCAAGATACAAAACTCAAGAACTTTCCAACTTTTACATTCTTCAAGCTAACTTTCCCAATGAGAACTCCTCTCTTTTTATAAGCTGAAAAGGATAGGGTGAGGAGGTTAGGATGATCCCAAGAGATCAGGGATGTGACTTAGATCCAAACCGATTGGAGGCCAACTCACCCTCGAAGTTTCTCTTCTAGAACTTTCGAGAAATTCCTCTTTTTCATTCGTACGAAAATTGTCGCACCCTTAACACTAAGAAAACTGTGATGACATTGTAGTCCACTATGGTGCAACCTGTGATGATTCTATATCATCTCACCCTTAAAACTAAGCAAGGTGCAATGATCCCTGTTTATAAGGTTTTTACAAAGGAAAATATAATTTTCATCTTTCTGGGAAAATGTGTCTTCATTCTTCTTCAGGGATTCAGGCCATTGATCCTTCTAAATACAAAGGATAGGTTTACATCGTTAATGGTCATAGGGGTGACAAAAATAATCTGTAACAATGGAAATTCTACCAACAAGATGTAAATTTAACCCTTTTGAATGGCATATTTCTAGAAGAAATGTATGTGGATCAACCACCTAGTTTTGAAGTCAAAGGTCAATAGGATAAATTGTATAAGTTGAAGAAAGCCTTGTATGGATTGAAGCAAGGTCCAATAGATTGGTACAGTCGAGTTGACTCTTACTTGATCAACAATGGATTCAACAGGAGGAGCAATGAGCCAACACTTTATAAAAAATCATATCAAGAAGGTAAAATACTTATTGTTTTCCTTTATGTTGATGATATGATTTATACAACTAATATAATGTTAGAAGAATTTAAATCTGCCATGAATACAGAGTTTGAGATGAATTATCTTGGACTCATGAAATATTTTTTGGGATTATAAGTTGAGAAATCTACTCATGATATTTTTGTCAGTCAGTAAAAGTGTGCTATAGACATTCTAAAAATATTTAGAATGCATAAATGCAATCCGATAGAAACTCCTATTGCACTAGGAACTAAATTAAGTAAACAAGATGAAGGTTCAACAATTGATTCAACTTTATATAAGAGGTTGGTAGGTAGCCTCATGTATTTTACTACAACTAGACCTGATATAATGTTTGCATCAAGTTTTGTTTCCAGGTTTATGGAATCCCCCAAAGATTTTCACTGGAAATTTGGGAAAATAATACTAAGATATGTTGCAGGGACACTTAACTATGGTTTTTGGTACACAAATTTTGAAGATTACTTAGTTACAAGGTACATAGAAAGTGATTTTGCAGGTAGTCTAGATGACAGGAAAAACACATCTGGTTATGCTTTTCATTTGGGAACAAATCTGATTTCATGGGAATCAAAGAAACAACCCATGGTTGCAATATATTTAGCAGAGAAGGAATATGTTGTTGCAACTTCAACATCATGTCAAGCAGTATGGCTAAGAAGACTCTTAAATAATTTGGCACATATGGAAAATGAGTCAACTCCTATTTTATATGATAACAACTTATCCATTGCATTGTCAAAGAATCATGTGTTTCAAAAGAAAAGTAAGCACATTGACACTCTCTTTCATTTCATCTAAGAACTTGTTAATAATGGATATATTTCTCTTCAATTCTGTGGATCAAGAGATCAACTAGTAGACATCTTTACAAAACCTTTAGGAATTTTTATTTTGAATTTCAAAGACAACACTTGGGCATTGTAAGTGTTGATGAATGCAATAATTGAGATATAGGGGGAGTGTTAGAGTAATCTCCATGTTATTAACTCTCATTGTATTCCAACTGTCTAGTTTAGTCGTAGTTAGAATTCAGTTGTCATTGAGTTTGATTTTTAGTTTTCTGCAGTTTACTCAATGATATGTTGTATTCTATGTAATATACCTAATGGATACAAGGGTACTTAAACCCTAGGTTGTTTTGTCACAAATTTTCTTCATTTATTTTTTCTTCTTTTCCTCTCTGATTTTATCATTACTAGACACCATCAATTTATAGGTTACTTTTGCGAATGCAAAAGAAAAGAATAATAAGTCTTGTTCTTTCCGCTGATGCACGGAACAAGTATAGTATTCAAAATTAGCAAACCATTACAAAACAAAACTTGTAATTTACTAAAAATCTAAACATAGTCACTCCATAAAAAATATGCAGCCAATAGTGCCCTAAAGAGTCCACTGAAGCTAGAAAAAGGCTACTCGTAGATGATTTTGAGAAGGAAGACATGTAACTCCATTTGATGTGTTATATTGAGATATTATGTTGACTAGTTATGATATGCTAGGGCGTAATCATCAAAGGCAGTTACTTTGATGACCTATTTCTCTCTCATAATTAAGGCACCAAAAGAGAAAGTGAAATATATGGTGTGCAACCTAAGCACCAAGCCCAACAATTTGTATGTAAAACCCTAGCGAATGGATTTGAGGTTGTGTATTTGAGGTTGTGTGTAGAGGAGTAACAAATATTTGAAGATGTTGATACTGATATGAGGAATGAGGACACATAAATCAGGGGTAAGAGTTGAAGATGAAATCTATTGGTACTGATCTCCATCAAAAGGGTAAGATCCTGTGGTGATCTAAATAAACTCATGTCATTCACAACCATATTTGTTATGATCACAATTATATTTGCAATTGCATAAAGTAGATTTAACTAGATATATGCCATTCATAACCAGATCTGTTATGATCACAACTAGATTTCCATTCGATGGTATGAATAAATAAACAATTTTTTTAGGATCACAACTAGATTTCTATTCGATGCTATGGATAAATCCAATAAGGACAAACCTTCTTACAATAGAGTACAATTATTTTATTTTATTTTTACTGAGAAGACCCATAGGACTCAAGGGTTAGAACCAACACTCTAATACCACCTGATAACATGCAGTCAATGCATTAATCATAATATCCACATTTCAAGAAATAATCCACATGATAACTCTTGTATGTCCTCATGAGAATACACATTATTGTCATCATCACATGCTCCCACATGTCATCATAAAGCATCTTGTCATAAAATATTTACATGCAACTACATCATGTCACCACATCAGGAGATATTATGATAAGAAATATATCCTTAGCATTGTATCAACATAATAGAAGAAATGTCATGTTAATATAGCATGGCATCGTGGAACTAATAATGATATCAACCCATATCAATGAAGAGCAAAATATGAAGAGTGTCCTTATCATGATTCATCAACAAAATGTTACAATAACATCATGAAAAAAATAATCATCTCAACCCATATCAATGCAGAGAAAAATATCAAGAGTGTCCTTACAATGATTCTTCAACAAAATGTTAGCATAACATCATGATAATTATTATTATTATTTGAATGTTATCAAGAAAAAATTAAGATAATTATTCAATATGGTTTTCCATCCATTTTCTCCTCAAATAATAATCATGTATTATTCAACATAATAATAAATGATTCAAGAAAAAATCAAGTTAGATAACATTCAAATACATCTTGTCACACCCCTTGAACCTTGGGAAATGGATAGATTAGATTTGATTTTTCATATATGGTCATATTGGTTGACTTATGGGAAGAAATCCCACATCTTGGGTAGTGCACACCAGAGTTTGATAGACACTGGATGGGGGATGTTTCACTTGGACATGGTTGGGAATCCCTAAAAGAGGTGATGCATCTTCATTCCACCTTGGACGCTAAAATTTTCACCTTGGACATTGAGAATATGGATGATGATGTCACGCGCTAGGATAATTTCATGATGATCGAGATTGCTTTCCATTGAGTGGACCTTCTTAGTGATGATTGGGAACTTGATGGTTATGGGACATAACCTTTGATGTTTCTTGCACCTTTCCGTGGAGAGATGTGGTGTTTGGAGGAACCTTTTCACCTTTGAAGGATGATGTCATAGCCTTTGGAAGCTTCTACAACACATGTGTGGTTCTTTGAGGGGATGTTTTATCTTATTATCATTTTATCTTGGCATTAGAGGCTACTTGAGGGGTCTTCCTAGACATATATCACTTGTATCATGGACATTTTATGTTTTTTATGGATTTTGAGGATTTGTAGTGTTAGATTTGCCTCATATAGAGAGGCTAGGGCTACCTCATTTGCAAATCACAACTCACCACTTGTGAGAAACGACACTACTTGTATTCTCTTCTCTCATTTTCACTATGGAGTACTTGTGCACATTTTTGGAAGGATGATTTGTGGATGATTTCTCTTGTTTTGGTGGAAGATATTTGAGTTAGGGTTTCTTCATGCACATTGAATTGAATTAGTAAGTGTTAGAGTAATCTCTCTATTATTAACTCTCATTGTATAACTTCCAATTTAAGGTGTTGCTTGACTCCATTTTCCCAAAGAATGAAAAATGACTAGTACTTTTCTTACAAGTGATACAAAACCTTAATACTCTCTCTCTCTCCCTCAAAATCAACTTGTAGGTTAGATAGTTTATTGCATTTTTATGCTCATACTAAATCAATGATTTGTATTTCAAGCTATTTTCTTCTTGTTGTTATAAAATTGTGCTACAACCATTAGGGATTAAAGATATTCTTGATAACTAACATAGTTTCATGATTTAAACTTCATACACCTATTGGTGGATGGTTTGTGAGTGTTTCTATTGATTTTAGACATATTTACATCCAGTTATTTTCTGATTTAGAGATTATATATCATTGCTATTATAAAACTATTATATGTTGAAGTATACTATTATTGCTACAATGTTTATTAAAGCAACCCTTTTTCTTTGATAGCTAGTGTTATGGGGCTCATTCTCCTTCTCTAGACTTGGTAAATGCCATTGAATGCATTGTAATGCTTCTCACACACACCCACTATCAATTACCTTATCTAAACTCATCCTAACTTTACCTTTTCCTCCTAGACCTAGACTATCTCACTAAGTGACCAAGATAGGGGGGCATAGACTTGCCTTTATATTGATATAGGATCTCTTTAGGTCACAAGGGAATACTCCCTTGTTTTGGATCCTCATACATCACTAAAATGACATAATTACTTGCAATTGACAGTGCCAATTACTTCCAATTGTTACACAAGTTTTTCATCTTGTGAAGGCTTTGCACAAGTGCTAGATTTTGTGATAACAGTGTGTAGATCACATCTTAATGATAAACATTCATTAACAATACAACAAGGTAGAATTTATTTATATAATATTTGTGAATGCATGACTTGTCTAGGTTAAACTTGGGTAAATTCCTCTTGGGGTGTTTAGTTAATTCATGCATCTTTCCTCCCAAGTTAAAATCTCGTTAAGACATCCATGTAGGCAGGAATGGTTGGTTGCTTTCCATTTGGTTAGATATTAACTGATTCAATATTTCACTGGATGTTTTGTTCAATTTTGGTTTAAGGGGTAGATATGAAGGTGATGGCATGGTGGAATTTGGTCGAAAGGTTGATGAATCTCCTGCAAGGAAAGTTCTACCAAGTCTTATACAGAATCAACAAGAAATTCTTTAGGATTTTGGATGTGGATTTTATGAGTGGGTCCTTGTATGGATAGTAGACGTGATACAAGTAGCTCACCAATTTGTTTGGAAAATTCCCAACTAAGATGTCGTAAGGCGTTAACCTCGGGTTTAGTAACAACTCATTTTCTCAAGAGGAGACTTAGGAGCATTGAAAATGGGAGAGGTGTCTTCGAAAGAAGTTTATAACTCAGAATTATCACTTGTGTTATGGAAACCATTGGGATAAATTTAATGGTTTGGAGGTTCAAATTTTTGAACACATGAAGACCAGGGGTTTCTACTAGCCATACAACTTAGGGCCTCCTTATTTCTATTGATGTTGGTAAAGTTCCCTTTAATAGACAAGGGTGCTTGCTAGTATAATGTCCCAATTAGACCTCACACTGTTTGGGATAGGAGACCCATATGGATTCTATCCCAGAAACCATTACTAAAAATGAATATAGTTGGTGATGGAAATGTAGAATGAAATGTGCAGTATGCAGTTAATCTAAGTGGAGAAAGTAAATTATTCTAACCTATCTTATCTTAAAGAAAAACTTATTAAGAAAATAGAAGGTCAATTACCAACTCCTACTTGCACCTCTAAAATAGATAGTTGTTAAACGAAAGAAGAAACACATAAGTTTTTCTATAGAGATTTCATAGGTTTTTGTATCTCTAGTCATGAGGCCCATATCTCTTTCAAGTGTGCTAAAAATGGAATTAATGAAATTAATGTCTCTAGATGGTCCAACTGTATGCTCTTTTAATGCATGTTTAATAACTCAATTGACCATTCCATTTGAAATCTCTTTGGAGTGGTTGTAGTCTTCTAGCTCTGCCAAAAACAAATTAATGGGTCTTGGTGCACCCATGTCTCCAAGGTTGGGTGAGAGACATTGTAAAATAATTTTTTCGGCAACTATGTGTAGGCGTGTGCAGTTTTTTATTGATCTAGATATACCACTTTCAAGTGTTTTGCCTTCTCTCTAGACATTTTCTAGTGCTACATAATTCAACTGATTTTCCTTTTTTGTCATTTTGGGAAAGTCTAGGGGTGTGTTATAATCTTCCACTTGTTTCTTCTTTAGTTCATCATAGCCATCTGGACTTCGTACAATTGTACTTTTTTTTTTTTTTATCATTGACTATATCTAGCAATGCAAGTGGATACATATATAATTCTTGAAAATATTTTAGGCTCGTGTACAATTGTCTCAACATTGTCTTTTGTTCCCCATGAAACTCAAATGTGTGGGCTCTAAACTCAATAATACTAGTCCTATCAACCTTGTAGTGTTTTAATTTTTTCTCAAGGTAGAGTATCCTTACCTTATATTCTTTTATTTCTTGAGCCATACTTTTGATGTTTTTCTCTACAACTTGTGAAAATGATACTCCAACTAAGGCCATGGCTACAGGGTCTCTTCTAGTATATGACACAAGCAGGTTTTTTTTAGTTACCATGAGTGTTGACACTTCTGGTAGTTTCATCTTCTTCTAATATTGCTTGATAGTTCCCTCCCCCCCCTCTTTGTTTTATTGAAAACAAGTGCATCCACACTGGTCACTCTGTCTAATATGGAGGGGGTGAATTCACCTATGCCAAGCTCTCCAAGTGGGAAGTGTCCTCCTGTTAGGGTGGTTCCTGAAGTGCCAATGGAAGTCTCAGATGGGCCAGGGTCCATTGGTACTATATATTGTGCTTCCTCTTCTCTCTTTTTGTTTTATTCCTCTTTTCTTGTCTTTTCTTCTTCTTGCTTGCTTAAGCTTCTCTCCTTTCTTTCTCTTATTCCTCCTACTTCAACCTCATTTTCCCCCCTTCTCCTATGTCCGTTGAATACCAATGCTTCAACTTATTTATCCAATCTTTCCTTTTATGTTGCTATCTTTGTTACAACTTCATTTTCTACCCTTTCTTTTTGTAGTCACTCTTCTCCATTTTCTCTTTCTTGGGCATAGAGTTGTTTCCCACCTTGAAAAGGAAATAATCATAGGATATAGATATTATGTAGAGATATTCTTCCCACCATACTTCATTTTGGTATGAACACCTATGTTTGCAGGGCCTACAATGTTGACTGACAATGTCAAGTTGGTTGTGCCTTCATAATATTTCTTCCTCAAAGAGGAAGGCTTCCAGGATGTCTACTTTTGTTGTTGCTTTTTTGTTTTATTTGAAGCAGTATGACCCCACATAGAAGGGAATTGGGGGCCAAGGGTATTTCTTATCTCGGACCAAAAATTATTTGACTCCATGGATGAGAATATGATAGGAAACCTCTAAGAGAGCTAGCTTGTCTAGTATGAATCCCGAGAGCAAATGGTGGGCTCTTGTAACTCTAAATATTTTGATGCATGTCCCCTTTTTTGTGATGTAATAATTGTTGGAACATCAAGTTATGATTCTTCATCACACTTCTCCTAGAATCAATTAGTCAGGAGATCGACCTACATCTAGAAATAGTCAGTCAAGCGATCGACCATATCTCTACATTAATTAGCCAAGTAGTTGACAAGTTTGTCGATCAGATATTCGACCAATAGTCAAAGATAGTTGGTCAGTGGATCGACTAGCTGAGTAATTGACTATGAGTTGGATGCATGGACGATCATGTCAAGCATCCTTTTCGAGACGATTTGATAGTGTGGATTTGATGGAGTAAAATATAACAAATGACAGTTATATGTGGAAAATATCCTCCTGATTTCATGGAAGTTGGTTATATCTTGAAGCTATAAACAACAGACCCTATGGTTCATTACAAACAAGTGTATGGAAATATCATTGTTTTGTACAAGATGTCCAATATGCATTGTGATGTTCTGATCATAGTGCGTTGTGCTTAAGTACTATAATGATGTCTTTAGACACCACCTTTTGATGTTCAAAATCTTGTTTCCTCTTCTATTATTTGCAGTATTGTTTGTCTGTTTCATATCATGTTACACCTAATTCCCAACATGGTTTCAGAGCCAATGGTTTGAAACCTCTCCCGTTATCTACAAACCTTGTCAAGTCTGATTTTTTGTGTGATTGACTTTAGGTCAGTGGTTTACAGATTGTAACTTGTTGAAATAGATTTATCCTGCCTATATATCAAATATGTCTTTGAAGATCTATCCCGTAATTCTAAACAGGTCAAATTATGTATTATGGGAATCTGATGTGGACACCCTATTGAACAGTAAATGATTATGGCAGTATATGAACATTGTGATTCCAAAACCAACATACAATCGAGAAAAGTTCATTGTTGATGACAAGAAGGATGAGGTTGTAGGGTTCATCATGACGTATATCTCACAAGAGATTCTCTTTCACATCAGTGGAATCAAATTCCCTCATCAAGTTTGGAAGAAGTTGAAGTTTTGTTCAATAGATTCAATGAAATCCATGTCATACAATTGGAGAAAGAGTTGATCTCTCTCGATCCTCATTCTTTTGATAAAATAGAGGACTATTTGGTGCATGTGAAGGAACTCCAGTTGAAATTGGGTGAATGTGGAAATAATTATCAGAAGAAAGACATAAAACTCATCAAGTTGGTCATGATGAACTTGAGAACACCATTCGACGTGTTCATTTAGAATTTTCACACTAATTGGAAGCCATGCAAGGAATATGGTAAGGATTACACCTTTGAATATTTATGGGGTGTTTTGATCATTGATCAACACATATTGCTTGAATAAGGAAATCTTCATGGTAAACATCAAGCTCACTTTCTCAAGGGAAAGGGAAAGTCAAATCACAAAGGAAGAGGATGATTTGATACCCCTATACAGAGACTTGGATGCCTTGACTAGAAACCAAGAGGGAAAACAAATGCACCCCATCAAAATCGAAAGAATAAGACATGTACGTACTGTGAAAATATTGGACATATGGAAAAGGTATCCTACAAGAAGAGAGATGATTTAGAGGAGAAGGTCAAACACCTCGAAGGAGACATGTCCACTATTCGTCGACATGTTGATAATTTCACCTTCCAAGTCGGAATTTCTCAAACCTTGTTGTCTCATTCTATGTAGAATGAATGGGTGGTCGACTCTAGGTGCACTCATCATATGGCTAAGGATGCTTCCTTGTTAATGTACTTGAATGAAGATGAGGAGAGGAATATTTATGTTGCCGATTATTTTTCTCTTGATATTGATGGTAAGGGTGATGTTTCCTATTGACATGGGAGAATTGTCAATGTTTATAAAGTTCCAAACCTAAGTTCCAATTTGTTGTCTGTTTCTCAATTAACATAGACATGTAAGATTGTGGATTTTTGGCCAGATCAATTCTTTTTTCGATATTTGAAGAAATTTAAGTTGATTATCATTGTATGGTTTCTCGACCCAAAGGATAGTATGTATAAATTCTATGACAAAACACGACCTGGCATCGAACTGAGTGCTACTGTTGCTTACACTAATTAACGAAGTCAAACTTGGAATGAAAAACTCAAACAACTGAATCTTCAAAGTATGTAGTGGATGGTAACTCAGAAAACGGTTAATGTTCTACCTAAAGTGTTTCCCCAGGATGGAGTTTGTAAAGGATGTGTTCTTGGAAAGCATCATAAGACATCGTTTGACTCTAGCAAAGTGTTGCAAGAACATAACCTCCTAGAACTGGTTCATAGTAATGTATGCTGCATCAGTCTACCTTCTCTAGAAGGTGTAAGGTATATATTGACTTTAATTGATTATCTCTATCATTTCACTTGGGTTTAATTTATGAATAATAAGAACCTTGTCTTTGAAAACTTCAAAGAATTTAGAGATTTTGATGAAAATCAATGTGGTCAACCCATCAAGTGCTTGAGATCAGACAATGGTGGTGAGTATGTAAATCGACCTTTTGAAGAATAACTAGTTTGATCTGGTTTGACTGGCAGCGGTCATTTCCTCACACACCTCAATAGAATGGCGTCACAAAATGAAAGAATTATACGTTAGTCGAAATGGCTAGATTTATTTTGTAGGTCAAAGATTTGCCTCCTTTCTTCCGGGATAAAGTCGTATATTTTGAAAACTATTTGCTCAATTGCATCTTGACTCGATCTATTTCTTTAGTGACTCTAGTCAAATGATGGGGTGGAAAGAATCCCTTAGTAAACCAACTTCATGTGTTTGTATGTGTTTCTTAGGATCATATTTCTGATGATTGTAGAACTAAGTTGGATGCAAAGAGTCATGCTTGCATTGTGATGGACTACTTTGAATATTCTAAATCCTATAAACTGTTCAATTATTTCAAACGATAAACCATACATTATTAGACAAAATGTATGGTTTGATGAGAAGTATTCTGACATTAAGTTGTTGAATGCCTCCTCTAGATTGCTCCAGGATAATCAATTTGATTTTTTTTTTCTGACTCTGATTCTCTTGTTCTATTTTTCAGTTCTTGAACTGGACAGTCGAAATATGTTTTTGTTTCAACTAGAACATCAACCCCCAATTCAATTAGTCCATCGATATCTTATATGACTAGTCCATTGTATCCATTGACTGAAATTGTTATGACTTATGATCAACCTTCTATAGTGAACAACAATTCCTCCCTTTCTTGTCTACCCAAATGGGGTGGAAAAAATTGAATTTTTTGGACCTCATGTTGGTGATACTTCCTCCAGATGAAAAAATAGAAGTCAAAAGAAACATGAAAACATTGTGTTGATGACTCATGTACTAGAAAATTCTGATATTATTACCTACTCGGATGCTCAAGGTCAACCTAAATGGGAATAACTTGTGCAAACATAAATTGATTCTTTGTTAAAGAAACAAACTTGGGATTTAGTTCCTTGATCGCAAGGAAATTGATCTAGGTGGATATCGGTGGCCACCTACCTTTTCCGACTAGCTCAAAATAGTTTTCTGGCAGTTTTAGTAATTTACTAGTTTTAGCAGTTTTTAACTTCTAGGGCCATTTTGAGGGCCTAAATGAATGTTTTTTGGGATATGTCTTCTCAATGATAGTTGAAGGATATTATTGAGCCCCAAAAATGAATCGCCTCGATGATACATGTCCAACAAGCTATCGTGTGCCCAAAACGAAGATTGTATGCCAAAGTTATGCCCCCAGGAAGTTGATACACCAAACTACCCAAAATAGGGTCCACAAAACTATTGGCTATTCATCTTTCGGGGTTAGGGTTTTGGATTTTATTTATGATAAAAAGGCCTTTGGAGCCTCATTCTAAAATCATATTCTTGCGAATGCGAGTAGTGGACACATATCTTCTTAGAGATAAGTTGTCACCATTCTAGTGAGTCTTTCACTCTGTATTTTTACAGTCTTTATACATTTTCGCTCATTAATAGAAAATTGTGTATTACTCTATGTGTTTATGGTTGCATCTATGATACATTTTTGTTATATTATTGTATATATGATTTATCTCTATACATTTCTTTATTATATCTCCTCTCTCATTTCATGTCGAAAATAATCTGGATCAGTGGTATCAGAGCAAGCTGCTCTTGATCATTTTTCAGTGCATGTCCCTGATGAGGTTCGAGTATAGAAAGTTGGGTCTCTAGCTTGTCTCTCTTGAATACAATCACTCTCGCACGCCCAAGAAACCCTCCATGTACGATGAAAATAAAAATGATATAGGAAATGATTCTTTTAATCTATTTCTTGTGCAAGCCCTCACGCGACAGAGGGACGAAATGATGGAGAATTTTTCCCACATCCTTCAACACCCACAAATAAAAAAATGTGTGGCTTCATCAAGTGGCCACTTTGGAGGCACCTATCCTTTCAAGGTATAGTTTAATTTCTATATTCCCATATTTGAAGGACAAATAGATGCAAATGCCTTAGAAAAATGGTTAAATTTGCTAGAAGGTTATTTCTCTATTCATAATTTCTCCGACAAGGAAAAGATCACCTTCACACTCCTTAAGGATCTCCCCCATGTCCAACATTGGTGGGAAACTTACTGGGAGAAAATTTCCACAGAGGAGTTTGGAATATATGAGGTCGATCCCACCTGTTATTTTTTGTGGATGTGGTAAAGGAACAATATTATCCTATTGGAAAATATGAGGACCAGTACATGAGATGGACCACACTGTGACAAGAGAGGGGCCAAGAAGTTCCAGATTTCACCAATACCTTCCATACCTTGTGCACCAAGCTAGGTATCAAATACTTCGAACGAAATTTGGTTCCGAAATACCGTGGGGCTCTACACAGATACATCCAAATTGAAATGGATTTTTTGGACATCTCATCACTCGATGTTTCTTATCGATATGATGTTAAAATCAAACATAAATTTAAGCACCGAAACAAACAGGATTTCGGGTGTGCAAATCCACAACAACCAAAGTATGATAAATAAGGCCCTAACAAACACTCTCCCGAAAACCAGTCCAAGCCATAGGAAAAGAAGGGTCATGGAAAGACGAAGAAGGACACTGGAAAATGGTGTGATTTCAACAAAATTCCCTAGCACAACACTGATGAATGTCGCTCAAAAAAGTAATTGGTGGCCGATATAAAAGACAAGGAGCCAAACCCTGATTCATAATCTGATTTAGAAAATATTGATAGAATATAGATCATTGATGCAGAACCCACTGCTATTGTCGCGACCACAACAATTCAACTATAAGAACCCACAGATCCTGAAAAGGGGGAGCACCTTTTTCATTCCCAGATGTGGGTGAAGGGGATCCCACTGCATTTTATTGTTGATATTGGAAGCCAGAAGAACCTCATTTGAGCATAGGTCGTCAAACAGTTGGGATTGTCAACAACACCAAACCCGCAACCATACAACATCGGGTGGCTTTGCCAGGGACGAGATCTTTGTGTTAGCCAGTAGTGTCAATTTTCATATGGCATCCAACCCTTCAAGGATGAGGTATTATGTGATGTTTCCTCACTAGATGTATGTGATGTTCTCTTGGGCCAGCCATATATGTGGAAGCTCCATGCTATCTATGAGTCTCGAACCCATAGTGCTATTGTTACTCTGGGGGTCATCTCTACAGGATATAAGAGGTAGTTCCAACTATCTCCCCACCTAAACAATGCCTCAAGGTAGCATTTCATACTACAAAATTCAAATTATTCACAATCTGTTCAAAGGGTGAACATAAAGATACTACAACCACTATAGCCTCGACCCAAGCACCTTCTATCCAACATAATCATGTCGAAAATAATGCAACAAAGTGCAAAGATTCCTTCTACACACAGGCATCTCATGTATCCATATTGGTTAAAATGGTCCAACCCTTCCAACCACAGGTTCATGACAACCTTCAACAAGCTAAGCATCACAACTTCTCCAACAAGGCAAGCAACTCTTCAAGATGTAAATTCAACAAATGATTTTCCCTCTCCCTTGGGCACTCAATGCAATGGATACCATTTATTCCTAAGGAGGGAGGATTGATCTAGGTGGATATCAATGGCCACCCAGCTTTTCCAACTAGATCAAAATAATTTTTTGGTAGTTTTGGTAATTTACTATTTTAAACAGTTTTTAACTTCTGGGGCCATTTTGAGGGCCTAAATGAAGGTTTTCTGGGATTGATCTTCTCAATGATAGAAAAAGTATTTGATTGAGCCCCCAAAATGAATCTCCTCGATGATACCTTTCCAACAATCTATCGTTCTCCCCAAACGAAGATTGTATGCCAAAGTTACGCCCCCGGGAAGTTGATACACCAAACTACCCAAAACGGAGTCCACAAAACTGTTGGCTTTTCATCTTTTGAGGTTAGGATTTTGGATTTTCTTTATGATAAAAATGCATTTGGAGCCTCATTCTAAAATCATCTTCTTGTGAATGTGAGTATCAGACACATATCTTCTCAGAGATAAGCTGCCACCATTCTAACGAGTCTTTCACTCTGTATTTTTTTAGTCTTTGTACATTTTTGCTCATTAATAGAAAATTGGGTATTACTATATCTCTGTGTTTATGGTTGCATCTCTGATTCATTTTTTTTATATTATTGGATATCCAAGTTATCTTTGTACATTTCTTTATTATATCTCTTCTCTCATTTCATGCCGAAAATAATTCGGATCAGAAATATTGTTGTAATGTGTCGATGGGTCTACAAGACCAAATTTACCTCTAAAGGTATTGTTGAGTGACATATATCTTGCTTGGTTTTGAAAGGGGTTTTCTCAACAAGAAGGCATCAACTACATTGAGACCTTTTCCTCTGTTGAAAAGATGAACTCTATTCGATTGATTCCTTCCCTTGTTGCTCCATTTGGATGGAAAATCCATCAGATGGATGTGAAGAGTGACTTTCTTCATGGAAACCTATTTGAAGAAATATTCATAGAACTACCTCCTTTTGTGACATATTCTAACCTAGTTTGTTGACTCAAGAAGTCTCTTTATGGCTTGAAGCAGGCTCCCCGAGCTTGGTATGCTAATATTGACAATTTATTTTTTCATCTTGGTTTCAAACGTTGTGAATATGATCACAACTTGTATGTCCTCCATACCAATGGAAACACGTTGATCGTTGTTGTATATGTTGATGACCTTTTCATTACTGGCAATAACATTGATCTCATTATTAGATTGAAGAAACAACTTGTTGACTCCTTTGACATGACATATCTTAGTACCTTGAATTATTTTTTGGGTCTTCAAGTATTACCACTATGTGATGTTTTTTTCATTTCTCAGTATAAATATGTTATGGATCTTTGACACATTTTAAGATGTATGATTGTAATCCTTGTTCTACTCCTTTTCAATCTTGAGTAAAGCTCACCAAAACTTGTCAAAATACAACAGTTGATGCTACACTTTATAAACAACTGGTTGAAAGTCTTATTTATCTCACTCACAATCGATATGGCATTTCCTTTTCTATTAGTGGGGTTTCTCATTTTATGCAGGACCGACCTAGTGAAAGAATCTGGAAATCAGTCAAATGAATTGTCAACTATATCAAGGTACCACACATTTTGGTATCAATTATTGTCAAAGTTCACATTCATTGATCGACTTCACCGAATTTGACTGGGTTAGTGAAAATGATGATCAGAATTCCACTTCTAGCTATGTATTTCACTTTAGCATTGGACCATTGGTTTGGTCATGCAAGAAACAAAAGGTAGTCTCCTTGTCAACTACATAAGAATAATATTGTGGTGTCGTTGATGTAGGTATAGAGGTAGTCTGGCTCCGCCAAATTCTGTGTGAACTTGGATTTCCCATCCAGACCTTGACAAAAATATACTATGACAATTAGAGTGCCATTCAAGTTGTTGATGACCATGTTTCCCACAGTAATATGAAGCATGTTGATATCCATGTTCACTATTTAAGATAGTTGGTTCATGATTACATTGTCTCTATTGAATATTGTAGAATAGATGATCAAGTAGTTTATATCTTCACTAAGACTTTATTTGAAGCTTGATTTATCAAGCTTCATATGATGCTTGGGCTTCAGGAAGATGCAATTATGGGAGGGTTGTCCTGTTGACGTAATTTCACCTCCTAAATACAAGAGTCGTGTGTAGATGGGGGGGTGTTGGAACATCAAGTTCTGATGGTTCATCACACTTCTCTTGGAATCAATGAGTCAAGAGGTTGAACTACATCTAGAAATGGTCGGTTAGGTGATCGACCAAATCTCTACATCATTCGATTGAGTAGTCAACAAGTTTGTCAATTCGATAGTCAAGAAAAAATGGAAGAAATTTGGTTGGTGCATTGACCATCCAAGAAACCAACTACAAGTTGGATGCATGGAAGGTTAGGTCGATCATCCTTGTCAAGATGACGTGATAGTGAGAATTTGAAGGAGTCAACTCTAAAAATCAACGGATATATGTAGACAATATCCTCTCGATTGCAAGGAAGTTGGTTGGATCTTGAAGCTATAAATAACAAACCCTATGGGTCATTACAAACAAGTGTATGGAGACATCATTGTTGTGTACAAGATGTCTAATATGCATTGTGATGTTATGATCACAATGCATTGTGATTAAGTGCTATAACGATGTATTTAGACACCACCTTTTGACCTTTGAAATTGTATTTCCTCTTATATTATCTACAATATTGTTTGTTCATTTCATATCAGGTTACACCCAATTTCCAACACTAGTCACCTACCTTGATGAATACCTACATTACCTTATTTTACATACACTAAGTTAGATAACATAATAATGTTTGGTATAGGGGCATCAATAATTGTTTAGATATATTGTGATAGCGAATTTGATACTTATGTTCCCACAAATATTGACATTATCTGTGTATCAGGGGCTCACTGTATTTTCATGGCCTACCCATGCCTAAGAATGCATTGATCACACAAACAATGTCTAGTAAGTAAGAGGCCATAGAAAGGGCCAGGTGGGTTCTAGGTGCTATGTTCTTGGCTATCGAGATGGATTGTCCAAAGGAAGTGGAAAGTCTCCCCAATTGACCATTGTGACTATTTTGGTGATTAAGTATATTAATGACACCCATGATTCCTTGAATTTCATGGAATATTCTACTGCATATAACATTCTTAGGAGAGCTACTGAGATTTTTCAGGTTTTCTTAGTAGGTTGGTTGGGTAAGTCAATATTTTTCTGGATTTGAATAACTTGTTAGGTACCTACCAACTCTTCATTACTTCTCTTCAACATAATGGGAATTGAAACATCCATTCTTCAATAAGGTCGATTCAAATTGACATATTTGTAGCATGCACAAAATACCTTTTGTACACCCTTTTCCCATTTCCACTCCATCTTAATACCATTTTCATTCACAATGATGCATTTTTTGTCATGGTATAATTATTCTCTCAACATGCCATTTCAATACTTATTCTTATGCATTTTTGGGAGATTATCAGTTTTTGTGTTAACAGTGGTATACATGAACAAGGATGGATAGGTACCTTCCCAACACAAGAGATGCAAGTCCTGAATATGAGCTACTGCAACTCCCTGCTCGAGCATAGCTATTGCAACTCTGGGTTGCTGACAACATTGTTACGACTCTCATTATTGTTGCAACTCTCAGTGTTACAAATATTGTCATCGCTACAACTCTTAGTGCTATGACTCTCACCATGTTGCGACTCTTGCCTCACCATTGTTGTAACTCTCACTACATGATTGCTGCTACAACTCACTATTGCTATGACTCTCACTACAAGACCGTTGTTGCAACTCTGAGATGAGTGTTGTAACTTTGTGCCTATCATAACAACTCATCAGTCAATCACACAAATATCATACATAGATCATGAAGTCAGTCAAAACAAACACACAGGAACATGACAAGGGAAATTGGGTGCTAGAAGGGAATAGATGAATGAGCCATCACTTGTCATATGACAGATTTGGTCAGCATGCCGCCGATTTTTTCCATATTTTGGAGAAAAAACTGTAACAAGATTATACAACCCAATTCTTCTGTTTGTCCATCGATTCTCTTGATTAATTTAGGAATAAACCATTGTGTATAAATACCCCCACTCTCTCTGAGCTAGGGGATGGAGAAAATCATAAGAAAGTTTGTGAACATAATTGTATTGATCTGCATATTTTCCTTCAATATAAGTTTCATTTGTTCTTGTCCAAGTGATGGTGTGTTAAGAATTTAAGTTCCCTAATGTGTTCATAAACTAGTACCTCTCCTAAGGAAGTAGGCCCCCCTCCTTATCTAGATATTGTTTGTATTATCTATACTTTATAGAAGTAGTTGTAGTTGAACTTATTTATTTCAAGCAATTCCTCTAATTAACATCTTGCTATAACTCTAGTGCTTTTCATTGCTACAAATATTGATTTTTGTAACTCATTGCTAATATTGCAGGGTATTGTTTTCTGAATAATGAATGAGTAGTTGTAACATATTTTATATATTTTCATTTATTTCTAGTAATTCCTCTATTTAAGACTTTGTTGCAACTCTGGTATCTTTCCATTGTTGCAACTCTGATATCTTTCCATTGTTGCAACTCTTGTTTCTGCCACTCCATGCTGACATTGTGGAACCCTATATTCTTATTAACTAATGCGTAGTTGTAGAATTATACATTTTCAATTATTTTCAACAATTCCTCTATTTAACACTTTGTTGCAACTCTGGTTGTTGCAACTCCGGTTGTTGCAACTCCGGTTGCTGCAACTCTGGTCGCTACAACTCCTATTGCTGCAAATCTGCACTTACATTACAACATTTAGTTTTCTAGTTAACAATTTTTTTGATTGCAGTTCAGGTTGGTTTATTTCATTTGTTTATAGCATAGTGTGGTTTGATTTCTGCAGCTTGAGGTTCGTTGTTGATCCGGATTATTTTCGGCATGAAATGAGAGCAGAGATATAATAAATAAATGTACATATATATCTCGGATATCCAATATTATAACATAAATGTATCAGAGATGCAACCATAAACATGGATATACAGTAATACACAATTTTCTATTAATGAGCGAAAATGTACAAAGACTGTAAAATATAGAGTGCAGAAAGACTCGCTAGAATGGTGGCAGCTTATCTCTGAGAAGAGATGTGATGGCTACTCACATCCATAAGAAGATGATTTTAAAATGAGGCTCCAAATAGATTTTTATCATAAAGAAAATCCAAAACCCTAACCCCGGAATATGAATAGCCAACAATTTTGTGGACCTCGTTGTGGGTAGTTTGTTGTATCAACTTCCCGGGGGCGTAACTTTGGCATACTATCTTTGTTTGGGGCGTACGATAGCTCATTGGAAAGGTATCATCAAGGAGATTCATTTTGGAAGATAAATTAGAGCCTTCAAGTATCATTGAGAATCTCAATACCAAAAAATCTTCATTTAGGCCATCAAAATGGCCCCAGAAGTTAAAAACTGCTAAAAATAGTAAATTGCCAAAATTGCCAGAAAACTATTTTGAGCGAGTTGGAAAAGGTGGGTGGCCACCGATATCCACTTGGATCAATCCTCCCTCATTAGGAATAAATTTTCTCCATTGTGTTGAGTGCCCGGGGGAGAGGGAAATTTTTTTGTTGAATTTGCATCCTGATGAGCTTCTTGCCTTGTTGGAGAAGTTGCACTGCTTAGCTTTTTGAAGGTTTTCATGAACCTATGGCTGGAAGGGTTGGACCTTTTTTACCAGCTTGGCTACATGAGATGTTTGTGTGTAGAAGGAATCTTTATGCTTTTTTGCAGTCTTATCGACTTGCTTTCAATGTTGGATAGAAGGTGCTTGGGCCAAGGTTGTAGTGATTGCAGTATCCTTTTGTTCACCTTTTGAACAGATTTTGAAGCTAAATTTTGTAGTATGAGATACTACCTTGCGACACTGTTTAGCTAAGATGAGGTTTTTCTGGCTTCCGTTATCAACAATAAAATGCAACGGGGTCCCTTTCACCCACATCTTTGAATGAAAAAGGCACTCCCCCTCTTCAGGATCTGTTGGTTCTTTTGGTTGAATTGTTCCAGTTGTGACAATAGTAGTGGGGTCTGCGTTGATGATCTATCTTCTACCAATATTTTCTGAATTAGATTCTGAATCAGGGTTCGGCTCCTTTTATTTGATCTTGGTCACCAATGACTATTTTGAGTGACATTCATCGGTGTTGTGCCAGGGGATTTTGTGGAAATCACACCATTTTCCAGTGTCCTTCTTCATCTTCCCATGAACATTATTTTCCTATGGTTTGGATTGGTTTTCGGGAGACTATTTGTCAGGGCCTTCTTTATCATACTTTGGTTGTTTTGGATTTGCATACCCAAACTCCTGTTTGTTCTGGTGCTTAAATTTCTTCTCAATTTTAACAACATATCGATAAGCAACACCGAGTGATGAGATGCATAGAAAATCCATTTCAGTTTGGATGTATCTATGTAGAGCTCCATGGTATCTCAGAACCAAATGTCATTCAGAGTCTTTGATACCCAACTTTGTGCGCAAAGTATGGAAGGTATTGGTGAACTCCAAAACTGCTTGGCCCCTCTCTTGTCGCAGTGTGGTCCATCTCATATACTGGTCCTCATAGTTTCCAATAGGGTAATACTATTCCTTTACTGCGTCCACAAAAAAATCCCAAGTGGGATTGACCCCATATATTCCAAACTCTTCTATGGAAATTTTCTCCTAGTAAGTTTCCCACCAATGTTTGACATGGGGGAGAGATTTAAGGAGTCTGAAGGTGATCTTTTCCCTGTCGGAAAAATGGTGAAAATAGAAATAACCTTCTAGCAAATTTAACCATTTGTCTAGGGTATCCGCATCTATATGACCTTCAAATACGGGAATATCAAAATTAACTTGTACCTTGAAAGGAGAGGTGCTTCCAAAGTGGTTGTTTGATGAATATGTGCCTATTTCTATCGGAAGACATTGTAGGATGTGGGAAAAAATCTCCATCATTTTGTCCCTCTGTCATGTGAAAGCTTGCTCAAGCAACAGATTAATAGAATCATTTGCACCGTTGTTTTTATTTTCTTCTGCCATGGAGGTTTTATTGGGCGTGCGAGCGAGATTGTCTTCAAGAGAGGCAATATTGAGACCCAAATTTCTATACTCATTCCTCATCGGGGACATGCACTAAAACAAACGATCAAGAGAAGCCTACTCTGATACCACTGATCCAGATTATTTTCGGCACGAAATGAGAGAGAAGATATAATAAAGAAATGTACAAAGATATATTGGATATCCAATATTATAACATAAATGTATCAGATATGAAACTATAAACACAGATATACAGTAATACACAATTTTCTATTAATGGGCGAAAATGTACAAAGACTATAAAATATAGAGTGCAGAAAGACTCGCTAGTATTGTGGAATCTTATCTCTGAGAAGAGATGTGACGGATACTCGCATTCGTAAGAAGATGATTTTACAATGAGGATCCAAAGGAATTTTTATCATAAATAAAATCCAAAACCCTAACCTCGGAATATGAAAAGCCAACAGTTTTGTGGACCTCATTTTGGGTAGTTTGGCGTATCAACTTCCCCATGGCATAACTTTGGCATACGATCTCCATTTGGGGTGCACAATATCTCGTTTGAACAGTATCATCAAGGAGATTAATTTTCGGGGCTCAATTAGATCCTTCAGCTATCATTGAGAAGCTCAATCCCAAAAAACCTTCATTTAGGCCCTCAAAATGGCCTCGGAATTTAAAAATTGCTAAAAATAGTAAATTGCCAAAATTGCCAGAAAATTGTTTTGATCGAGTTGGAAAAGGTGGGGTGGCCACTAATATCCACCTGGATCAATTCCATATTAGTACATAAGACATAAAATATTTGTCACAATAATCAATATCATTCTAATACTTGAATGAGTCACCTTTGATTCTTTTGTGATTTTCTTTCCTACAAGAGTGATATTTACTTTTCTGCAAGTGTGATTTACTTTATTGTAAGAGTGATATTTACTTTTCCCCAAGTGTGACATTTACTTTCCTGCAAGAGCGATATCTTTTTTCTTCAAGTGTGAGATTTAATTTCCTACAAATGTGACATTCAATTTCCTGCAAGTGTGAATTTAATTGCAAGAAGTGGTGTGGTTTAATTTGGTGACTTGCTAAAGCATATTTATATCTTGAAGTACTACAACTAATTGGAAATTACAAAAACATACTTGCATAAACAATGCATGACAGTTTGTAAGTTCAATACAACCTTAGATTGGTAATTAAATGCACAACTCTTCAATTTATTACTAAATTAATTAGGAAGTGATTGAAAAGTCTATCATTTTTGGCACCATTGTCGGGGATCTGTCAAAAGCATAGTTGTTGTTTTGATGTCATTTGGATTTTCATTATAGTGGATTGAGTGATACGATTTCTTTTCAACAATTTGTAGAATGTTTTTCTAATATTTTATATGCACATAATTAGGGATCAACAAGGTAGATTCATTAGTTCATCCAAAAACCCCAGTAAAACTAATAGTGCATGCCACTCTCAAAAGGGAAAGGAGCCTAGTAAGATGAGATATTTGTCACCTACAACAAGTTTTCTTACCAAAAAGAGACATGAGTCATCTACTCAAGAATCAAAGACTATACAAGTTTCTATGCAAACATAAATTCCATCTTCAGAAGATCCAAACAGTGAATAATACCACTTGGGGTAGTTAATATTTCCAAAATCACCCTCAGAAGTAGAAGACAACCCTCATAGGAATATGGCACATGAAACTTTCAAGCAAAATACCTATTCCTTCAGATTTCCGATTAGAGGATTAAATGAAGAGACCAAAATGAAGAATATCCCTCATTCAAACTTTCTGAATTTTCATGTTCTATCTAAAGAAGACCCCAACACCTTCCTCTTTGAATTCGACATGCTTTGTAGAAGTTATGATTACATATTGGATGCCAAGAAATTGAAACTCTTCCTTGCCACACTCAAGACCTCTACACTACGCTAGTTTATGGGCCTTGGGGATAACATTTGCACATGGGAATAGATGACACATAAATATTTTGAAAACTACCAAGATTATTGTAAGGACAAAGAAATGATGGAAGAAATATTTTGAATGACAAAACATGAATATGAGATCCTTAAGGATTATGTTGAAAGATTCAACTATAATTTTCATTAAATATTCATATTGAATATTTGAATGAAGAAATAAAATATAAATAATATCATAAACCTTCGGAAGCCAATCATGCCCACCCTAAATTATAGAACCCACCCTATCCAAAAAGATTAAACCAAGAGAAACCTGCTACTCATCCTGAGTTTGACTTCTTGGGGGAACTCAAGAACCTGTGTGTTAAAATACCTCTATTCCAAGCCATCAAAGAGGTGCCTATATATTCGAAAGTGGTACGAGAACTTTTTTTAAGGAAACTCAATAGAAAAAGGAAGGATCCCTAAGCTGTCCATGTTATGGGTACGCTGTCATAATTAATTATTGGGGGAGTTCTCGCAACCAAATACTTTGATCCTGGTAGCCTGATAGTTAATGTGTAGAATAGTAATACACTCATTAAAAACACATTAATTGACCTTGCTGCTTCCATTAATGTCATGACGCATGAGACCATGGAAACCTTAGGACTCACTCGTCTTAGGAAAACCCCAACTATGCTCCAACTTGTTGAAAAATCAACCATCAAACCAGAGGGAATCCTAAAAGGCGTAGTGATCTCATAGATTTGTGGGAATATCTCAACAAATTTATGATCCTATAACGTAAAACCTCTCTAGGGGGGTATCCTTTAATCTTGGGAAGGCCATGGATGGTCATAGTTGATGCTTACATCAGTTGTAGGTCTAGAAACATGACCATTTCCCACGTGACCTCTACAAAACAATTAACCATGTATCCTCCCTCCAAACCCAACATAGATTTTGAAACACCACTCTGGGCCGACAAAGAAGATAGTTATGAAGAAGTAGAAGCTCATCAATTCCTCTCTATAGATCAATACTTATCCATTAGAGATAAAATAGAGGACAATTGAAATCAATGATTTCATATCCTCTTCCTTTCCGTCAACCAACTCACATGTTCTTGACCGTGTCATGCACCCCAAAACACATGGTTCTCTTTCCTAAAAAAGTACTTCACCTTTAGAACATGAGTCCCCAACTGAATAATACCAAGGGTACACCACGAAAACTATATAAATCAACCTCGAAAGAACTTTGAACATCAATTGAGGGATGATTGGACAACAAAGAGAGTGCCTAGTAAAAGTGTTGCAAAGGCACAACAATGCCTTCACCTGGGATTACTTTGACATGAAGGGAATCCATCCCAACTTATGCACAAAACATATATACATTAAATAAGTATCTAGACCCATCTTCCATCCCCAACACCAGATGAATATAGCATTGAGGTATATAGTAAAGGAAGAACTACATAAATTGATAGAAAGTAACTTTATCTATCCAATTTCTGATAGCCAATGGGTCTCCCCTCTCGTCATTGTATCCAAGAAGAATTGTAAATGGAGGATTTGTGTGGATTATTGGGAACTCAACAAAGCAACACACAAAGGACCATTTCCCACTTCCATTCATTGACCAACTCTTGCATACGTTGGCAAGAAATAAAGATTTTTATTTCCTCAATGGATTCAATGGATACAACCAGAACTGGATCATGCCTTAGGATCAAGACAAGACAATATTTTCTTGTCCATGGGGCACATTTTCCTATCATTTTCTTCCATTTGGGTTATGTAACTCTCTTGCCACCTTTTAAAGACCCGTAATCAATATATTTTCTGATTTAATTCATGATTGTGTGGAAATTTATATGGATGACTTCATGACATATGATGGATAATTTGACAAGGCATTAGAAAATTTGGAGAAAAAATTAATAAGGTGTAAGGAATCTAACGTTTCCCTCAGTAATGTGAAATGTGCAATGATGATAACTGATGACATTGTATTGGGGCACCGTATCTCGGCTAAAGGAATCCAATTAGATACGAAAAAAGTCAAGGTAATAATAAAATTGCCAACTCCATGTTTGCAGAAATAGGTAAGAAGTTTCTTAGGACATGTTGGTTAATATCATCGCTTTATTGAATTTTTTTCACAAATTGTTCATCCATTGTTTTCTTTGCTAAAAAAAAATTATGAGTTTTTGTGGATAGAAATCTACCAACATGCATTTGAAATATTGAAATTCAAGGTGTATGAGGCTCCTATTTTAAGAGGGCCCAATTGTTCCCTCCCATTTCATGTCTCTATGGATTCATCGAACACCGCCATTGGAGCTATTCTGGGGCAACTAGACAGGAATGATCCATACACAATCTACTATGTCAACAAAAACATCTTTCCCACAAAACTGAATTATACAGTAACATAGAAAGAGTTTCTTGCAGTAATATATGCAATTAATAAGTTTCAACATTACATCACATGATATCTAGTAGTATTGCACACTGGCCATGTTTCCATAAAATACTTAATGAACAATCCTATCACTAATGGCAGGGTAACTAGGTGGTTATTGTTATTACAGGAATATGATATAACCATCTTGAATAAACCAAGTAAATATAATGTAGTGGTTGATTTTATTTCAAAACTCACATCTAATGAGAATGAGCCACCTGTAGAAGATTCTTTCCCTGATGAGCACCTATTTGTGGTTTCTACTAACTCTCTGTGGTCACAGATATCACTAATTACTTGGTTGCAGGTAGACTTCCACATCATTTATCTCCAAAGGAGTGGCAAAAGATCATCAAACAAAGTTGGATATTCTCATGGATTGACAGTTGTATCTTCTAAACGGGATTATATTTCACTATCACGCGATGTGTGTGAGAGGATGAGATCTATGAGATATCGAAAGCTTACCATGATGGTCCATGTGGGGGCCACTTTGTAGACAAGAGGAATGGGTACAAGTTACTTCATCAAGGGTACTATTAGCACACTGTATTAAAGGATGCCAAGGAATATTTAAATAGGTGTGATAAGTGTCAGTGCATGGGAAGACCGGTGCAATCAGATGATATGTTGTTGTAGTCGCAACTCATATTGGAACCCTTTGATAAATGGGCCCCGGATTTTGTAGGACTCATCAATCCTCCTTCCTTCCATAATTTCTACATCCTAGTATTCATATATTATGCCACGAAATAGATGGAAGCCAAGGCACTCTCGGCTATGAAAGAACAAGTAGTAGTGGGATTTCTTCATGAATAAATATTCACCAGATTTGGGATACCTCGAGAAATAGTTACTGATGGGGGGAATCAATTCACTTCAATGCTCACCACATACTTGATGGACATATACAAGATCAAACACATGGTTAATACACCATATCACCTGTAGGAAAATGGGAAAGTAGAATGGACAAGCCAAATTCTTGAGGCCATAATCACCAAGACTATTAGACTACACCTCAAGGACTGGGATGACAGACTCCCCAAAGCTCTGTGGGATTACCGGACAACATGGTAGACTACTACTAGTTGCACCCCATATGAATTAGTATATGGTAAGAGAGTACCATTATCGATTGAAACAAATATGTAGACACTTAGAACAATTGTACAACTTGGAATGGACTTATCTAAAGCTCAAAATCAGAGACTCCTCCAGATAAATGAACTAGACAAACTTCACCAGACTACCTTGCACCACACAAAAATATTACAATATTAAAGAGATCGGTAGCATGACAAGTTCATTAAGAAGAAGAAATTTAAGATGGATATTGGGCCTTGTTATTTGAATCCAATTTTAAGTATTTCAGAGGGAATTTTTGCACTCAATGGCTCGAGCCTTATGAGATTGATATTGTATATGACAAGAGAGCCATCAAGATTTGCACCATTGATGAAGAATCAACTGCTTTGAAGGAAAATGGACACAAGCTTTGGTTATATCATATACTCCTTTCCAAGGGATCCCTTTTAAGGAAAAGCACTAGTGGATGGCCCAACAATGATTTGGAGATTGTTAACAAGGGGGGAGCCCCTACTGAATAATTCAATCTTG
>SNQJ01S0000152.1:710245-767632 GCA_010110895.2 Picea sitchensis
AGAGAGAGAGACTTCACTATTTCATGATGGTTATGTCAGGATCCTTCTGGTCATAATTTTTTACTAATATATTATTTTTAGGATATGCAGGGGAGGAGAATGTTGTTGTGGCAACTCTTGTTGTTGCAAATCCTGTTGCTGCAACTCCTATTGCTACAACTCTAAATACTAACGTTACAAATCCATTGTTAAAGTACCAACAACCAATTCAGGTAAATATGATTCCTATTGTGACACCATGCTAAGATGCATTTTTGGCCAATGCATGCTTCCACTCCAAGAGAACTATTGCTGCAACTCTAGAATGTTGTTGCAACTCTAGAACATTGCTGCAACTCTGAGCTATGTTGTTGCAACTCTACACACCACTACAACTCTGGCACATTTTTGCAACTCTGAGCTCTGTTGTTTCAACTCTACACAGTGTTGAAACTATACAACATTGTTGCAACTTTGCATGATGTTTCAACTCTGAACACTACTGCAACTCGAGAACATTAATGTTGCAACTCTAACTAGTGCTGCAACTCTTGATGTCGAAAGAGATCCTAGTTTTTCTATGGGGAAAATATGATAGCAAGACGAAGGTATGAGCCATCACAACCTGATGTAGGAGCAACCTTCCACATCAGCAGATGCACCAACAAGCCAACACATAGACGCGCATTGGGGAAAGGTAGAGGCACAGAACCTCCCATTTTTAAATTTGAAATATAATCCTATACAGATTTATGTTGTAAGCTTGAGTAAATCCAAGCTATGCCTTTGTACAGGTAGTGGGTAGCAGGGATGATTTTAAGGATGAAAATTTATATAAAAAATTAGAAACCTGGGCCAATCTTACTAGTCCTTAATATGCAAAGTATAAAATGTTTGGCTATAGTTTTGTAAAAATATTCAAATTTCTAAGGATTTTATATAGTTTCTATAATTTTTTGGTGATTTTTAATGTAAAATGATTTTATTCTATGAAATTTGGGAGAATCGATTTTAGAACAAATGGAAATTGGCTAATTGTTTTTTGGGAAAAAAACATGGAAAATTAGCCCATTTTTTAAATTTAGCCCCTAAAATCAGCTATGGTGGGTAGGGTCACCTTAATGTTTCACTGTAAGAAGGTCTAGATCTTAGTCAGGTCTGGATCTTCATTCATTGTAAGAAGCCATAGGGATAAGGTGTCTTAACTGAGATAGTGATGGCACTAAGGCAGTAGAGAGGATAAGCTCGAGGAGCCCTCTTGGAAGAAGAGGATTTTGAGAGATGAGAGTAAGGGGTTAGGATTCTGAGAGAAGAGATTGAGAATCTCAGAAGCTTAGAAATAGGAGTTAGAATAATTCTTTGAGAGATCTTGAGAGAGTTGAGACTCTACTGGAGTCCAGCCTGCACATATTGAAATTAGATTTTCATATTAATGAAAAGACAATAGTTTTTCCTACACATGGTTGTTTATGCGGTTATGTGTTTATGTGTTTTATGAATGTATGTTGTATTTATGTGTTTTATGAATGTATGTTGTAGATGTATGATAGGTTTCATATGCAGTAGGAATATATATTTCTCTATTTTTTTTGAGTTCGAAATATCATTCTGGGTTCTTTAGGTTGTGCAAGGAGTGCACAATAGAACAATGGAGGTTATGTAGCTAGCGAAAGGAGTGCACATTTGAAATCTTTTGATTCAGAGAAGAACATTTCATGAGGACACACCAGAGAAATAACAAAACTCAAGAGGAACCTCAAGGTTATTGAATACCTTGGAGGAGTAATTGTGCAGAGGAAGCATAGAGAGACAGATTCACTGAGAACTTTGTAGAGCTCTGCCAGGTGGGTATTGAGCAGGTGCAAGTGTGCACAGAATAACTTTGTTTTGAGTTTAAAGAGAGATAAGAAGAGTATTAGAGGAACATACTCACAAAGTTACTAAAAAATCTGTAGAAATGCTCAACAAGGTGTACTTTGAGCGAGAGGCTTCTAGGAGGGCACAAGAACCCTTTGGAGGGAGCATAAGGGCCGAGACCCTTAAGAGACTGAGTAAAACCAAAAATCTCAGAAGAAATAATGCTTTCAAAAGTGTAGATGAGACCCAGGAAATCAAGCTCGCAAGAGGAGCAAAGGTCGAAGCCTTTGAAAACTTACAAATTATTCCAAATCGAAAGAAATCCAAGGCTTGGGAGGAGGAGAGACAACAACTGTTAGATCAGTCGTGGAAAGAAATCTGGACCGTTGAATCCACATCCAGACACCCAAGGGAGCACGCCAAGGAAAAAATAGGTCCTAGCTGTAGGATCTGAGCGCATAGGATCGACATTCGTCCGATCAAGGTAAAGTGCATGAGCCTTAAATCTTTGTTTGCACAGGAGAGAAAACTTGCCAAATTCTTGAAGTCCCAAAGTGATTAGGGACCGTTCATCATCAAGAGGGACATGTGGTGCAAGATCTACAACTCCAAAGTGAACCACTTCAGAAGTTTGTGGTCAAGGAGAGAGTGGAATCGCCGAAGACTCGAAATAGATCCTGGTCGTTGGTTGCCAAGGGGTTACGTGTCTGTTGGAACACATATATATTTATAAACTTTAGACTTTAAATATATTTCATTCCCTTTTAAAATAAGAACAAATCACGCTTGATTCTCAGCGTTGATGAAGTATTCCTTCTAATCAAATGATCCTAATATCTTCGGAGTTATGGAGTCGCCTACTCATTAAAGGTCAAACCCCTAAGGACTACTTTGGAGTTTCAGGCTTCAGAGTATTTTCGCGCTTCAAGAATTCCAACATGTTTCACTTTCAAAAACCCGATGTGTGAAAAGAGCTCGACAGATCCTAGTCACTATATACATGTATGCCTCTCTAAGCTTTAAGACGTCACTGCGGGAAGTGGCCCTTCATGAAAATAACAGAGAGCTAACCTGAAAATCTATGAAGTAACGAATCATGAAATATTAAGCCTTGATTAAAGAAGTTAATCCCAATTAAAAGTTAAATCAATAACTTCACACAATTGGAGTTCGGATATTCAACATCCATCGCATTCTGAGTATCCCGAAGTCTGAATTTATGAAATGCTTTAGACAATCAGGGTTAATTAAGGTCGAATAATAGTTATTCAATAATTAATCACTTCGCGACGTCAGGTTTCAAGGATCCTGTCTCGAGATACTTTCAAAATCCCGAAGTCCGACCTTCCAAAATGTTTTAGACACTAATCAGGGTTAATTAATTTTGAAGAATAATTATTCAATAATTAATCACTTCACGATGTCGGGTTTCGGGGATCCTATCTCAAGATACTTTCAAAATCCTAAAGTCTGAAATCCCGAAAGCACTTAATGATAAACATGATTATTTAATGGGTTAAACATGATTAAAGTTAATTAATCACTTCACAATTTCACGTTGCGGAAATCCTATCTCAAATATCACCTAAATATCTCGAAGCACAAAACCTCGAAATACCTAAAGTTAATATGATTAATTAGTGTATTAAACAAGTTGTCTCATGATTAATTTCTTGTTAATTTGTAGTTCGGATAAATTCAAATATTATTTCACATATCCCAATCATGAACCACCAACCATTAATGTCATTGATAATCGATCTATGGCAATGATTTCAAATAAGATCTTGGAACATCGCCTAAATCTTTTCATTAAGGAAAGAAAATACTTTGTCAGTAAATGTATACACAAATTGGTGCACTTAAGGTGAAAAATATATTGAATTATGCATTCCATTTGCATTTTCACAGAGCCAGCTTTAGCATCCTAAGAATTTTGCGCATTTCTTGTGACAGGTGACACAGTTCTGAGTTTGCTACTATCATGGCTCCGCTGAAAATGGTTAAAGCAGCTAGTGAGAGCTCGAGCCAGAACATGGATTTCCTCTCGGACACATCGCCGAGAGCCGTAGATACCGTGAAAACCTAGATGCAGGTATTTGACATTCTAAAATACGAATTGATCAACTGCCTAGATGATTCGGGCGATGAGGAGACTGAAACCCAGGCTATGAAATATAAATATGTTGCTCAATCAAAGTTTCACAAAATAGCTATGCGGTCAAGGCTCGTGCCTTATAATGATATGATTGGTTGGGCACTGGAGAACATCGACATCTTGACCATGAGAATTTGCAATTCACAAAAAGTTACAGTTTGGTCCTTCCGACCAGAGCATATTCAGGTAATGTACAAATTGTCCCCAGTACCCAATTATATTTATAATGCCACTTTCCTGATGGATTTCGAAAGAAAAGAATGTGCACAATATGTGAAGAACTTACCTGACTTGATCAAAGATTGGTACTCCCGTCCTGAGAAATTTAGAGAAGACACCCATGGCATATATGCAGTTACATCCTTAGAACCTCACATTATGTATGTAGCCTTGATGTTATGTAGGATATTTGGGAAGGAAAATTTTGCTCATTTCTTATTCCCATGGGTACCAATCATGCATACAATAGCAAAAGGGTGTTCCTTTGACTAGGCCGAAATATTATCAGACAATTTGGTCAGGTAAATCACATAATATCGGTCATCAATAGCCAAAGGGAAACCTGCCCCATTTTACATGTCGGCATACATCATGAACGTCGTTTTCTTTATGATGCCATTTCCTTTGATGGGTTGGAGATGGACTCTGACCAACGCTGAACCAATACATTTATATCACTCCAAGCTATGGGAGGATAAAGCTAAAGATTTCTTCTACGAAATCTGCAACTATGTGGTGGTGTTGATGCATATCGCTATATACGGTTGCCCACCTCCCAGGATTTTAGACAAGATAGTGTCCAACTTGGGAAAAATAGAAGATTGGTTCATTGAGGAACATTTCTCTTACATAAGGGTTTTCGAGTGTTCCATTCCTCTGCATTCCTTACCAATGTTTCTACCAGATTGATTGGTGTGTCGAGAGGTAGCACATCAAACTGTGCTAGGAGGAATCAGTAAAGAGATAAAGGAAACGCATAAAAAAGTGTGGTCCACCTTTTCCTTGCAGGTTGGTACTTTCTCACTATTAGATTTTGGCCACTCAAAGGTAGAGGCCATGTCCCTAAAAGACATTAAGCTTGTAAACATTGAATTCAAGAAACACGATCCTCAGAAGATTGTGGGAAATCAAATGGCTCTTCACAATCTAAAGAGAAACGAGCATGAAGATTCCCCATAGGATGAGATGTTTCAAGGAGCAAGATCTTATTAGGAAGTGTTGAGTCGAGTTTAGAATCTAGCTCCAAACAAATTAGCCGAGTTCTATAATTTTCAGAGACACTGAAGAAATAGTCTACCTAAAGTCTTATAGGGATAATTCCCAACATCTTCAGCCACATAGGAAGTTGTGACCCAGAATTTAGAAACAAGAAGCTTCAGTGGACAAGACATTCAGGAAAATTTGGTGAAAATAGAGGTTTTGACACAGAAAGAAAATACTGCATCATCAAATCAACCTAATGATCAAACAAAATCTCAAGATGAAGTTTTGATAAAAAAGGGGCAGGATGCATCGCTGTCTACACTAGAAAGCCTGGCATGTTCATTTGAAATATGCTTTATGGGAAAATCGAATCGGCACTAAGAAATCAATTAGGATGTCTCCTTTTAAATGGTGTACGGTAATGACGTGGTCCTCCCCATAAATCTCGCTCTTCCCATAATGAAGCTTTGGCAAGATGAGAAGGAAGAGCTGAACAATGTTACCAGAAGAATAAATCAGTTAATTGAAGTTCAACAAAATAGGGATGAGGTAGATGAGAAACTTCATAATATCAAGACAACATGAAAGCTCTATTTGATAAAAAAGATAAAGATAGGGAATTTCTCCCTAGTGACCTAGTTTTGAAGTGGGATGCCAGAAAGGAAGATGCAGAAAAAAACGACAAGTTTTATCACATTTGGTTTGGACCTTTCAAGATCACAACTTCTGAAGGAAATAATTCATTCTTATTAAAAAACCTTGATGAGAAGATCCTTAATGCCCCTATCAACGGGTGTTACCTAAAACACTTCATGCAATAATCAGATTCCTAGTTCCCATTGTACATACCGGTTTGATTTTTATGTTTTGGTTTGCATTTTTCGTTTCTTTGGTAAGTTTTTATTTCACTGTAAATAAGATCTGGTTTGTTGATTTCAATAAAAATAGAAATATAAAAACAAGTAACTTATATTGTTTTCGTTTCTGACATGTCTCATGTTTATTTTTATGCAGAATACTTACTGATAGTTGAGAGATAAACATGGATCAAAAACCAACACCCATTTTTTAGAACATTAGTTTTCTCTCAAAACAGGTGACAAGTAAATGGTTTACATGATTGAAAATATAAATAAAATCCGAGGTATGAGCTTTTACCCTACTGACCTGAATTAATTTTCAAGGAGAGCTCACTACGTACAGGAAAAGTGCCATTCATATATATATTGTCCCCTGAGAAACAACCAGAGAAATGTAAAATTACAGATTAATCCTAAAAGTTTTCTCTGATTCAAATAAATTAAAATAAAAAATTGGAATAAAATTCATAGAAAGAAAATAAGAATAAAAAGACCTTAAAGAAAATTCGAGAATCAATAAACAAGCTCGTGTGGGAATGACCTTGTTCACAACAAAACCTTTTGAATATTCTTTCTATTTTATCCTATTCATCCTCAAGTTTTATGTTCCTACGATTCTCACTACATTCCCTTAGTCCTCATAAAAGGAAAAGATTTCACCTTTACTCTGAAAACTCAGAAACATGTGTTTCAAATAACATTAGGCGAAGATTTATACACCCCTTTCAATTTAGCTAAAAGAAAGTATGTCTAGGCTAATCCTAATAACTATAGCCCTCTTATCTAGTTTTAAACTGATTAGTTCGCTCAAGGCTAATCCCTAAAAGTTAAAATCCCCTATAAAATCTCCTTAATAGGTGAATATGTATTGAATGTTGGAAGAGAATTAGTTTCAGAGTATACTAAAAAATTATGATACACCTTTCCTTTGAATATATTAAACAGATATCATCCCTTGTATGTTACATACATATTGATTTCCCCCACTTCATGTATTAAAATATAAGACAGATGGTGAAAGGAAATTCATAAATGATTTCCCTCATCTCAACATTTAAATGCAAAATTACTAATTGAAGTGGTGAAAGGAAATTCAATGGGAGAAATAGATAACTTCACCGGGGTACTGAACAGGCTCACTGGCAGTGAAGCAATATCTATGATATCTGTGTGGATGTCATCTGATTCTTTTTCAGTAATATTTAAATTTGGAACCAACGAGGGATCCCCCCTAAGAAATTATGTTACATATACTCGATCTTGATGTGAACGAAATCGATCAAAGCTTGATATTTCAGCTAAAGTTACTTTGATTATCTTAAGAAAATATGAATACGGTTTTAAGAAAGAGGAATTTCAAATAGCCTAACTAAAGCTCATGATTCGATGTGTTTTTTTAGTTTTCTAAGTTTCGGTTGAAACTCTTTTTCTCACTTTGATCATTTTTCAAATGTGTTTCACATAAATGCAATAATGACTCCATTTACCCAATAAAGGAACTTGATCTCCTGTTCTTCTGCGTCTCGTAGGGAGACGCGATCCCTAGATGGAGCCTATGTTGGAACACATATATACTTCTAAACTTTAGAATTTAAATAGATGTCATTCCCTTTTAAAATAAGAACAAAGCACGCTTGATTCTCAGCGTTAATGAAGTCTTCCTTATAATCAAGAGATCCTAATCTCTTCGTAGTTATGGAGCCGCCTACTCATTAAAGGTCAAACCCCTAAGGACTACTTTGGAGTTTCAGGATTCGGAGTTTCGTGCTTCAAGCATTCCAACATGTTTTACTTTCAAAATCTCGATGAACGAAAAGTGCTCGACAGATCCTAGTCACTATATAAATGTATACCTCCCTAATATTTAACACGTCACTGTGCGAAGTGGCCCTTTGGGAAAGTAACTGAGAGCTAACTTGAAAATCTATGAAGTAACGAATCCCAAAATATTAAGCCTTGATTAAAGAATTTAATCCCAATTAAAATTTAAATCAATAACTTTGCACAATCAGAGTTTGGATATTCAACATCCATCGCATTCTGAGTATCCCGAAGTCTGAACTTCCAAAATTCTTTAGACACTAATCAGGGTTAATTAAGGTCGAAGAATAATTATTCAATAATTAATCACTTCGCGACATCAGGTTTTGAGGATCCTCTCTCGAGATACTTTCAAGATCCCAAAGTCCAAACTTTCGAAATGTTGTAGACACTAATCAAGGTTAATTAAGGTCGAAGAATAATTATTCAATAATTAATCACTTCACGACGTCGGGTTTCAGGGATTCTGTCTCGAGATACTTTCAAAATCCCAAAGTCCGAAATCCCGAAAGCACTTAATGATAAGCATGATTATTTAACGGGTTAAACATGATTAAATTTAATTAATCACTTAGCAATTTCACGTTGTGGAAATCCTATCTCAAATATCACCTAAATATATTGAAGCATGAAACCCTGAAATACTTAAAGTTAATATGATTAATTAGTGGATTAAACAAGTTTTCTCGTGATTAATTTCTCATTAAGTCGTAGTTGGGATAAATTCAAATAATATTTCACATATCTTGATCACGAACCACCAACCATTAATGGCATTAATAATCGATCTATGGCAATGATTTAAAATAAGATCTCGAAACACCACCTAAATCTTTTCATTAAGGAAAGTGAATACATTGTTAGTAAAGGTATACACAAATTGGTGTACTTAAGGTGAAAAAGATATTGAATTTTTCATTCCATTTGCGTTTTCATAGAGCAAGCTTTAGCAGCGTAAGAAGTTTGTTCATTTCCTATGACAGGTGACATAGTTCTGAGTTTGCTACTATCATGGCTCCGTGGAAAATGGTTAGAGCGGCTGGTGAGAGCTCGAGCCAGAACATGGATGTCCTCTCGGACACATCGCCGAGAGTTGTAGATACCGTTAAAACCTAGATGCAGGTATTTGACATTCTACAATACAAATTGATCAACTGCCAAGATGATTCGGGCAACGAGGCGACCGAAACCCAGGCTATGAAATATAAATATGTTTCTCAGTCAGAGCTGCCCAAAATAGCCACGCACCCAAGGCTTGTTCCTTATAATGATATGATTGGTTGGGCACCGAAGAACATCAACATCTTGACCAGGAGCATTTGTAATTCACAAAAAGTTGCAGTTGGTTCCTTCCGACTAGAGCATTTTCAGGTAATGTAAAAATTGTCCCCAGTACCCAATTACATTTATAATGCCACTTTCCTGATGGATTTCGACAGAAAATAATGTGCACAATATGGGAAGAACTTACCTGACTTGATCAAATATTGGTACTCCCATCTTGAGAAATTTAGAGTAGACACCCATGGAATATATGCAGTTACATCCTTAGAACCTCACATGATGTACGTAGCCATGATGTTATGTAGGATTTTTGAGAAGGAAAATTCTGCTCATTTCTTATTTCCATGGGTACCGATCATGCATACAGTAGCAAAAGGGTATTCCTTCGACTGGGCCAAAATATTATCAGACAATTTGGTCAGAGAAATCATAGAATATCAGTCATCAATAGCCAAAGGGAAACCTGCCCCATTTTACATGTTGGCATACATCATGGACGTCATTTTCTTTATGACGCCATTTCCTTTGATGGGTTGGAGCTGGACTCTGACCGATGTTGAACCAATACATTTCTATCACTCCAAGATATGGGAGGATAAAGCTAAAGATTTATTCTATGGAATCTGCAACTATGTAGTGGTGCCAATGCATATCGCTATATATGGTTTCCCACCTCCTTGGATTTTGGACAAGATAGTGGCTGACTTGGGAAAAATAGAAGATTGGTTCATTGAGGAAAATTTCTCTTACATAAGGGTTTTTGGGTGTTTTGTTCCTTTGCATGCCTTACCAATGTTTATACCAGATTGATTGGAGTGTGGAGAGGTAGCACATCAAACTGTGCTAGGATAAATCAGTAAAGAGCTAAAGGCAGCACAGAAAAAAGTGTGTCCCACCTTTCCCATGCAGGTTGGTACCTTCTCACTGTTAGATTTCGACCACTCAAAGGTAGAGGCCATGGCCCTAAAAGACATTAAACTTGTAAACATTGAATTCAAGAAACATGATCCTCAAAAGATCGTGGGAAATCACATGGATATTCATAATCTAAAGAGATATGAGCATGAGGATTCCCCATAGGATGAGATGTTCCGAGGAGCAAGATCTTATCAGGAAGTGATTAGTCGAGTCTATAATCTATCTCCAGACAAATTAGCCGAGTTCTATAATTTTCAGAGACACTGAAGAAATAGTCTACCTAAAGTCTTACAGGGAGAAGTCTCGACATCTTCAGCCACACAGGAATTTGTGACCCAGAATTTAGAAACAAGAAGCTCCAGTTGAAAAGACATTTAGGAAAATTTGGTGAAAATAGAGGTTTTGACACAAAAAGCAAATACTGCATCATCAAATCCACTTGACGATCAAATGAAATCTCAATCTAAAGTTTTGATCAAAAAGGGACAGGATGCATCACTGTCTACAGTAGAAAATCTGACTGCTCATACATTAGAACAATAGTCATCCACCGAGATAGGCAACCCTAGAAAATGGGTCACACCTTTACAATCTAGCTAGGAGAATCCAAATGTTGAGGTCATATTTATACAAGATCTTACTCCTATTTCGGTTGAAGAAATACCCCCTTCTGACTTCTTCTTCAGCAAGAAGAGGAAGGCTATAGTAAAAAGAGAAATGCACCAAAGGGAGGGTGTAACTTTCAATAGGAACAAAGTGTTATATGATGGACAGGCGTTAGAGGAGGCGAAATTTGCTATGGAAGTGGCGGGCACATTGGGAGATTTTGCCACAACAAATCACTGTTCGGTTGGAAATATTGTAGATCAATTGAAGCAGAAGGATCTGTTGGTGAAGCAGTTGCAAAAACAAGTAAATACTGCAAAGAAAAATGTGATAAATGATATGAATAAGATTTTTGAGCAGATTAGAGCCTGTGACAGACAGGAAATCCAACAACTCAAAATTAACCTTGATGAAATGCATAAAAATTCACAGACAAGTAGAGAACTGGCCATCCAACAGGGGAAATTGGTCAAATAACTTCAGGCCAAAGAACATTTATCTGAAGTTATAGCAGTGGAGATGGCAGCTTTCCAGGCCCAAGCATTGGAGGTGCACGAGAAGATGGAATCGACCCAGCAAAATATTTTTATTAAAGTATAATTTGTTCAAAACTATTATCGGGTGGCAGACCATTATTTAAATAACATTTACATAAGGGAGAGAGAGGCCACTGCAACTCAGGCTACATTCCAGGAGGCTGTTTTATCAGTAACAAAGGAGGAAGTGGCCAAGGTCTCTAGATTGTCCCTTTCAAAACAAACTCAGGGTGATATAATACTGAAAACCTGGGAGGCAAACCTAGATGAAAGTAAAATATTAGCCAGGGAAGTGAAGAAATCTTGTGATGAAGCAATTTCTTCACTCGACAAAGAGTCATTGAACATTGAGAGAGATAGTATCTCTGAGGCCCTGGGGAAAATCGATATAGCAAAAAATCAACTTGATTCCAAGACAAACATGGCAGAAGCACTAACTACAATCGAGCAATTAAAGCAAATAGACCTTATTTAGATCAATAAGTGGATAGTCAATCCTAGCTTATGGCTACAGGCTATATATTTGGAATAAAATACCATGCAAGATAAGTTGCCTCACATAGAAAAGAATTTAGATACCTTCGAGGCAAATGATACAGCAAAACCTTCCATATTAGTGGTATAGTTTGTAGGCAGATGTGTTCACTGTGTCGAGCAAGGGAAAGCCAACATGTATGGAAACAAATGAGACATCATGTGCATACCATTTACACAGGTCATGATTAGAGGCCAATTTTTTCTGAGCTAGAGGACAAGAAGAAGAAACATCCTTGCCAGCAGGCGAAGAGACAAAGAAGATGCGAATGGAACTCTTCAAATTTTACATATTGTAATATTTATTGTTTTTGAAATTTTGAGAATTCCAACCGCTTAGGGTTGAGAACATTTTTGTATAAATACATAGTTGAAAGACTTAACAAGGGCTGCTTCTTGCTAAATGTAACAGAGAAAAATCTCCTTTTGAGAATTAATACAAGTGCAGACAGGGATTCCAAATTTCATTTAGCTTGAGTTATTTGTTTCTTCTGTTCTTCCATATCTTAGGATTTCTCTATGTATTCCTTGATAAAGGTTTGATTTCAATTTAGTATGAAAACTATTGCAATCATATTTCATTAGTAATTTGTTAAGCAAATGGTTTTTCCTTCGCATTTACTGTGAGTAAAGCAAGACCTGTGAGATGTGTTGATTACTATATTTTATACTTTATGCAAGGTTATGCTTCCTATTTTCTTATACAACAACAAAATGAGATTCTTCAACAATTGACGCCTTGCTTTGTTTAACAATTTAGTGTTTTTCTCTCGCATGATTCGATTTAGCAATTTAGACTCAGACGCGAAATATGGCCTCTCGCTGACAGGTTGTTAATTTCATTTAAGGAACTTTTCTCATACAACTAAGGTAGAAAAATAACACCTTGAAACTTTCCTTTAATTCATGATGCATGACATTATTCTTTGAGCCTTAAGTTTATTCTCAAGAACAACATCTTTTTGGTGACATTGCCGAGGATGGAGAATCGAAGTTATTTTTCCCTAGGAGAATGACATGGTAAGTTTCTCTCTTTGATAGTGAACAAATATTGAATACAATAATAAGGATAATTTTTATATTTCACTTGGCAACTCCACTATAGATAAATTGGCATTCGGTAGAAAGAATACCAGGAAAAACCCAGACGATCAACAGACTATGCATGTATCTGACCCTGAAAAGATATTAAAATCAAGGGGATACCTCGAGCAAACTGATCCATCCACAAGTAAGGTTTACCAACCCAAAACTGTGCAAACTAATGCTAAGGTTCCACTTGAACAGTCAATTCCGTAAGAAGATTACCCACAAAGCCACTTCAGAGATACATCAAATGATAAAATTGAAGCTGAAACCATAAACCCCAAGCTGGTTTTACCTAAGATAAAATCCGAAACCGATTTTATTTTCCCCTTTACTAGTAAATGTAAAATATCCCTTTCAATACCCTCTTTTATTTATATTTTGTTGTCCCTGAAGTAAAGGTTTTAGTCCCCCGAAGCTCTTAGGAGTATATCTCATACCCTGATTCAACTCCTGTTGGTTCTCCTATTTATATATCCATTAAGTCCAAAGAACCTAGTCCTCATTTCCCTTTTCACCCTTTTTCATATTTTATGTCTCCTAACGGTCAATTTCCAGAACCTCTTTCACCTCATCCCGAAGTAGTTGAAGGGTAACTACAAGTTTTTAAAAATCCTCTCTATATTTCTCGAATTTCATCCCCTAGACTTTCGATGGCTTCTTCTAGAGGAGTTGGTACTAGAGGAGGAGGTGGTCAAGGAACACCTCCACCCCCTAGGATTTTTACCAAGGTAGCAGAAAGATATTCTCCTTTGGTCCTCCCTCCCGTTATTCACGATCTACCTGAAAATTATATGAAGAACTTGCCAAAATTCATGGGAGAAGGAGACTTAAGTGCCATAGAGAACATAATTTTATTTGACTAGTTTGTCGATGTCCTTGGCATTGAACACGAGGATGTTTACTTGAGACTTCTAGTGCAGACTTTCGAAGGACAAGTGAGAATCTGGTTTCGAGGGATCCCGGTAGGTTCTGTAAGGTATTACGATGAGTTAGAAAACGTGTTTTTAAGACAATGGGGGGAGAAGAAAGACCACTTATACTATCCGACGGAGTTTGGGGATCTGAGGAAAAATAATTCTGAGTCAGTCCTAGAATTCACCCAGAGGTTTAACAAACTCTATCATAAGATTCCAACAGAAGTTAAACCCTCACAACCCGCAACTAAAGTGACTTTCCTAGGGGATTTTGAGCCTTTCTTTTCCCTACTGTTAAGGGAAAGGAGATCTTCTACCCTCAAGTGAATGCAGGATGATGCCATAGAAATCGAGTTGAACATGATGGCATCGGGTAAACTAAAATCCAAGGTTGAGACAAGAACCAAAGAAACTAGATGCTTCAGAGAACAAGAAGGACCCTCCAAATCTGGGAGGTCTATGGAAGACAAAATGGATGACATGGCTAAGATAATCAAAGAATTATCAAACAAAATCTCTTGAATGGAACAAGACCAAACTAAACTTGATCCATTTGCTATAAAAGAGCTCAAAAGGAATCCCAACCCTTAGATCTAGTAGAGACAAGTCAAAATCGAAGACCAAAATATCAAAACCCCTTTTAAAACAGAAAACTTCATGCAAAGTGATGACATGCAAGACTATGAGGGGTTATATGAAGATATAAACAATCTCAGTGATGATGAATGAGAACCTCACCTAACCAGACAGGATTATGAAAGATGTTTAGACCAAGGACCTCTGTTTGGAAATGAGGAGGGTATAAATAATCTAGGAGAGTCTGAATATCAAGGAATCGCCGACACTATATTGGCCGAGCTTCAACAAAAATATAATTTAAGGCCTAGAGATAAAAATTCTACAACTTCTCCACTGAAGAAGATATTGTCAAGAAACAAAACAAATGAGGCAGCTCAACCATCCGCTGAAACACAAGCTGCCAAAACAAAAATAGCTAAAACGCAAGCTACCAAAACAAAATTAGTTGAAATGCAAGATGCCAAAGCAAGGATAGACGAAACAAAAGCAACACAGACTAGTAGACCAGAAATATGAGAAACAAAGATCCCAACTAGAGAAGCTGAAAAGACAATTGGAAGTTTCAATTTGGAAAACGAAATTAATAAAATCAAAATTCTTGTACCTCTGGTTGAATTGGTGAAAAATCCAATATATAGAAAGAAAATTGCCAAGATGATAAATTTTTCGGATGTTTAAAGTCATGCGGATGATATTAATTTAGAAGATGATAAGGAAAAAACCGCGTTTACAATTCCATGGGGTACTTTCATGTATGATAAAATGGCATTCAGTCTGATGAACACAGGGGCCACCTTCCAATGAGCAATGGACATTGCCTTTGTTAGTGAGAGAGATAAGTTTTTTGTTATTTATCTCGACGATTTAACTATTTTTTCTAACTATGATGCAGAGCACATGGTACACCTCAAACAAACATTTGAGAAATGTCAAAAATTTGGTTTGCCTTTAAATCCCAAGAAATCCCATTTTGCAATGCAGTAAGGTAAAATTCTGGGCCATATAGTATCTACGGAAGGAATAAAAATCGACCTAAAAAAGGTTGAAGATATAGATACAATAAATATTACTAGGAACAGAAAGGAAATCTAGTCTCTTTTAGGAAAAATAATTTTTTTAAGAAGATTCATTCCAAACTTTGTTGAAATCGTTAAATTAATTACAGATATGCTCAAGAAATATAGTGAGGTCAAATGGACAACCGAAGCTAAAGAATCCTTTGAATGCATCAAGAAAGTCATAGGAGAAGCATCGATGTTGGCCAACCCATATTACATGAAAGAATTCTTGATATTTTCATTCACATCCAAACATACTATCACAGTCATTCTCTTACATAAGAAGGATGAAGGTTTCGAGCAACCAATAGCATTTTTCAGTAAAAGTCTCAGAGACGCCAAACTAAATCATGATATATTGGAAAAACAGGCATATGTAATGGTGAAAGCCCTCAAATCTTTCAAGACTTACGTGCTTCATTCCAAGATAATTTCCAATGTACCAACCAACGTTGTCAAGGACATACTGGTTCAGCCTGATAGTGATGGAAAAAGAGGCTGATGGTTAGCCAAAATTCAGGAATTTGACCTAGAAGTAAAACCGACCAAACTTGTCAAAGGTCAGGGCTTGGATAAACTATTAGCTAAATCAAATTTCAGGGCACTTGGGATAAATCATCTGCAATCCTACTAAGATCTTCCAGATATAGAAGAGTTTGATTATCAGACACCTGCAACTCAGATCCAAGAGAAGTTCTCTTCTTCTGTTCGATATAGCGACATAGTTTCATACCTCCTAACTCTTTAGTGCCCAAGTGATATGACTCCTTCCAAAGCTAGAACGTTGAAGCAACGCACGGTAAAATATTGCATCATGGATAGTCAACTGTATTGGAAGGATCCTCTAGGCTTTTTACTAAGCTACTTAGTAGAATCCGAAATGGAGAATGTCATAAATGAGTTCCATGAAGCGGTGTGTGGAGGACATCACACCTAGAGGGAAACGACCTATAAAATCCTAAGAGTTGGATACTATTGGCTGAAATTGTTTACCGATGTGAATACCAAAGTCTGAGCCTGTAACCCCTGTCAACTATTCTCAGGAAAGAAAAGTCTTCACGCACCACCCTTGATTCTAGTCAAAACAGAAGCTCTGTTTCAACAATGGGGTTTGGATGTTATCAGAGAAATCCATCCACATTCAAGTGCATAACATAAATGGATTTTAACCGCCACGGAATATTTCACTAAATGGGTGGAAGCCATTCCAACACGAAATGCTACAGACAGTGTGGTGATCAATTTCTTAGAAGAAAACATTTTATCGAGATTTGGTTGTCTTCGAAAGATAGTTAGTGATAATGCCAAAGCTTTCAAATCCTTGACAATGGTCAATTTTTGTCAAAATTACAACATCGTACTAGGACATTCCACAGCTTACTATCTGCAGGGAAATGGATTAGCCAAATCATCAAATAAGAGCCTAATCACGATAATAAAAAAGGTGTTGACTGAAAATAAGAAATCTTGGCATGTTCATTTGAAATACACTTTATGGGCAAATCAAATCAGCACTAAGAAATCAATCGAGATGTATCCTTTTCAAATGGTGTACGGTACTAATGTGGTCCTCCCCATAAATATCGCTATGCCTGTAATGAATCTTTGGGAAGATGTGAAGGAAGAGTCGAACAATGTTACTAGAAGAATAAATTATTTAATTGAAGTTCAACAAAATAGGGCTGAGGTGGATGACAAACTTTAGAAATATCAAGACAACATGAAAGCTCTGTTTGATAAAAAAGCTAAAGATAGGGAATTTCTCCCTAGTGACCTAGTTTTGAAGTGGGATGACGGAAAGGAAGACGCAAGAAAGAACAACAAGTTTGATCACATCTGGTTTGGACCTTTCAATATCACAACTTCCGAAGGAAAGAATTCGTTCTTATTAAAAAATCTTGATGGGAATATCCTTAACAGCCCTATCAATGGGCGTTACCTAAAACAGATCATGCAATAATCAGATTCTGATTTCCCATTGTACATACCAGTTTGATTTTTATGTTTTGGTTTGCATTTTTCATTTCTTTGGTAAGTTTTTATTTCACTGTAAATAAGATCAGGTTTCTTTATTTTAATAAAAATAGAAATATAAAACAAGTAACTTATTGTTACATATCAAAATTACTCATTACAATGATGGCCTAGTGTCGTCATTACCAATTTTGCAAGTGTCGCATTTTGGCCGCAAGTGTCGCAAATATAATACTGTCATCTTGCCTATGTCTTATCTCGGATGACATGATCAAGAACACTTAAAAGACACCTCTAAAGACTAGTTTTGAAGAGGAGAAATCATTTGACAAGAAGTACAAGTCTTTTGCCATGGAAAAAACCACTCAAAAATCAAGTTTGGAAGGAAACGCTCCCCTATACACTGTCAGGGAGTGCCAGTGCTTCGTACCCTCTTCTGGGGGAATGTTGCAACACTTTGTGCACCCTTTTGAGGGAGTGGTGGCCTTTTTGAGCAAATTTTGGATAGTTGAGGGAAATTAGGATCAAATCCCCTTCATATTTGGAGTTTTTTGGATTTGAATCTGAGGTCAAACCTCAATCTTAGGGAAGATCCACAACTATAGAAGAAGGATCCTCAACCTATCCCATGAATCTCTTAAGTGGTTAGGCCTCTCCAAGCCTATATAAGGAGGCCTCCTCATGGTGAAAGGGAGATACATTGAGAGTATCAAACTTATGATCTCATAAGGGAGATATCATTGGAGCATCATCAGCTTGTGTGTGGATTATTTGAGCAAAGGGTTGGACAAGGAGAGCTGGGAGAAGCTGTTGCACCTCTATCAAAGGGCTGTAAGTATTATTTGTATTTTTCTCATTAATATACATATGTGCCTAGCCTGTTCCTTTCAAGGTTGTGTTGATTTCGCATGAACTTGTCTCTAGTAGATAGATCTGTTTTTAAGCTAATCGTAGTGGATTAGGAAGCTTGTTCTGTTTTTGTTTGGTTTGTAGAGTTTATCAAGGAGCTTGTGGATCAGAGCTCTAACTTGGACTATGAGGACAAATGCCATTAAAAGGTACACCCATCTTCCTCTCTTCTATTTATTAGTTTAGTTAGATCTAAAATGATGTTAGTAACCAATGTTAGCACCCTTTTTGTCTTGGTCTTAGGAGTCTAGAGCCCAAGAGAGAAGCCACCTATCTGCAGGGGGATTTCTCTATAACAGAAATTAGCGACTCCACTGGGGAAATCGAAGCTTTCAGTTTTGGTTTCTTCCCTAGATCGTGTTTTAGCCTTTGCCCATTTTTTATCTTATTCATCATGTGTCTCTAATCATTCAATGTGTTGATTGGCTCTTTACCTCATCCCATACACATTATATTTCCAAGTTTGCTTGAGTTTTTGGATTTCTGAGCATTTTTTTGAATTTTAAGAGGCTAGCACTCCCCTACCCTTGCTATCAGAGCACTGGCACTCCCTGTCAGGCTTACACAGAGCATTGCAACACTCTGGTGCCCTTGACACCAGAGCGATGCCCCTTTTCTATTTAAAATCTTGTAGGAGTTTAATCTTTGAGTTCATTTTCTTGTTGTTTTCACTTGTTCATAGTCCTTACAACCTTAGTGCATCTTTGGTTTGACCTTCAACACCTTGATTTTTGAAGATTGATCACCTTTTGTTTGGATTTTTTGATGTTTTTCCTTACTTTGAGTCATTCTTCCTTTAAAGACTTGGAATCATCTTATTTTTTTCTTCTCATTTATCTGACCGAGTGAAATATGTTGTAAGGAAAATCAGAGATCTGTGAACCATTCCATTTGATCTTTGAGGTTAGTTTTCCAACATTTCTCTTTTGTTTTAGGTTTTTGGTTCTTTTTGCAAATTTGGTTTTTTCCTTTTGTTTCTTGTTTAATCACAACAAGAGTGTGCTTTTGTTTATGTAAAGTTTGCTTCTGATTGTTTAAATATTACTGAAGTCTTATTGACATTAGAATTCTTACATCTGATTATCATTCACATATAAGAAAAAGGATACATTTTAGTGATTTGTTTGGATATTAGAACGAATTTCTGAAAATTTTAGCATTACATTGGATTTGATTGAGAAGAAATTGCACGAGGATACTGCATCTTAGTGTTTGACAGTGAAAAGAAAACCTTTCTCCTTCCCTTAAATAGGAATTCATTGAAAGAAAAGACTGTTTATCATTTCTTATGAATTTTTTGGGAATTGATTCATAATACCATCAGTTTCACTTTCATACACCCTTGAGTAAAGAACAACTGCAAAATTAACGCTAATTAAAATCAATCTAGAACTTTTTTTTTTTAGAATCTTCCATCGACATTAGACTAGGATTAGCACTTTGGATTAGGCTGTGAGTACAACTCTCCAAAGTATTGAAAACAAACAATAGCATCTTGCGATAGGGAGAGAAAATCCAATTGTTGTATAGGCTTTCTAGGATCCCCCTCTCACATAGGGGTTATGCATGAGGTCGCGTTCGAGAGAGCTACAAAGATTATCCATCCGTGGTTTGATTATTTGTAGTAGTTAGATCGTATATTGGGGGTCACTTGAAGGTATACCCACGATTATGTGTGGGAGCCTCTCGAGTTGATTTTGGACTTGTTGGACTGGACTGTCAATGGTACCCACCCAGGGGATGACTACAAGTTGGTGTCCTTAGTAGCCATAATCTTTAGGTACTTACACAATGTGACGGTGAAGGGAAGTCTTCACTGTACTTGGAACATATGGTGGTCAAACTCACTCCGGCTCCTTGGAGGGTAAATCCACAATTACTGTGTGGAAGCTTGCACCAAGGCGTAATTCCGTTAAGCAGGTCACCATCATAATTGTTCCACCATATCCTAGCCCCTTCTTGACTTGATAATGCAACATTGGATTTCATCAACAACTAGCATGGTCATTGAGAGAAGGTTTTGTTTGCTTGGTTTTGATTCCTAGATTTTCTTAGTGTATGCTATTTCTTTTTGTTAGTTGGCCTATATTTTTTCTGTAAAATATTTGTTTCGGGCAATATTGACCCTCCACACCATTCACGCAGAATGCAAGGGCTACCCCCAAAATATCCCGAGGGTTACCAACCTTTTCTTACTAATCCATCGGAGGGATATCCTTAATAGAGTGAGGTCCACAAGTGGAAAGAACAAACTCTCTAGAGAATTTCTGAATTTTTGATTCTCTAGAGTCTTTTCGAATTCCTCACGGTTGCGAGAGAAATTATCTCCAACTGAATTCATCTGAAGATATTGTTGTTGACACTTCTGGAATACCAACCACAGGCCCTGAAGGCGAGAATCCTTTTTGGACTACTAATATTGTTAGAAACCCACCTCTCACAGTAGAAGATATTTTCGGTTCAGGGGCAAGTGTTGGTATACCTATCGTATCTGACTTGCCCGAAACGTATGTTACATACACGGTACCTTTAGACCACTTTTATGCTACATCTAGTAGTGTCATCGTCATTCCATATGCACAATCAGTTGGTCCTCGATCGACCATTTCTCTCCAAATTGCCCATTCCACTATGGTCTCGCATGTTGATACAATCCCCGCCATAAATGTGACACCATCCCAAGCTCCAATTGGAACACCACTTAGACCAAATTTGTCACTCCCACTTGGGTACAGAGTTCTAAATCCTTCCACTTCCAACACTACCCAGGTTACATTCAGAGTATCTGGAATTTTTATTCCTCCTGGATATAATGTCGTTGCTAGTTCTATACCCACACCTTCATTTGGAGGAATTGGTCTTGGTGGCCCCAATCCAATTAGAGGCACTGGTCATTCTTTCCCTTCTAGTTCCCATAAACCTCTACACTCAAACCTCCATTTGGAGGGCAACCTCCATTTGGGGGGAAACCTCCATTTGGAGGGAAACCTCTATTTGGGGGGAAAACTCCATTTGGAGGACAACCTCCATTTGGGGGGAAACCTCCAGTTGGAAGGAAACCTCCATCTGGGGGGAAACCTTTGTTTGGTGGTCAAACTAAAATGGGAACACAACCTCCACTTGAGGGGAAAACTCATACTAGAATCCATCACCCATCGTATGGAAAGAATTCCACACCAAATCCTTGGCACATTCCTTTTCTGGGAAATCCATTTTTCTCTGAGGGACAAAATCCTCAAGTACAACAACAACCTCCTCATTCTTATGGGAGTAATCCATATCCTCATCACGGCCAAAATATTTATTCCTCTTATGGGAAAATGAATCACCCAACTTACAAACCTCAGAACCCATTGGGTTATCCTCCCTATGCAAACACTTCTCAACCTTCATTGAATCCTGGTTATACTGGTCAACAACAACCGTATGTAGGAGGACCTACTGGATACAATTATCCACCTAACCCAATTTACAGTCCTACTGGTGTCCCTATGCCACATCAGTATCACCCTCAGGTTAACCGACAACTACCGTTTCTTGCGACTCTAGATCTCCCAGAATTGTCTCGATTGACCAATGATCCTATACTACATTCTTCTTATTAGCCAGTGATTCCTACTAAATTACCTTCTGATATTCCAAAATTTGACGATAAACCTGGAGAAGATCCAAATAACCATGTGATGAATTTCCATTTATGGTTTTCATAGAACTCCTTAATGGACGATTCTATACATTTACATCTTTTCCGGCGAACACTTACGAGTTCCGCAACCAAGTGGTATATTGAACTTCCATGTGGTTCTTTCCAAGATTTCAACTCCCTTGCCATGTCCTTTCTCACACACTTCCAACTACCCATTCGATATGAGACGGGTACCGAAATATTGACCTCCCTTTGTTAGACCAACTCCATACATATCTCTGATCATATTCATGAGTGGATATGATGACGAAGGTTGATCAAAGCATTCATTCCTGACCAGTTATTGGTAGAATGGTTTACTAAATCACTTTTACCCCTGATTTCTTGTGATGTTGCCATGGGTGGTGTAGTCATCGAAGGAGAAGCCATTGCTCAGGCTCAGTACTTAGATTTGGTTTATTCATAATCTGGTACTTTGTATGAGTTGATCCCAAATGCTACTCGTGCCACTTCTGATCCATCTAAACCTTCATCCACATCACATGCGAATGGAGTTATTGGCTCCCTCAAAACCCAATCTACCTCTCAGTTGACTAGAACGACACAACGGTCTACTTCGTCACCTACTCCGAGTTTAACCACACTCTCCTGTACCTCCCCCCAAACTCAAGTCTCTGAGGTGAATGCAGTTTAGTTTGCCCCTTCACAACCATCCGGAGGTAAGAAGAAGATGAAAAAAAAAAAAAAGAATAATAACAATGAACAACTGAAAACTCAAAATCAAACACCAGCTACCGAAAAACAACCACAATGGAAACTGAAGTTCCCATGTCTCATTTGTGGTGACGATCACTACACTCGAGACTATCCACATCGCGATGAAGTGGCCAAGATTTTTAAGGGAAATTCCCAACCCACCGTGCTTACTTATCCTTTTCCACAGCAGAAATCCATGGTTGCTCAAACCCCCTCTCCTGGGGGTAGTTCTATCCATTCTCATGATAAGGCCTCAACAAGTGCCCATATTTACATGTTTAATGGGATCGATTTAACCACTCACTCTATGACATATGCCACGCTAGCTAAACCTGACAAAGAGAAGGTCACTAATGGTACTTCACTGGATCCATCACCATCCTCTGTTAGTCCTCTATCTGGATCACTTCATATAGATAAACCTTCATTTGAATTTTTATTACACCCTCCCAAGAGCACCATCCGTAAATCTACTTTTAATCCTAGTTCACGAGCAACCCAAAACTATAACATTGTTGAAGATTTGACTCAAGCACCATGTGCTATGTCTGCATTGGAAGTTCTACAACACTACCCAAGTCAATATAGAAATCTCTTGGCTTCTATTGGCTCTTTTGATCCTAATTCATCCAACAATATCACGTTTAACCTGGATAATTATAAGTCTCGACTCTCCCACCAACTAGATTTTCAAATTGATGTTGTTGTTCACAATAAACAAATCCACCAAACTATGTTGGATGAGGGAGCCTATACTTGTGTCATGTCTTTGTCTTGTTGGAAAAGTTTTAAATCACCCTCACTTAACAAATCCCCTATGATGTTATGTGCATTCGATGGGTGAGGTTTTCATCCTCATGAACTTTTACAGTCCTTAGCCATTCAGTTGGGTGGAAAACCGTCTTTGTTGACGTCAAGGTGGTCGATGACACCCTCGATTACAACCTGTTACTTGGAAGAAGTTGGTTTTATGCTATGACTATTGTCACTTCATCGGTGTTTCGATGTGTACATTTCCCTCATCAAGGAAAAATTGTCACTATCGATCAACTAGATTTTTGTACACCCGATGCTCGCGCTCCCACTACCAATAATATTCCTTTCTTGGGAGATCACAAAATCATGTATGAAAGTGTTGGTGTTGGCTTGCTGAAAGATTCTATCCTTATGGGTACATTCCCTACACCACTTGCACCTACCACACATCATTTTTCCACCGTCAATATGATTTCGACTACAGTTTATCAATCTTTGGAATCTTCTGACCCTTGGATTGTACCTAGTCCCCTAGAATTCAATGTACTAGGTGACACCATGCCACTTACTTTAGCCGAGGAATCATACGTTGCTATCCAATCCACCTCTCCCTCCTCGGATGACTAACATCTATTGGAATCTGGCACCTACTCGATACCATCTTGGTTGAACCCCTTGTCGTCCGCCTTTGACTACATTTCTCAAGTTTTTCCTTCTAACAAATCTATCATGGAAATGCTTAGCATTGATGAAGTGCCTTGGGACGATAACCACCATCATTCTTCTTTTCTTCCACCTCTCGAAGAAATCTAGGAATATATACACTCTATCTTCCCCCCCGATGTTGTTGATTCTCCACAATCTCTGATACTTATCCAGGATACTCTTTTTGAGGGGAATCTAGGCAACATTTCTACCATGGTCGTTATTGACATTTCGATCAAAGAGGGTGTCATGTAAAATATTAACCTCGGTGCAAACTATTCCCCTGAGGAGGTGGTTTCTTATACTACCTTATTCAAATAATTTCTTGATGTCTTTGCTTGGAGCTATGAGTAAATTCCAGGGATCGACCCATCGATCATTGTGCATGAAATTAAAACTTAACCCGGTGTTAAACCTGTTCGACAAAAACTCTACCCAGATCATCCCAAGAAAAATGTGGCTATAAAGGCAGAAGTTGAGAAACTTTTGAAGTTTGGCTTCATATATCCTGTCCCCTTGACAGAATGGGTTTCTAACATTATTTTGGTCGCTATGTAACAAGGGACCATTCATGTCTGCATTGATTATAGGGATCTCAATAAGGCTTGTCCAAAAGACAATTACCCTATGCCCTTCATTGACCAGATTATTGATAATTGCATTGGTAGCGTAATTTTCTCTTTCATGGATGGTTTCTCAGGATACAACCAGATTGATATTCTCCCTGCTGATCAACATAAGACAACTTTCATCTTTCCGTGGGGGAATTTTGTCTATCAGAAACTACCTTTTGGCCTTAAAAATGTTGGTGCTACATTCCAGCAGGCAATGTTGTACGCTTTTCATGATATCAAACATATTGCGGAACCTTACCTCAACGATTTACCTGCCCGCTCATACAATCGATCAGACCATATTGGTCATCTACGAGCTATCTTTCTTCGATGTCGGTTCTACCGTATTCGTTTGAACCCACATAAGTGTATCTTTGCTGTCGAATCTGGTCGACTCCTTGGTTTCGTTGTCTCCAAAGACGGGATTCGGGTGGATCCTTTAAAGATAACAGCTATTCTTTCTTTACCTCCACCTAACAATGTGACTCAACTCCAAAGTTTGCAGGGGAAACAAAAATTTCTTCTTCATTTCATATGTAACTACGCTAACATTACCAAAGGATTTATGTGATTGTTGCAGAAAGACACTCCTTTCATTTGGTATGACATTGCTCAACGATCTTTTGATGCCCTTAAATAGACATTGACCAATGCACCTTTGTTGAATCCTCTGGATTACACAAAGGACTATCTCCTTTACTTAGCATCCTCTACTTCCACTATTGGTATGGTGTTAGTTCAAGAGGACCCCAATGGCGAAGAACATGTGATATATTATATGAGCAAAAATCTATATGGTCCTGAACTTCGATATTCGCATGTTGAGAAGTTGTCTTTGGCAGCCTTCATCGTTGTGCAAATATTTTGCCACTACATCTTGCTATGCACCACCATAGTCATCGCGGACTCAAACCCCATGTACCATGTTTTGACACGTAAATTTATTGGGGGAAAATATTCTAAATGGATCATCATCCTTCAGGAATTCGATCTTGAATTTGCTATGTCCAAAGCCAAAAAATCTTTGGTGTTTGCGGAACTTATCTGCGACCTTTCCCATGCCGATGAAGATACTGAGCCCAAAGATTCTCTCCCCGATGAAACTTTGTTCCTCATCAGTACACTCGACCCTTAGTATGGAGATATTCTCCTTTATCTCCAGACCCAATGCTTTCATCCTGATATCTCTCGTGAAGAACGTCAACATATTTGTCACCATTCTCATCATTACCTTATCATCGACGACACTTTGTATCGCCATGGTATTGATACTATCCTTCGACGATGTTTGAATCATGAAGAGGTTGAATGCGTTATTAATGACTATCACCTTGGAGCATGTGGTGGTCACCTTTCTGGGATGGCTACCACTCAGAAAATTTTATGTGCTGGCTACTTTTAGCCCTCGATTTTCAAATATTGTATTGAGGCAGTCAAAAAATGCCCACCCTGCCAAGTTTTTCACAAAAAGGCATGCACCCACCCTGCTCCACTGTATCCCATTATTGCCATCGACCCCTTTTCCAAATGGGGCATTGATTTCATGTAGTGTAAGCCCACCTCAGCTGGGGGGCACGATTATATAATCTTCGTTGTCGATTACTTTACAAAATGGGATGAAGCTATGCCTACCTTTCTGAATGATGGACATACTGCAACTCTTTTCTTTTTCAATCACATCATCACTCACTTTAGTGTTCCACAATCCATTTTCATTGATCATGGTTCACACTTTCAAAACCAGATGATGAGTGAGTTGCATGCCAAGTTGGGTTTTTACAATGAAAACTCATCCCCATACTATCCTCAGGCTAATGAACAAGTTGAATCCATCAACAAGATCCTAAAAACCATGATTCAACGTATGGTAGGGGAAAAAAAGACATCCTGGCATCTGCAACTTTTCTCTACTCTCTGGGCCTACCGTACCTCAGTGAAGACCGCTACTGGATTCACTCCATTCTAGTTAGTTTATGGCATATAAGTTGTTTTACCAATCGAGTGCGAGATTCCATCGCTGAAACTTAAAGTAGAACTCCTGCCCCATACTTCTGTTGAAGAAGAACATTTCTTACATCTGACCAAGCTAGACAAAACACATCGTGATGCTACTCTTGTTAACAAGATGTATCAAAAACGGATCAAGAATCAATACGACAAATCCATCCACCCTCGGAATTTTGCAGAAGGAGACCTAGTCCTTGTCTATGACCAGGCTCATGACAAGTTAGGGACATGCAAGTTAGAATCCCTGTGGCATGGTCCTTACATCGTGAAACATGTTTTACATAGAGGGGCCTACGATTTAGTCGATTACGACGAAATTTCCCTGGGTGAGCCCCAAAACGAGATTTACCTTAAGAAGTACTATGCTTAGATCATCTAGCACACATGCTTTGTACACTACTGTATTTTTAGTTTGGTGTTTCTTTTTCTTTTGCATGCTTGAGCTTTTGCCTTGGCCACTCATACTATGTCTTGTTTTCTTATGCGCAAATGACATCTTCCTTTCCTATCTTTTTCGGGTTTGCGGATGGCACTAGTCGACACACCCAAAACATTGCTTCTGCAGCTTGGGTCATTTACCACTCTGATGAGATGGTGATTTCAGGAGGTATTTGCTTAGTATCAGCAACTAACAACATGGAAAAATATCATGTTTTCATCGGACTTTTAACCAAAGCCTCCTCCCTAGGTGTTTCTCATATGATCGTTAACCTAGACTCATAACTCATGGTCTGTCAACTTAATTGAATCTATTATATTCGCAATACTATCCTGCTACGTCTCCACTTATGAGTTTTCCACCTTGAATGAATGTTTGATTTTATCGAATACAAACACATTCCAAGAGAACTCAATACCATTTCAGATTCGTTAGACAATTACATCATGGATCGATATTTTGCACACAGATAAGGTTTCATAAAGGAAATAAATCATACATCACATGTAAATTAAAAAATGCATTACATAAACACATCACATTTAAAACATCATTAGGCACTTTAAAACCTCAGATATATGTATATATATTGTGTAATGAAAAAGTTTTGGTTACATCAAAAAGTACATAGAAGGGAAAAAATTTGGGTCTTCACACCCATATAACATCGTCAGACAAACTATAGGATGACTCTAATATTCCTGCACCACATTGTGTTGTGAGTAGCACATCACTGCATGGGCTACTTGCCTCAGTAAATATTTAACACTCTCAGACACTCCCACAGTGTGTCTCTGTAGATGTAGGGGCCCCTCCTGCCTCCTAAGAGGAGGGATGCCCATCGTGAGACCTTGTAGGTTTCTTTCAACCTCCTGGAGACCTATTATTGCTACCCCTGGATCCACTACCATCTGAGCATCCCCGCGACGTCCCAGTGCCAGTATCTCTTCCAGACATACTGCTCCCTTGTCTACATGATGAAACGATACATCCGTTAGAAACTCTTCTACGTGCCCCCAAAAAAAAAATATAAATTTTAAAAATAAAAAACACTTGACAAGATTATTTTTGGTATCTTACTTGACGCATCCCAATCCTCTCCTGTCGGCAGAACCAAGTCCATACTTCCCTGGAAATCCACTCTGGTATATGGAAATTCTTCTATCCAGAGAAATTGGCATCTCATCCAAGCGAAGAAATCATCGGTGAACTTGAATTCTAACTATGATCCTAGCCTCAGAGACAGACTAGTCGATCGCTACATGCATGGTTCTCCCACTAGTCATACTTCTAATGATATTTGAGGTTGCATCTGAGGCATGTGTTCTAAGAAGAATGAAACCAAGAATGAACCGTATCTGAACTTCTTTTTCTGCCCTACTTTGCATCTTGTAATCTGTTCATTCACATTCTGAAGGAAACCTGCACTCTAGTTAAATAATGTTGGCTCTAGACACTGCAAACCATAGGCCACCTGTGATATTGAAACTAAGAGCGAGCTCATGCTTCCCACTATACTCGTAATGAAAAATAATATAGATCTAAGGGGTATATCCCTGATGTCTTTGATTGTGATTCTACCTCTCACTAGTCTCGAGCTCGGGACATAGTGGTTTGCCAAGTACTCCTCCACAGGCAGGGGAAGTACCCTCTGTCCTGATAAAACAATGGAGGGACCTCTTTTCTAGAGGTTGGTTAGGAAGTACACATATTCCAACTCTATGGTAAGAATTTTCATTCCAATTTGAAACCCTTGCTCTGCAACGTTCCATAGCCCGATCATATGCTCAAGGAGAAGAACCTCTTTCTTCATTTTTTGCATTTTGAAATACTTTAGGAGACCGCAATTCCTCAATGCGGCCCATGATCGGGGAATTTGTAAGGAGGCCATATCATCAATATCATGCTCTCTTTCTCTCCACTCTATCATGACTGTTGCTGAATTCACCTACAATCATCAACAAGCAAATGTCATTAGTCATTTCGACAATTTTTCATCATTTTTTGGGCAATTTAAAAAGCTTTAAAAATAATTTTTTTCTTGAGTTTGATGCCAAAACCTCTTTTACAAGCACACTAGGGCTCAGGCACTACCGTATAATGGCCACTAGGTCATTTTAAAAAATGATAATGCCCCTTCACGTTTTGAGAGAGCACTGGCATTTTTTGGGCATTTTGGGCATTTTTTCTTGTGTTTTTGGGCAGTACCCCTATCACTCCCACATTAGAGCATTGGTGCCACCTTACCAGCTTACAGGGGAACTTAAAAAATTGGGCATCACTCCCCCATGAATTCTAGAGGAGCGCTGAGCTTTTTTGAGCGTGTGCGTCATCCCAAGGCATCAAATTTTGCACCCAATCTTTGCCTAAAAACGAAATGTAAACCATGTAAATTAAGGAGAGGAAGAAGAACACCAACCTAGTCTGGACAACGAGGAAAATAACTGACCGTAGCTATAACACTGAACAATGCAATATTCACCCTCCAAAGCTCAATTTCTCCACTGCTACAAATCTTTGCACACATAAAATGATAATTGACATTTTTCCCATATTACTACTTATAAAATTTCATTTTTTCCTAAGATATAGTTATTTTTGGGTTTTGGAAAATATTATGGAGGCCTTATTAACACCTTGGAATGCAGTTTTGACATTATTGGCAGGTCGCAGAGCATTTTTATTGGATTTTCATCTTGTCACATTAATGAGCATAGTCTTAGTTCGTTCTCATGCTCAGAAAAACATAAGAACGCCCTGAGTAAACTTCTATCTCTTTTTTGGAATCGTATGGATAAACGAAAAAGGAACCCCCCAGAGTCATCTTTAAGCTCTTTTCAAACTCTCTAAACATGAAAAGATTGTTGAGTGATCTTGCTTCCTTTCCCACTTGTTAAAAGGTTTGAAAGGGCGTCTTTCGAGTGATAATTTATCTCTTTTTTGGCCTCGTGAGACTAACATTACGAAAAAGGACAACACTGGAGTCGCCTTTAAGTCATTTTCAGACTCTCTAAATATGAAAAACCACTGAGTTTACCTTCTCTGGACTTGTTAAACAATCATTCAGTGAAGGACCCATATGGGACCAAACCCTTACTTCTTCCAGTTCTTTAAAAAGGAAGAGGGACTTACCGAAGGTGAGTCATATCAAGCATGTGTTACCCTCCTCTAGCTCGTTAAATTAAAAGAGGTACTCATCTATTTGTATGGGGAAAAAATTGAAAGAAGCAATCCAAGTAGTTTTTGAGAACATAAACATTCACCCTTACAGTTACCCTTGAATACGACACTTTGTCTTTGCACACATTTTAATCCACCGAACCTCTGGACTAAACCAATCCTATGAGTTTCCTTACTCCTTTGAGTCACCCGATGCAAGTCACCGTATCCACTGCATTATCGTGTTTTGGTCCATGTCATGTTTCTCATGTCGTGCCTTAGTATTCAAGGGAAGTATCTATCTCAAGATTCAACCATCACAAATTCGTGTTCCAATACCCATGTCAGTCCTTGTTCTTTTAATCCACCAATTACATCTCTGTGTCAGTTTCATGTCGTTGATGAGGGATACATCAAGGCCCTCCTTTGACAAGTCTATTCCCGTCAACTTCAACACATTCTCCAGGAACTAGAATTAGAAACCAGTTGGTGGCTTGGGACCTGCATGCCTCAATGGCAGGCCTCCTCACATCCGAAAATGGGTTTAAATCATTGACCTCTGATCGGATGATTCCATGGATGTTTGACTTCAGCTCATCCATTCACATTCGTTGGAATGTACTAGAGTACCTTGGGAATCATTGACATCAATGGTGATTTCCCTCATGCTTGTTAACGATTTACCTCATTGACTGGTAATCAAGTGGTCTCTGCAATGTTCGACATTAGGAAATCTATTCACATGGTTAGATTCATACTACATCAGGATCGGTAAGAAGACCTTGGGTTGAGTTGTCACTCTTGTATGTACTTTGCCCAGGTTGCGATGAAGTTTCTTTTGAACATTGGCACATATACTGTTACATAGATCCACTTTGTATTGGTCGTGGCTATGTCTTGTTGTATTGTAGATCCACTTTGTATTCTTCGTGGCTATGATCAGTTTAGGTAATAGAGTATAGATCCACATTGTATCTTCAGTGGCTATACCTTTTTGTCAATATAATTATGGATTTGCAGTGTATTTTATGGCGGCCATACCTTGCAATTATTTATCACCCAAGCATAGGTATGCCTGCCTTGGGTTTGAAACATGTCATAATATTTGTTTGATGGTTTTGTGCAACTTCTTCTAGGTTCTATGAGTCCATACCCTTGCTCGAAAAATTCTACAAAGTACTCCAGTTATCAACTCCTTTCTTATAACTTTGCACTTTTGGGGGCAATCTATTACACATCAAAATTACTCATTGCAATGATGGCCTAGTGTCGTCATTACCAATGTCACAAGTGTTTCATTTTGGCTGCAAGTGTCACAAATATAATATTGTCATCTTGCTTATGTCGTGTCTCGGACAACATGATCAAAAACACTTAAAAGACACCTCTAAAGACTAGTTTTGAAAAGGAGAAATCATTTGACAATAAGTACAAGTCTTTTGCCATGGAAAAAACCACTCAAAAATCAAGTTTGGAAGGAAGCACTCCCCTATACATTGTCAGGGAGTGCCAGCGCTTAGTACCCTCTTTTGAGGGAGTATTGCAATGCTTTGTGCACCCTTTTGAGGGAGCGCTGGCCTTTTTGAGCGAATTTTGGACAATTGAGGGAAATCAGGATCAAATCCCTTTCTTATCTGGAGTTTGTTGGATTCGAATCTGAGGTCAAACCTCGATCTTAGGAAAGAACCACAACTGTAGGAGAAGGATCCTCAACCTATCTCATGAATCTCTTAAGTGGTTAGGAATCTCCAAGCCTATATAAGGAAGCCTCCTCATGGTGAAAGGGAGAGACATTGAGAGTATCAAACTTATGATCTCATAAGGGAGATATCATTGGAGCATCATCAGCTTGTGTGTGGATTATTTGAGAAAAGGGTTGGACAAGGAGAGCTGGGAGAAGTTGTTGCACCTCTATCAAAGGGTTGTAAGTATTATCTATATTGTTCTCATTAATATACATATGTTCTTGTCCTGTTCCTTTCAAGGTTGTGTTGGTTTTTCATGAACTTGTCTCTAGTAGATAGATCTGTTTCTAAGCTAATCGTAGTGGAGTAGGAAGCTTGTTCTATTTTTGTTTGGTTTGTAGCGTTTATCGAGGAGCTTATGGATCAGAGCTCAAACTTGGACTACGAGGAAAAATTCCATTAAAAGTTACACCCCTCTTCCTCCCTTCTATTTATTATTTTAGTTAGATCTAAAAGGATGTCAGTAACCAATGTTAGCACCCTTTCTATCTTGGTCTTAGGAGTCTAGAGCCCAAGAGAGAATCCACTTGTCTGCAGGAGGATTTCTCTATAACACTTATATCATTTCTGTTTCTGCAAAAGCTTCTAACATGTCTCATGTTTATTTTTAGGAAGAATACTTACTGATAGTCGAGAGATAAATATGGATCAGAAACCAACACCCATTTTTCAGAACATCAGTTTTCTCTCAAAACAGGTGACAAGTAAATGGTTTACATGATTGAAAATATTAATAAAATCTGAGGTATGAGATTTTACCCTACTGACTCGAATTAAATTTTCAAGGAGAGATCACTAAGTACAAGAAAAGTCTCATTCATATATATTGTTGCCTGAGCAACAACCAGAGAAATGTAAAATTATAGCTTAATCCTAAAATTTTTCTTTGATTAAAATAAAAAATTGGAATAAAATTCAAGGAAAGAAAATAAGAATAAAAGGACCTTAAAGAAAATTTGAGAATCAATAAATAAGCTCGTGTGGGAATGACCTTGTTCATAACAAAACCTTTTGAATATATTTATGTTTTATCCTATTCATCCTCTAGTTTTATGTTCCTACGATTCTCACTGCATTCCCTTAGTCCTCATAAATGGAAAAGATTTCACCCTTACTTTGAAAACTCAGAAACATGTCTTCAAAATAACGTTAGGCGAAGATTTATACACCCCTTTCAATTTAACTGAAAGAAGGTATGTCTAGGTTAATCCTAATAACTCTAGCTCTTTTATCTCATTTTAAACTGATTAGTTCGCTCAAGGATGATCCCTAAAAGTTAAAATCCCCTATAAAATCTCCTCAATAGGTGAAGATGTATTGAATGTTGGAAGAAAATTAGTTTCAGAGTATACTAAAAAATTATAACAGACGTTTCCTTTGAATATCTTAAATAGATATGATCTTGTGTATGTTACATACAGATTGATTGCCCCCACTTCATGTATTAAAATATAAGATAGATGGTGAAAGGAAATTCATAAATGATTGCCCCCATCTATTCCAAGGCAAATGGTGAAAGGAAATTTGAAAAATTGATTGCCCCCATTTGTCCAAAAAAGAGATGATGAAAGGAAATTCATTAAATGATTGCCCTCGTCTCAGCATTTAAATGCAAAATTACTAATTGAAGTGGTGAAAGGAAATTAAATGGGAGAAATAGATAACTTCACCGGGGTACTAAACAGGCTCGCTGGCAGTGAAGAAATATCTATGATATATGTGTGGATTTCATATGTATCTACATGATATACTCCGACATCTAATTCTTTTTTAGTAAGATTTACGTTCTGAACCAACGAGGGATCCCCCCTAAGAAATTATGTTACATATACTCGACCTTGATGTGAACGAAATCAATCAAATCTTGATATTTCGGCTAAAGTTACTTTGATTATCTTAAGCAAATCAGAATACAATTTTAAGAAAGAGGAATTTCAAATAGCCTAACCGAAGTTCATAATTCGATGTGTTTTTTTAGTTTTCTAAGTTTCGGTTGAAACTCTTTTACTCTCATTGATCCTTTTTCAAATGTGTTTCACAGAAATGAAATAATGACTCCATTTACCCAATAAAGGAACTTTGCCTACTGTTCTTTTGCGTCTCACAGGAAGACGCGATCCCTAGATGGAGAATATGTTGGAACACCTATATATTTCTAAACTTTAGACTTTAAATAGATTTCATTCGCTTTTAAAATAAGAACAAAGCACACTTGATTCTTAGCGTTGATGAAGTCTTCCTTCTAATCAAATGATCCTAATCTATTCAGATTTATGGAGTCACCTACTCATTAAAGGTTAAACCCCTAAGGACTACTTTGGTGTTTTGTGCTTCAAGTATTCCAACATGTTTCACTTTCAAAATCCCGATGCGCGAAAAGTTCTCGACAGATCCTAGTCACTATATACACGTATGCCTCCCTAAGATTTAACACATCACTACAGGAAGTGGCCCTTTGGGAAAATAACGGAGAGCTAACTTGAAAATATATGAAGTAACGGATCCTGAAATATTAAGCCTTGATTAAAGAAGTTAATCCCAATTAAAAGTTAAATCAATAACTTCACACAATCAGAGTTCAAATATTCAACATCCATCACATTCTGAGTATCCTGAAGTCCGAAATGCTTTAGACACTAATCAAGGTTAATTAAGGTCGAAGAATAATTATTCAATAATTAATCACTTTGCGACGTCAGTTTTCAGGGATCTTGTCTCGAGATACTTTCAAGATCCCAAAGTCTGAACTTCTGAAATGTTTTAGACACTAATTAGGGTTAATTAAGGTCGAAGAATAATTATTCAATAATTAATCACTTCGTGACATCGGGTTTCGGGGATCCTGTCTCGAGATACTTTCAAAATATTGAAGTTCGAAATCCCAAAATCACTTAATGATAAACACGATTATTTAACGGGTGAAACATGATTAAAGTTAATTAATCACTTTGCAATTTCGCGTTACGAAAATCCTATCTCAAATATCACCTAAATATCTCGAATCACAAAACCCTGAAATACTTAAACTTAATATGATTAATTATTAGATTAAACAAGTTGTCTCGTAATTAATTTCTTGTTAAGTCATAGTTCGGATAAATTCAAATATTATTTAACATATCCCGATCACGAACGACCAACCATTAATGGCATTAATAATCGATCTATGGCAATGATTTAAAACAAGATCTCGGAACACTGCCTAAATCTTTTCATTAAGGAATGCGAATACATTTTTAGTAAAGGTATACACAAAATGGTGCACTTAAGGTGAAAAAGATATTGAATTCTGCATTCCATTTGCGTTTTCACAGAGCAAGCTTTAGCAGCCTAAGAAGTTTGCACATTTCCCGTGACAGGTGACACAGTTCTGAGTTTTCTACTATCATGGCTCTGCAGAAAATGGTTAAAGCAACTGGTGAGAGATCAAGCCAAAACATGGATGTCCTCTTGGATACATCGTCGAGAGCCGTAGATACCATGAAAACCTGGACGCAGGTATTTGACATTCTACAATACGAATTGATCAACTTCCCAGATGATTAGGGTGACGAGGTGACCAAAACCCAAGCTATGAAATATAAATATGTTGCTCAATCAGAGCTGCACAAAATAGCCACGTGGAAAAGGCTCGTGCCTTCTAATGATATGATTGGTTGGGCACTGGAGAACATTGACATCTCGACCAGGAGAATTTGCAATTCACAAAAAGTTGCAGTTGGGTCCTTATGATCAGATCATTTTTAGGTAATGTACAAATTGTCCCCAGTACCCAATTACATTTATAATGCCACTTTCCCGATGGATTTCGACAGAAAAGAATGCACGCAATATGAGAAGAACTTACCTGACTTGATCAAAGATTGGTACTTCTTTCCTGAGAAATTTAGAGCAGACACCCATAACATATATGCAGTTACATCTTTAGAACCTCACATGATGTATGTAGCCATGATGTTATGTAGGCTTTTTGGGAAGGAAAATTCTTCTCATTTCTTATTGCCATGGGTACCGATCATGCATACAGTAGCAGAAGGGTATTCCTTCGACTGGGCCAAAATATTATCGGACAATGTGGTCAGGGAAATTACAGAATATCAGTCATCAATAGACAAAGGGAAACCTGCCCCATTTTACATGTTGGCATACATCATGGACGTCATTTTCTTTATGATGCCATTTCCTTTGATGGGTTGGAGCTAGACTTCGACCAACGTTGAACCAATACATTTATATCACTCCAAGCTATGGGAGGATAAATATAAAGATTTATTCTACGAAATATGCAACTATGTGGTGGTGCCGATGCATATCGCTATATACGGTTCCCACCTCCCAGGATTTCAGACAAGATAGTGACCAACTTGGAAAAAATAGAAGATTGGTTCATTGAGGAACATTTCTCTTACATAAGGGTTTTCAGGTGTTCCGTTCCTCCGCATGACTTACCATTGTTTCTACCAGATCAATTGGTGTTCCAAGAGGTAGCACATCAAACTCTGCTAGGAGGAATTAATAAAGAGATAAAGGTAGCATAGAAAAAAGTGTGGCCCACCTTTCCCTTCCAGGTTGGTACTTTCTCACTGTTATATTTCGGCCACTCAAAAGTAGAGGTCGTGGCCCTAAAATACATTAGTCTTGTAAACATTAAATTCAAGAAACACGATCCTCAAAAGATCGTGGGAAATCACATGGCTCTTCACAATATAAATAGATACGAGATGAATATTCCCCACAGGATGAGATGTTCTGAGGAGAAAGCTCTTATCAGAAAGTGTTGAGTCGAGTCCAGAATTTGACTCCAGACAAATTAGTCGAGTTCTATAATTTTCAGAGACATCGAAGAAATAGTCTACCTAGAGTCTTACAGGGAGAAGTCTCGACATCTTCAGCCACACAAGAAGTTGTGACCTAGAATTTAGAAACAAGAAGCTCTAATGGACAAGATATTCACGAAAATTTGGTGAAAATAGAGGTTTTGAAACAGAAAGAGAATATTGCATCATCAAATCAACCTGACGATCAAATGAAAGCTCAAGATGAAGTTTTGATAAAAAAGGGATAGGATGCATCATTGTCTACACCTGAAAAGCCGACTTCTAATACATCAGAACAACAACCATCCACCGAGATAGGAAAACCTATCAAATGGGTCACACCTATGCAATCCAGCTAGGAGAATCCAAATGCTGAGGTCGTATTTATAGATGATCTTACTCCTATTTCTGTTGAAGAAATGCCCCCTTCTAACTTTTTCTTCAACAAGAAGAGGAAGGCTATAGTAAAAAGAGAAACACACCAAAGGGAGGGTGCAACTTTCAATAGGAACAAAGTTCTATATGATGGACAAGCCTTAGAGGGGGCATAATTTTTTATGGAAGTGGCGTGCACATTGGGAGCTTTTTCCACAATAAATCCCTGTTCGGTTGGAAATCTTGCAGAGCAATTGAAGCAAAAGGATTTGTTGGTGAAGTAGTTGAAAAAACAAGTAAATACTGTGGAGAAGAACGTGATAAATGATATGAATAAGAGTTTTTAGAAGATTAGAGCCTGTGATAGACAACAAATCCAACAGCTCAAAATTAGTCTTGATGAAATGCATAAAAATTCACAGATAAGTAGAGAACTGGCCATCCAACAGGGAAAATTGGTCAAACAACTTCAGTCCAAAGAACATTTAGCTAAAGTTACAGCAGTGGAGATGGTATCTTTCCAGGCCCATTCATTGGAGGTGCACAAGAAGCTGGAATCAACCCAGCAAAATCTTTTTATTAAAGTAGAAGTTGTTCAAAACTATTATCGAGTGGCAGGCCATTCTTTAAATAAAATTTACATAAGGGAGAGAGAGGCCACTGCAACTCGGGCTACATTCCTGGAGGCCATTTTATCAGCAGCAAAGGAGGAAGTGGATGAGGTCTCTAGATTTTCCCTTTCAGAACAAACTCAGGGTGATATAATATTGAAAACATGGGAGGCAAACCTAGTTGAAAGTAAAACATTAGCCAGGGAAGTGAAGAAAGCTTGTGAAGAAGCAATGTATTCACTCAAAAAAGAGTCACTAAACATTGAGAGAGATAGTATCTATGAGGCCCTGGGGCAAATCGATATAGAAAAAAATCAACTTGATTCCAAGACAAGCATGGAAGAATCACAGACTACAATCCAACAATTAAAGCAAATAGACCTTATTCAGATCAATAAGTGGATAGTCAATCCTATATTACAGGTACAGGCTATAGGTTTGGAAGAAAATACCATGCAATATAATTTTCCTCACATAGAAAAGAAGTTATATACCTTCGAGGTAAATGATATAGCAAAACCTTCCAAAATAGTGGTACAATTCATAGGCAGATGTGTTCAATGTGTCAAGCAAGGGAAAGCCAACACGTATGGAAACAAATGAGACATCATGTGCATAGCATTTACACAGGTCATGATTACAGGTGAGTTGTTTCTGAGATGGAGGACAGGAAGAAGAAACGTCTCTGCCAGCAGGTGAAGAGACAGAGAAGATGCGAATGAAACTCTTCAAATTTTACATATTGTAATATTTATTGTTTTTGAAATTATGAGAATTCAAACCGCTTAGGTTTGAGAACATTTTTGTATAAATACATAGTTCGAAGACTTAACAAGGGTTGCTTCTTGCCAAATGTAACAGAGAAAAATATCCTTTTGAGAATTAATACAAGTGCAGACAGGGATTTTAAATTTTGTTTAGCTTGAGTTATGTGTTTCTTCTGTTCTTCCATATCTCAGCATTTGTCTATGTGTTCCTTGATAAAGTTTTGATTTCAATTTAGTATGACAACTATTGCAATCATATTTCATTAGTAATTTGTTAAGAAAACATTTTTTCCTTTGCATTTACTGTGAATAAAGCAAGACCTGTGAGTTGTGTGGATTACTATATTTTATACTTTATGCAAGGTTATGCTTCCTATTTTCTTCTACTACAACAAAGTGAGATTATTCAAAAATTGATGCCTTTCTTTGTTTAACAGTTTAATGTTTTTCTCTCCCATCATTCGATTTAGAAATTTAGACTCAGATGGGAAATACGGCCTCTGGCTGACAGGTTGTTAATTTCATTTAAGGAACTTTTTTCATACCACTAAGGTAGAAAAAACACACCTTAAAACTTTCCTTTAATTCCTGATGCCTGAATTTATTCTTTGAGCATTAAGTTTAATCACAACAATGTCAACAGATCTGAGTCTTCGGGTGAAAGCACTTTGGGAGGAACGAGTGTGTAGGATTTTGAAACTCTTGAAACCCAAAGAGACGAAGTGAATTTGGAACGTTAGATCCAAAAGGACACATGTCAACAAATCATGAGCTCCAGGATAAATCAAAGGTGGAGTGTTGAAACTCCTGAAGCCCGGATAACTGAAGTAGATGGGGGCGTCAATCTGTGGGAGGCACGTTGCAATAGATCATGTACTCCAGGTGAAACGATTCAGGAGAAAGTGAGCATGGAGAAGTTGAGAGTTGATACTTCCGAAGGCCAAATTCTTGAAGTGGACCAGGTCCATTGATTTGAGGAGGACATGTGGCAGAAGATCTATGATTTTGGAGAAAGTCACTCCAAGAGAAAAATGAGTGGGTTGAACAAGAACTCTCGAAGGCTGGAGAGTCGAAGTTCATTTGAGTGATCCATTTGCTGAAGACAGGTGTCAATAGATCTTCCACTTTAGAAGATAGCTACTGTGGAGGAAGAAAGAGAGTAGAATTTGAAACTCCTGAAGCCCGAAGGGAAAAATCAATCACAATCATTGATTTTAAAGGGACACAAGTCGATAGATCGTGGAGATCTAGGAGATCGTGATCCAGAGAGAAGGAAGGGAAGGAGGTAGATATCAGCTTTCGATCAAGAGGCACTGTCCGGGATCACAAGATTGACGATAGCGCTTGATTGCGAGGACAAAAAGTGCTCGGACTTTAAAAATCTTAGAGCGACCCGTGATCGAAACTACAGTATTTCCAAAGGGATATGTGGTGATTGGTAGTGAATTGTAGGGAGAAAATTGGTGTGGTATCAAACCACTCTAGGTCACCCCGCAATCATGTATTTATGTAAGGTCATATCCCAAGGTCATATGAAGGAAAGGACCTTGTGTAACAAATTCCCGAGGTCATATCGACTCGACTAATTTGTGGGCCCACGGGTTTGACAGAACCTGCACCTTTGAAGGAAAGGGGACTTGTGTAACAGAGTTGGGGTCTAGAAGAGGCCTGAAGAGTCGATATGACTCATTGATGTGAACAATCCTATACCAGGAGGTCGTAGAACCCCAGGAGGGGAGGGTGGATTCATCATGACCACACATGGTAAGTCAGAGGGTACGTCTCTCGAACTGTGTAATGAGTAGGCATTGATTGGAATATTTACGACCTAATTGCATAACTAAATTTCCATCACACACTCATAATCGCCAAGCCTATGACATAATTACCCCATCAAACCATCATTCCCATCCATACTTAGAAATCTCCACCCTCCAAATCGTTCATTCCATTTTGTAGTTGCAATTTGCTTGAGCTCTATGTAGGAAGAATGGGTGGCTTACTAAACTGTAGAGAACCTATAGAGACACTCTTTTTGGAGGCATATGATAATATCAAAGAAATTTTATAGCAAGGAGGTTGGATGGAATAATTAAATAAGATACAAGGGTATGATGACAATGTGGAACTCGAATTTACCCTAAATTTATGAGAAACTAGGACCGACGTAGCAAGAAAAATGGTGCAAGTGACAGAGGATGTGATAGTAGAGATTATCGGGATTCCTCAGACAGGGGACTAATGGTATTTTTGATGAAGTTTGAAGCCTTAAATCCTCTAGTAGTTCCTCGAACCAGGAGAACCCCTGGTCAAGAAAGGAATGATATTCAAAAGGACCTCATTATCAAGTCCATGGAAAGACATTTCCATGGTAGTGTAGTGACACGTCACTTGTGAGGGCCACTGCGAGACCATATACCTACAAAACATTCTCCTACTAGACCACTTGCGACATGGCAGGATGGTTAACATGTCATTTTTCTTTTGGAGGATGTTGTAGACCATGGATTCACATGCATAGAAATTTTTCTACCCTATAGAATCCCTCACACATCATGAGATCATAAAAATTATGGTTGAGCAATCATTGCATAAGAAGGGAAGAACATGGAGCAAGGTGGCGAGAGCACCAATCACCATTGTAACCCAGCATGGAGGAATTGTAGTTGTTGGAACTTCACCATGGGACAACGACATTTCAACTCTAGAGGTTGTGGCTGCTGCAAATATGGAGGTCGTAGTTGTTGCATCTCCATAGGACGAGATTGTTGCAACTCCTGAAATTGCATCCACTGAAAAAGAAAACCCCAAGGGTTTTGTTATGACTCCTCAGAGAGATGAAGGCAACTATGGGAGAAACATAGAGGTAACATGGAGAAAACCTACGACCAAAAAACTAATGAGGACAAGGAAAAGGCCAACATATGCACCTACTCAGAAGAAGAAGAGGGAAATATATAATTCCAAAGTTGCAAATCGCAAAATAAAAAACCCAATGTTGGCACAGGGGTAGACCCATGCTTCAATGATTCAAAAATACACCAACAAAACCCTAAATACCGGCCCTTTTGGCAACACCTGCAAAGTAGATGAAGTCTCACCCAAGGTAGAGGCAGGGGGGGTTGCAGGACTCAAGTGTCTACAACCTATTTGGTAGACATATCTGTGATCAAAATACTTAACATAGTACTTAGCAGTTAACATTCATTAGTCTTTAACCCCTTATTCACATTGCAGGTAAAACCCTAATTACATAACAACACAGTATTCAACAAGATCTAACACATTCAAACACTTAGCACATAGAAATAGTTCATATCTAGCATTCATTCATATCATTCAGCATTACACATTCATCCAGAATAAAGGTCTAAGCAAATAAATACATAAACACATGAATAACATAGCACAAAGCACCATAACACAGGATATATGTGGTTCACCCCAGTGTGGGGCTATGTCCACCAACTCTTCTTCTTCTTTATTAGCTTCTTCCAACCTCCTTACATGCACAGAGCCACAAATCCAACTCTGCATAGGATAGGAGACTTGTGCACACCTCACCGGATCCTCCTTCCCCGAGCTAGATCCAAGCACAAATCCTTACATAGTCTGTGCACAAAGCACTACAAGTCACTTGCACTTAGCTCAACAAGTCTTAACACATAGCATGCACAAAGCCGCTTACAATCACTTATACTTAGTATAGCACCCCCTACTTACATCGCCTAGATTTCTATTTATACATTACAAAAGGGCCTAAACATGGGTAAGACCCATGGGCTGATGTCCCATACCCGTTACACAAACCCTAAACCCAAAAATCCCACAAAAAAGGGGGCGAGATCCCAGGATCTCTGCTTCGCCTGGAACTTCATCTTCGACCAGCATGTTGAAGTCCCAAAAAGTGGTCAAACATGACCAAGGTTATCCAAACTTGGTCGAGGGCCAACAGGCCCCCAATACTCACTTGTGACTCATCCCGAGTCACTCCAATTTGGGCAACTCTGCCTCGAAGGCCTCGATCTTGGATTGAGCTACTTCAAACTACTGCTTCGCCAGAGCCTCCTTCTCGGTGAATGCCTGAATAACTTTCTCAGTCACTGGTCCTTCTAATCGTTTTTCCACCATGGTGACCACTTGTTCTAGTTGTGCACCTTGTCCTTCAATCTCCTCAAAAAGTGTGCAGGCTTCATCCTGCACTGGCTGGAGCCTCTGGGTCACTTCCATGACTTTACTCTAGATGGCATGGACCTGTTGCTAAACTGTGCATTGTTCCTGGAACCTTTTCATCCTCTCGAGTGCTGACAGTGGCTTCAACTGTTCTGGTATTGTCACTACTTGTTGCTTTGATTCCTGGATCTATGACTCCAATGTCCTTAGTTATGGGTCCTCTGCAAGGTGCTCGTAGGTCTGCGCACTTTGATTGTTGAGTTTCTTGCATTCTAAGGTCAATGCCTTGATTCTTTCGACTACGCTCCAAGTAGTTTCTTCCCTTTGATCCTGCACTTCCTGTGGAGTGCTTGGCACTGCTTGCAATTCTAGTTCTGCCACTCTTTCTTGGAGCTATTGAATGGCTTCAACGAGCTTCCCTAATTGGCTCTTAGTTGCCTCCTCTTCTATTTGTACCAGGCCCGACACAGAGAAAAGTGCTCTAGTAACTACTTATTTAACATCAATCTACTCTGTGAGCAGTTGTTCTTTTTCCTTATGGATTTCTCTCTATCCTCTGCAAACTTTGCCTAGATGTCATATTTTTCTTTTTGCGCAACCCGATGTTGCTCTAGGGATTCCTCCTTTGCTTTATTTAATGCCTCTATGGCCTGTTCCTTTTCCTCCTGTACTCGATGAAGGTGAGCCTCTGTAAAATCTGCTAATCTTTGTATATGGGCAGGTTCATCTCCTACTTCTACGTCCCTTGCTGACAACGACGCAATAGACACTGTGCGACTTGAATAAAGAGCCTGTTGTACCCCTTTGAGATTTGCCTCAATCCTGTCATACATTGTCTCATGTTTGGATTCATGTTGCTGCAAAATGTCCTCTGAGGTATCTGATACAATGGAAATGATGAGGTCAATGTCATCCAACGTGAGCACAGTCTGAAATGGAGGTTTATTGGCTTTTGATTTCTTCCGTGATGAAGGTTTCATTGGGGAACCCTTTCTTTTCTTGGATGTTTTAGTCTCTAGAAGGGGATATTTAGGTGGTGTTACTTCACCTTGTTCCTTCTTTTCTTCTTTCCCTTCTTCCTCTTCTTTTTCTGCTTCAACACCTCCTCCTCCATCAGGTGAATTTGGTGTAGTTTCTTTTGATGCGTTGTTCAATTCATGTACCTCTTCCTTCTTTTTCTTCCTGTTGTTGTTGGGTGCATCATATTCTTCTCGAGTGACTACAAGACTTCCGATGAGGTTGGGGTCAAAGAGTTATGTCTGTTCAACTAATACCAGGAATTCTGTAGGTTAGTCCTTGGTTATTTCCTCAATATCTTCCTCGGTGAGTTTTTAATAGGACTGGAGCTCTTCATTATGTTCATCTCTGCACATAGCGATATATATGAAATTCATGTCTGTGCGAAACTTCATGAATGGCCTGAACCGATGAAACATATTTGACGTCATGCAAGGGAAGGATTTAATGGCCCTATTCAACTGCAAGTAATAGGTGTGGCCCTCTTCATCTGACTGCCATTGCTTCACCATGTCTCTCAAGTACCATAATGTAGTGAAATTTGCATCCAATGGTTCAGACGACTTGATTTCAGAGAAGGTCACTCCTTTCAACATCTCCCAAGCAATGAAGGTAATGAGAATCAACAACCAACTGAAGTGAAACTCATAGCCCTGGTCTTGCACTTCAATACAATCTTTATCCAACTTGTTGATGAGGTAGCTCTCCCAGTTCATTTGCATCCCCTCAACTCATTTTCCTGCGAGGTCAATGATGAACCTCATGAACTGCGTTGGTCTATTCTTCCCGATGAGCTTACCAATGATCAAATGACAAGCTAGGTGCACTGTGCCATTCTGGATGGAGGATACCTTGTATCCCCGCTTCCCTTTCTCTACATCGCCATAGGTATCCTTTATTCACTGCACTAGTGCATGATCTACAACTTTCCCTGGGTAAAAATCATGAGGGTCTGGTCCTTTCATGCTTAATCCGGTGATCTGGTGTATCAACACTGAATATACTGTGATGCACGTATCCAAACAAAAGTAACTACCATGGTAGCACAATAGGAGGAGTTTAACGCACGCGTTAACCTCTTGATGTTTGTCGAAGTGTGGTATCTTCATCACATTGAGGATGGTGGATCTTACGATTTCCATGGTCCATGGCTGGGGGATTATCTTCGACTTCTTCCCCGTTGTCTTGGTCAAATACTTGTGTGGTGCGAGGATGCCGTAGTTCTTGCAGTATCCTAAGTTGAAGTCACTGATATTAAGTGCCAGAATCCTCTCCAACTGTGGTCCTACTATGCATATCCCCTTAGGGAGGTACGTAGTGATCAGTGTATAGTCAAAGTCCCTTGGGACATTGTCATGACTAACTGCGCCAGCCAGAGGTGGGATATAGTCAGGCAGGACCGATGGGATGAGATTTGCATTCACCAAGTCATCACGATGCTTGCTTCGTTTCTCTGTCGTAGTTTAGGATGGCCCAGATCAACGTCCAGTCGATGGGGAGGCTTGCACTCCTCTCGTCGATGAGGCCTTTACTCCTGTGGACATGAAATTCTCAACCATGAGTTCTATGAGAATCTCTTCGATAGATTTCTCTATTGAGCTATGGTCACCTGACATACACGCTCTAGATTAGATATCTCAGGTCGGTGGACAAACACTCGAGGTAAGCAGAATGGGTGGGGAGGTCTCGATAGGCACTGCACGAAAGAAACTAGTTCTCTATGGACTCGGATAATCACAATTGGAAAAAGTGTCCACGGTAAGACATTCGACAGGTTAAATATATAACATCGTGATAGATTCCTCCAATGGGCAGGTATTCCTTAATCAATGTGATTCCATCCGTTATGGCACAGTCCCAATGGTCCGATGGTGAACGTTCCAGCAATAACTGTGCTTCTCGTCATTCTGGAGTGTCATTCTAATGGTTGGGATGCCTCCAATGGTCATATTGCTTCGTTGTGGAAAAGTGCCAATATGCATTGTCCTTCTATTCTAGCGAGGTTCAAGTTTTGCAAGCCTTCCTTCTGCGAAGTCCTTTTTGGAACCTCCTGCAATTTTTCTAGCTTTTCTTTCTTCTTACTGAGATTTCTTGCTTTCTTTCCTGTGATATGGGTCTCTGGATTCCTCTTTCTGTTCTTGTTCTTATCTCCTCTTATCATAGTAACTTTGCACTGCAGAGGGTATTTCATAGGGTTCAAGGGTAATACGTCTTCTCTTACTGTTTCTAGAGTAGGTGCTCTACTCTCTTGCATGGATAGGTTCTTTTCAACTTCAAAAGCCTGGTCTCTAGCACTTAGTTTCTTTGACTTGTCCTCGTGTTCTTCTATTAAGCATGTTATTCTCCTAGCCATGAAATCCATTAATTCTTTCTTTTTATGTTCTATATCTTCCTCTTCTTCTTTCCTTCAGATATGGTCATTCTCAATCCAAGTCCTTCCTAACAAAAGTGCAAAAGGAGCGTTGTTCTCAACAAACTTAATGACCTCAAATTCTTCTTCTGTTGATGTTCCATGAGCAATCATAGGCACATGGGAAAGTCTTCCACATAGGGTTATCAAATTTCCTTTAAACAATCCTATTGCTCCCAATGAAGGAACCATAACAGGCTTTCCTAATATTTCCTAAGTACTTTTTGTCATAATGTTCACATGTTTTTTGCATCCAATACACATTCTATGTAGAAGTCTCATATTCTTGTTTCTATGCACTCTTTCTCTTTTAAGATCTCTGATAAATTGGTGTCTCTGTGATCATTCAGTGTTTCTTTCATCTATAATAATATAGCCTCTGATTCTTTCTAGTGGTCTAGCATATTCTCAGTCTCTTGACCTTCTTCTTGGTTTTCTTGTCTTGTGTTCATCTTTTCAACCTTATCAATCATTCTAGGGAAATCCAAAACTTCATGTTCAGTAGCTTTACAACAAAGACAAATAGTACCTCTACCAAGGCATTCCTTAGCAAAATGTCCTGGTCTTCTACAACTATGACAAAGAGTCAATCCTCTCTTTCTCTTGAACGATGCCCAACTTTCTTGTACTGTGCATTGGGATCACAGTGATGGACCTGCAAAAAATTCTTTCTAGGATCCTACATCCACTTGTCAGTCCAAAAATTCTTTCTATGCATAGGAATAACATATCTTTCACTATTTCTATCAGATCTATTCATATCAGATCTTCTTCCTTCTAGTTGTGCCCTAGTTTTCAAACTAGGACAAAATCTATCAAACATACCTAGATCCATACTTTCGAAACAAAAAATTCTACTGATCTTACCTATATCAGAGCACAAAGCTTTAAGATCTTACCTCTTTTCTTCAAATCAAACTTCTCTTCTTAGCACATAGCTTCACAAGTCAAGTAGAGTACTTCACACTAGGGCAACAGATCTTCGCACAAAGATTTCTCTTTTCTTCAGTTCCCAACAATCACAGTTTTAGGTCCCGGCAATGGAACCATTTGTTGGCACAGGGGAAGACTCGAGGTTCAACACTTCAACAACTCACCAAGAAAACCCTAACTATCATCCCTTTCGACAATACTTGCGAAGTAGATGAAGTCTCACCCGAGGTAGAGGCAAGGGGGTTGCAGGACTCAAGTGTCTACAACCTAGTTGGGACACAGATATGTGATCACAATACTTAACAGAGTACTTAGAAGTTAATGTTCATTAGTCTTTAACCCCTTATTCACATCGCAGGTAAAACCCTAATTACATAACAACACAGTATTCAACAAGATCTAACACATCCAAACACTTAGCACATAGAAATAGTTCAGATCTAGCATTCATTCATATCATTAAGCATTGCACATTCATCCAGAATAAATCACTAAGAAAATAAATACATAAACACATGAACAAAATAACACAAAGTACCATAACATAGGATATAGGTGTTTCACCCCAGTGTGGGGCTATGTCCACCAACTCTTCTTCTTCTTTATTAGCTTCTTCCAACCACCTTACATGCAAAGAGCCACAAAGCCAACTCCGCATAGGACAGGAGATCTGTAGGCACCTTTCCAGATCCTCCTTCCCCAAGCTAGATCCAAGCACAAAGCTTTACACAGTCTGTGCACAAAGAACTACAAGTCACTTGCACTTAGCTCAGCAAGTCTTAACACATAACATCCACAAAGCCTCTTACAATCACTTGTACTTAGTATAGCACCTCCTACTTACATCGCCTAGATTTATATTTATACATTACAAAAGGGCCTAAACATGGGTAAGACCCATGGGACAATGTCTCATACCCATTACATAAACCCTAAACCCATAAAGCCCACAAAAAAGGGGGTGAGATCCTATGATCTCCGCTTTTCCTGGCGCTTCATCTTCGACCAGCCTGTCGAAGTCCCAAAAAGTGGTCAAACACGACCAAGGTTCTCCAAAACTTGGTCAAGGGCCAACACCCAACTACTACACAAGAAGTAACATGAGGGGAACAGGATGAAGAAGTAGTTGCAGTACAAGAAAATACCCCTATTGTCACACTAGAACCAACAGGGGAATGTTATCATGATGATATGATGAGGAATGGTCAAATCTCTGTCGGGCCTACAACTGATGAAGAGATAAGGGAATAAAACCTCGTTGTTACACAAGAACCAACAAGGGGAACTTTAGGAGATGGCATAACTGTAATTCTAGAGATCTACACAGAGAACGAAGATGCTACAACACCATAAGAAAATGAGGCCACTACTTCCCTAGAGCTGGCCAAAATTAGGAAAGATAAAATAGTAAGTACCCCTTTGCTTGCACCTTTGTATATATCACTTTTAAGGAAGAAATGGGTGCTTGATAAGTAGAAAAAGAAGATTCATACCTCTCTCAAGTTATTATGATATGAACTTAGAGAGGAAAGGAATTTGGATAGGCTAGGATACATTTCCCAAGAATCAAGATACATTACTACAAAACCAGTAGAGGACACTCACCCTACCACCACAAAGGCCAACCATCTTGTTGAAAAATAGAGGGTACTAACCCTATTGTCACACAAGAACTAGCAGAGTCAAGTCACCTTGTTGAACTAGTAGAGAACACTCACCCTACTGTCACAAAGGCCAATAATCATGTTGAACCAGTAGAGGGTACTAACCTTGCTATCACACATGAGCTAGAAGAGGCCAGTCAAGTTGTTGAGGTAACACATGATACTCACCTTACTGTCATAGAGGCCAATCACCCTACTACCACACTAGATCCATGAGGGGAGGCACATGATAAAGAAACAATGGCATCAAAAGAGAAGGATATTTTTGTTACATAAGAATCGATAAGGGGAAATTTATGAGAAGGCCTTGCTGCAATCCTGCAAGACTACAAATAAGGGAAGGAACCTGCAGTCACACAAGAACCAACATGGGGAACTTTAGGTGAAGTTATTGCTACAATTCTAGAAGGCTACCAAGATGAGGAAGAAATTTCTACTCCTGAGGCAGAGAAAAATGATTATGGCATCAACAACCTCCAAGGGAGTCTCACATTCTTAGACTCAAAATAATTGTTTGGTTGCATGGATACATGTAATGATTTTGACTGGGGGAGATGATGGGTGCAAATTGACATCTTTATAACACCTGTCCAATATTTTTGTACACCTTTTTTCCCATTTTCATTCCATCTTAATACCCTTTTCATTCATAATGATACATTTTTGGTCAGGTATAATTATTCTCTCAACATGTCATTTCAATACTTATTCTCATGCATTTTTAGGAGATTATTTCCTTTTTTGCTAGAAGTGGTATACATGAACAGGGCTACACATGTACCTTCCCAACATAAGAGTTGCAACTCTTGAATATGAATTGTTGCAACCGACTAATCGAGCATACCTACTGGAACTATGGGTTGCTAACACCGTTGCTATGAATCTTGTCATTGTTGCAACTCTTGTTGCTACAACACTCAAAGTTGCAAATCTTGTCGTCACTGCAACTCTCAGTGCTACAAATCTCACCATGTTGCGACTCTTTCCTCACCATTTCTACAACTCTCGCTATAGGAGCATTTATGCAACTCATTATTGTTGCGACTCTCACTATAAGACCGTTGTTGCAACTCTGATATGGGTGCTATAATTTCATTCCTGTCGTAATAACTCATCAGTCAACTACATAGTTTTCACCCATGGATCAACCAATTAGTCAAACAAAACATGCAGGAACATGGCAATGGCAATTGGGCACTAGAAGGGAATGGATGACTCAGCCACCACTTTCCATATGGCTGATTTAGTCAGCATGTGCCCAAATTTTTCCATCTTTTGGAGAAAACAATATAAGGAGATGAGACAACCCAATTCTCATGGATGTCCATCGATTCTCTTGATTAATTTAGGAAGAAACCATTGTGTATAAATGTCCATGCTCTCTCTGATCGAGGGGATGGAGAAAAAACAAAAGAATTTTTTTGAATAGAATTGTATTGATCTACATATTTTCAATCAATATAAGTTTCATTTGTTCTTGTCCAATTGATGGTATGTTGAGCATTTAAGCACCCTATTATGTTCATAAAACAGTACCTCACCTAAGGAGGGTGGGGCCCCTCCTTAGCCTGGTACTATTTGCATTCTCTGTACTTTATAGAAGTAGTTGTATTTGAACTTCTTTATTTCCAACAATTCCTCTAATTAACATCTTGCTTCAAAACTAGTGTTTTTCATTGCTGCAACTCTTGATTGTTGTAACTCAATGCTAATATTACACGATATTTTTTTTTTTTGACTAATAAATGAGCAATTGTAGCAACTTTTATATATTTTCATTTATTTCCAGCAATTCCTCTATTTAACACTTTGTTGCAACTTTGGTATCTTTCCATTGTTGCAACTCATGTTGTCGCCACTCCATGTTGACACTACAAAATCCTGTCTTATGATTAACTAATGTGTATTTGTAGCATATATTAAGTATTTTTGTTTATTTCCAACAATTCCTCTATTTAACACTTTGTTGCAACTCCAGTTGTTTTAACTCTTGTTGTTGCAACTCTGCACTTATATTACAACATTTAGTTTTTTGGTTAACAATTGTTTTGATTGCAGTTCAGGTTAGTTTATTTCCTTTGTTTATAGCATAGTGTGGTTTGATTTCTATATCTTGAGGTTTGTTGCATATCAGTACATGAGCCATAACATATATGTCACATTAATCAAGATCATTATAACATTTTAACAAGTCACCTTTGATGCTTGTGTGATTTTTTTTCTTGCAAGAGTGATATTTACTTTTCCGCAAGTGTGATTTACTTTCCTGCAAGAGAGATATTTACGTTTATGCAAGTGTGACATTTACTTTCCTGCAAGAGTGATATCTACTTTTCCATAAGTGTGACATTTAATTTCCTACAAGTTTGACATTTACTTTCCTGCAAGTGTGGCATTCACTTTCTTGCAAAAGTGTGTTTCCATTCCTACAGGTATGGATTTAATTGCAAGAAGTGGTGTGATTTAATTTGGTGACTTGTTTAAGCATCTTTATATCTTGAAGTACTACAACCCATTGGAAATTACAACATCATAATTTCATATACAATGCACGACAGTTCGTAAGTTCAATATGACCTTAGATTGATAATTAAATGCACAACTCTTCAGTTGCTTACTAATTTAATTAGGAAGTGATTGAAAACTTCACTAGTTGATCTATTCTATGGGGAATTTATAATATACATCTAAGTTAGAGGCCTGGAACAACATGATGGATTTCGTATTTTTATCCCTAATAATCCTGTTATCAACATTAGTTTGGTTGATGATTCAAGAGATGGTATATGCACAAAGAAATACAACATAGTGCGTAGCCACTTTGTGTATCTTAAAGTGTTTGATTCATTCGTAGATTCTCTCATCTACGTTAATTTCCCTAAGGAGGTGTGGCATGACTAGATATGTCTCCTCCTAAAATATTTTCTATAAATATCCCCATTTGTAGATAAGACTAGTCTCCATGCAACATATTTTGTCACCATATGCTGGTCCTGGGACACCAACAACTATTTTTGGCTCCTCATCGTGGATTGGGATCAATTCAATGATAGGGTCATTTTTCTTTCTGTACTTGGAATCCATATTGAGATCCTACAACTCATCCATGTTAACAACATCTGACATTAGCATTGTTAGTTTCAAAATGATATCAATGCTTGTGTGGAAATAAGTAAGAGAGGATTCAAAAACTCTTATATTTTATTGGTGGTCATCTTGAGGAGAGAAAATTCCTATACTTGATAATGTTTTCTTAGTAGTTCCCATAAGACTCGTGTTTATTATAGTTGTCTCTAGGGTGTAATACATTTAATGATGGACCTCCATGGGTTCACTTATATAAGTGGTGGCTGGAGTTGTGGAGATTAGGGATTGAATACATTTAACAAAAAAAAATCTAACCCTTTCTTTGCAAAATCTACATATAAGTATGCTAGCATCCACTTGGGTTTGGAAGGAGAAGAAAAATCTCTCATGCAGGTTTTGGTTTGAAAATTAATATCATCCCCCATTCCCAGGAGAATCCTTTATGTATGATGCATTTCGTTATTGGTAAGTTGGCATTGCATATTGAGGGCATCACTCCTTTTGATGAGGGATTTGGTGATGGGGCATGACCCTTAATTTTTATTTATTTTTAAATGCCTACTAACACGCTCCAATGAGTATATTGAGTTATGTTCTAAGGATCTTTCTATGACATGGGAGTCATACAATAAATTGGGTCAAGTGGGTGCATGATATCCTTGATTATTCCATTTCTTATAGTTTTTGGGGAATCCTAGGGTCACATGGTAGAAGGATGATATCCTTGATTATTCCATTTATTATAGTTTTTGGGGAATCCTAGGGTCACATGGTAGAAGGTTGTTAGTTAGGGTAGATTCCTTGTCCACTTAAATCCTTTGAAGATAAAAAATAAATAGAATAAACCATGTTGGCAGTGGATGCATACTTGGAACAAGTAAATTGGGTTTTTGTGTGGATCCATACAGTGAGTAGATTGGTGGTCTTGAAATTCCATGCATCCAAAGGATTTAATGTGCTCAAGGAGAAAACGACAAGTGATGGAATGAAATGGTAAAAAGAAAATGGTTGAAGTTGATTTTATAATTCATAATGTGGCCATTTTGATGCTTTTTTAGTTTTTGATATTGTCACTTCAAGGGTCAAATCATGTTATTGTGTGGAAGGAATAGTTGTTGAAGTGCAACAAAGGAGAAAAGTCGTGTCTTGATGAAAGTTCATGAGGGAGAAATATGTCACATTATTTAAAATTTTGGCATGATGCAATGAAAGAGTGGTCATGGAGCTTAAATACTTTTCGAGTTGCGTTGCGTCAATTTTTTTTTATGGTACAATATGTGGTGAGAGTGGAAAGTTTTGAAAGTGCAGTTTGTCATGGTGAAAGTTACTTTCCATGCCACATGCGACATCCTTGGAAGTTTTTGAGTGTCATGATGTCTCACAAGATAAGTACTTTCATGTGTAATGAACATAGAATAAGAACTAGTGTCTCATCCATTGGGCTCATAGTGGATTTTCATAATTCTGATCAGTTCCACTCAAGGACCTTGAATCAAAAAAAGTACTAGAAACAAGTGATCAGTTCCTATAAAAGGATGCAAAAGAACATTCTTCAAAAATGAAATAATTAGGAAAAACAAATGACTAAAAGCAGGGAAAGCAATGAGAAGATTTCAAATCAAACAAACAAAATAAGAAAAATTCAAATGCAAATCTAGAAAGATAAAATTAAGGAAAACTATGTGTGTACAAGTTAATTGTCAAGAGATAGTTAATTGAAGTATTTCTTTAGGACTTGGCCATTGATAGGAAGGAGGTCTACTTCTCCTTCTAGGTTTTGCAGTTTGTACGTTCCTGGGCCAAGTTTTTCCCCTACCAAGTAAGAACCAAGCCATAATTGTCATAATTTAGAATGTTGACCTTTTTCTTCATGTGTCTTGCCCATTTTTAACACAAATTCTCTCACATGGAAGTCCTTTTCTCCTATAGACTTCTTTTCAATCCATTTCTTAATTGTTTTTTGGTGAACAACAATTTTTTTTCTTTTACTTCTCTCTCTCTTCTTCGAGCTTGAGCAGGGTGTCAACCCTTCTTTGTATGACTGGGAAGTTATACCCATGTGAGGTCTAGGATAACTAGAGAGATGGAAAGAAAATATTTGGGGTAAGGATGGATTAGTTCCCATAGACTAAGAAGTAGGGAGATGTTCCTAGAGAGGATTTTGGGGTTACTCTGTCATTGCAAAGAGCATTGGGTAAGTTATTTTTCTAGTAACCATGATGGTCAATTATAGTTCATTTTGAGGATACTGATTAGGTTTTTATTAGTGGAATCAGATACATCATTACCTTGGGGGTAATAGTTAGTTGCATATCGCAAGATGGTACCTCTATCTAAAGTAAACTTAGTTAACTTTAGGGAAGAAAAATATATACCATTATAAAAAACAAGAGTGGTTGGCATGCCAAACATGGTGATCAGATGATTCTCTATAAAATGAATCAAAACATCCTTGTTTACCTTCATTGGAGGTATATCCTTAGTCCACTATGTGGAGTAGTCCATTGTAGTTAAAATGTATATATATTGTTTGGAAGAGTGTGGATCGATCTCATGGATAATGTATGGATCCCACTGCTCAAATGGTTCCTCAATGACCAAGGGATACAAAGGGATTGTTGATTTCTTCTCCCTACTAGCACACTATTGACTTGTCAAGCATTTTTGAACATAAGAGTTTGCATCTTTGAAAATCGTTGGCCAATAATATCCAGCTCTTAGGATCTTATGGGTTGTTGTATCACCAACGAAGTGTCCTCTAGTGGATCCATAAACATCTTGCTTCTTGAGACACATGTTAAATAAAACATCATAATTATTATGGAATACAATGTTGTTGATAAGATGGTATTGAGAGGATTGGATCCTTAAGGATCTCTTCTGCTTGGAATTCAGATGACTAGGTGAGGTATTATGCTATAGATACTACTTGATATAATTTTAATAGGAAAAAGTATGGGCAAGTACATATAGAACTTCTTGCATGTAGAGTGAGAACTCATTTCCCCAACCTTCTTCAGATGAATCAATTAGATCCAAAGCATCAGTTGCTAAATTTCATAGGCCTTGACCTCTTATTATGTGGTAGGTTTGAGCTCTAGGTAATGTTTTTACATGGAGGTCATATAGTTTCTTCTTCGCTCATCAAGTTCTTTTGATACAAACATTGACCTCATTGCTGGGTGGGGCACTTTTACCTTGGTGTGGTTATTTTGAATATAGGGTATGAATTGTTTAACTACCTTGTAAACAAAAAAGGTTTATTTATAAATCAATGGGTAGTCGAATTCATCCCCTTGTAGACCAGTGCTCATTAATTAAATTTTTCACTCATTCCCTTGCTCATCTTCCTAGGTGAGCATCGTTGCAAGGGAATGGTTAGAAACAAAAGTGTACAATAAAAATTCCTTAACAAAGTTTGGGTTATGTAATTCAGGAGATGTAGCTATGGAAAATTTCACTTTATCAAAAGATTCATTCTCAAGAGAGGTCCATTTAAACTGAGAATGATTATTAATAATCTATTGAAGAGGCTTGATGATTTCAGTATATTCAACCATGAATCTTCATAAAAAAATTATCTTTTCAAAGAAATATTGCATGGTATTCTTACTATTGGGCATGAGTATCCACATTATAGATTTAGTTATTTCTAGATCTAAAACAATCCCATTTTAGAGATGATGTTCCCAAGCATATTCCTTCTAAAACAAAAATATATTTTTCTTTGGGTTAAGGGATATACCATATTTTATACATCTCTCGAATATCTGTTTCAGATGGTGTGGGTGGTCTGACCTATTCTTGGAATAAATCATGATGTCATTGATTTAGACCATGATTCTTTGACTAATCAACTCTTTAAAGGAAATTCCCATGGAATTTTGGAATGTCGCACCTATGTTTATTAACCTGAATGAAATTTTGTGATAGGTGACTATTTCCCATTTTGTGTGGAATATAGCCTCCGATCGATAAGATTTGGCCACTAAAAATTGATTGTAGCCGAAGAAGCCATCTAATAATGGGAATATTTTAGAACTAGATATGAGTTGGAGGATCTATTGAATTGGAGAGAAAGGGCAATTTTCTTTGTTAGATGCCCGATTCATATTCTAGAAATATACACAGAGTCTAATTTTCGATGAATTTTTTCTAACAGGAACCATATTTTCCACCCATGTTGAATGTTTCACTTTGAATATGATCTTGGAATCCATAATCTTCTTTAGTTCCTTTTGTAGTAATGGTTCCAACATTGGATGAACTTTATGAAGATTTTGTTGAAAAGGATTCATGTTTTCCTTGAGAGGTATGACATGTTATATAATCTTGGTGTCATACATTTTGAGATCCTCATAATTCCAAGAAAATACATTTGTGTACTTTGTGAAAAAATGGATGAGAGAATGATTTTCACCTTTAGTGAAACATGTTCCCAGATTGATGAATTTGGGACTCTCTCAGGTACCCAGGTTGAATAATGTGTGAATCATGAAAGAACTATGTGTCTTTACATTGATAGTTGATTTAAAATTTGATTACAGATCAAATAGATTTTCCAAAGTTAGCACACCTCTTGATAGTAGGTTACCTTTGAAGTCATGTGAGTTATTTATACATTTATGTACACGCTTTTTGGTTTCCTCAACATTGATGAGAAAATCCGTGAAGGTTCCAGAATTGGTGAGGAACTATTTGATCTTCTCATCATAATTGAACACCCTCTAATTCATGATTTTATGTGGTATTGAAGGTTTGGAAAATAATTCAATAGAAAAAACATTATTTAACAAGACAAATATTGAAGCTATGTTAGCCAAAGTATCGACAGCAACGTTTTTCAAGCAAGGAATAGAAGTAATATTAAATGATTCAAATTTATCAATTAACTTACATACCTCTAGCTAGTAACTTTTAAATATGGAGACATATAGTTTCTAGAGTTATTTACCTATCTAACAATGATCTACGAGTCACCAAAAACCTTTAAAATTTTTACCTTGAGGTCAATATATTTCTTCAAACCTTGAACCAATCCCTCATATTCAATGGCATTGTTGTGTACTCAAACTATAATTGGAAAGAGATTAGAGTCTTCTTTCTAATTGGGTCTATTAAAATGAAGTTTCCCTGACTCCTTGTGACATGGATCCATCAAAAAATAAAGTCCAAATTTTAGTACCTACATCTAAGTTAGTAGAAATAATAATAGATAATTCTACTCATGTACAATCTGTTGGATTATTGAGAGGGGGGGTGAATCAATAATAGAGAAATTCAATTCTTTTTAACCACAATATGCAAGTGTTATATCAATGTAGCATTATCATCCAATAGTTGCAGAGTAAATAAACAATGAACAAATAAGCAATCATACACATACATAGTACACTAGTGTTTTTACATGGAAACCCAAAGTGGGAG
>SNQJ01S0000152.1:769467-779556 GCA_010110895.2 Picea sitchensis
TATTTACCTTCTAAAATCTCTTAAACCACTTTGACTACTTTGACCTTTTGGGGCTTCTAGATGACTCATGAGGGTTCTACAACTTCACATGGCCATAACTCTCTAACCATGAGGAGTTATGTGATGTTCCACATACCAACGGAAATTGCATGACATGTACTATCAATCTAGAATATTCTTATATACAAATATATCAAAACTCATACCATTATCCATCAAACAAATTTGGGTTCATTAACCAAACCTTTCTCCAACTTTACATGGCCATAACTCTCTAACCGTGAAGAGTTATGTGACGTTCCACATACCATCGGAAATGGAATGACATGTAATATCCATATGGAATAGTATTACCAGAAAATATATCAAAACTCATACCATTATCCATCAAACAAACTTGGGTCCATTACCCAAACCTTTGTGCTACCAAAATTTGCTACCAGGCTTTCTTCAAGGGTTGACATCAATGAAAACCAACCCAAATAATCAACACAATAATTTGCATCGGGTCATTTTCAATGAAGGAGTTCAAACTATGTGTGTTGTTGGAGGTGTGATTGTTGAGTTCATAACACCCATAGTTAGTTTATAAAAAAGAATTTCCCAACACTAAATGACAAAATTTGATAGGTTTGTTCTGACCTTTCAACCCTAATTTTATTTGTTTATCCCTTGTATGGTAGACACAAGTGAGACTAGTTAGTAGAAAAATAACCTTGCAGCTTCTGTGACCTATCACTACTCAATAGTAAACCATAGGCTTCATGAACATTAACAAACACAATGTCAATGACCTGATAGACCCTTAGGTTTGATGCTACCCTAATCATGATATGTTTTAACTCACCTATAAACTTTACATCATATCTATCTAGTTGAATGATACTGGTTGTACATTTAGAAGGAATAACATTTATTCTTTGGAAAATAGAGTAATACATCACATTGGATGACACTCTAGAATCTACTAAACAACTATGGACATTATAATTTTTGATTTCAAAGGTTTACAAGAATGTGTTTGTTTGTAATTTTGAGTGCATGTCTATATTTGCTACATTATGATAGCTTTGTGTGTTTCTTTTTCCTCTTGTTTATATGTAGTCTTTGGGATGTTTTTGAAGGTTTTGTGTTGAATTTTGAGTGTGGAATTGGATTTGTACTACATGTTGGGAAGAGGTTTGAATGTATTTAGGAGAAAATATCTCTATTGGGTTAGGGTACATGTTATCATGGGATTTGTACTTGTGCAAATCCCCACCACAAGTCCCCAAATATTATGTAACTATGGAATATCCTACCACTGTCATGTTAGTAAGAACTTCCCTCATTTTAGTGGTGGAAGAGGTCCACCACAAGGGAATATTCCCTGGAAACCTCAAGGGATCAAAGTAGCAAGTGTAGTAGTCAAGCCTATCACCCCCTCTCTTTTTCACCTAAAGAAAGGTGTAGGTCAAGGTAAGAAAAGTGGTATGAAGTTGTTTGATTACCTGCCCTAAACAAGAACAATTTACAACATATATATGATTATTTCCAAGTCCAAATATGTAATTGATACCTCTTAAAGACACTAGGCAATGCAAGTTGCAATGGTTATTGTAAATTTGCAGCAATAAACAATGATATGGCAACAATAAATGATTTACAACATAAACAACAATTAATGCTAACAAATGCAACAATTGAAATTTCAAACTTATCATTCATCCACTAGAACAATATCCAATTGTAAAATGCAATTTTTGAATGAGTTAGGCCACCTTTGCAAGAGTGTATGCAACAAATAAGAGTGTTATCAGATGGTTGTAGTAAAATTTTGTAATAACAACAAATTATCCTATGAGTTTTTAAATGTTAGTGTTAGTTATGTTAGTAAAATGATTAAGAGAGTTAAGAGAAAGAGTTTGTTGATCAATTCACCATGAGAATGCTTTGAGACTAGTGCCTTTCAAGGGTTATGTAGTCTTATAACAATAAATACAAGTAGGCTTGGATGATGGCCTACTTGAAACCAAGAGGTAGGATTCAAACTCTAAGGTGATAGAACATTAGGGACCTAGGGTTTGAATCTTGAGGAGAAGGATTTCTAGGGTGCAATCACATTTGGGCCCTAGAAACCATTTCTCCCTTCTTGTAATTTCAACTAGGTCAAAATAAAAATACCAGGGTTAAAATCCTAAAATTCCAGCACTTTAGGGCTTTAGGAGTATAACCCTAGCAAGTATTCTTTCAAAAATTTTGGACAAAAATTACCTTGTGAGAGGAAGAAGCACTTATGTTCCTCTCTTAGGGTTTCACCAAGAAAGATGTCTAGCATGAAATACAAAAAATTACCATGAAACATTAATAGCACGAGAATGAAATTGCTGGAAATTCTCATTTATTTCACCAAGAAACCATGAGATAAAACCCTAATTGTAGAAAATCCCATCCAAAATCAGCAAAGAAAAACCACAATTGACCTTCCAAGTATAGCACATGAATTCAAGAGAGTTAGTAACCCCAAAAGGGAGAAAATTTAAAAAGTATCTCTCACAAAGGTGAGATGTGATGATCCAAAATGAAAATGAGGCTTGCCATTTCTATATGAGGCAACCTCAACATAATTTTTCCACAACATAAAGTATGTGGGGATGGCCTCTTAATTTTCCTCTAATAATATGCCAAGATACAAAAATGCATAATAAAACCCTACAAAAGGTGATGTCATGTGCTAGAAGGATGACATCATGCTTGAAGAAGGTGACGTCTTGCCTCCAAAGGAAAATATTGGGCCTCCAAAGGCCAAGTGGAATCCTTAGAGTTTGAAAGAGTGTTAAGTGAGGAATCTCCTCACCTAAATTCATGCCGATCATCTCTGGTACCCATCCATCCATCAAAACCCTAGCCACAATATGATGTCAAAGGCTATAAAGGTGGCGTCAAAGGTCTCCAAAGGAATTGTCCAAGGCTAGGAGGGATGAAAATAAATATCCAAGTGATGTACAAACACTTACCACTGCAATTTCCTCCATCCTCTATGCACCAAATCCCTGGGGTACTCTGCCCAACCTGTGGGGCTTCCCACCCTTATGTGTGGAATAATGACCATAATTTCTTAAACCAAGTCAATATGTCCATCGTCCAAGGTACCAAGTGTGTGAGAGCCACTACCTGAGGGTGGTGAATCACTGGATGACCCACTACTCTCCATCACAGATGCAAAATTCCTAAAATAAAGGCACAACATCTTGGGCACAAGCCCCAAAATGTCCCTTAAGAACTATGTCAGGGGAATTCAAAAACAAACCAAAGTATAAAACATGGTTAGCCATATTTCATAAGAAATATTAGTCCTTAAATAATACAAAGTAAGATGCAACCTAATATATAATCCATGCAATACAATTCACCTTAGTATCCCCTTTAATTATCACACCATCCTAGGACCCCACATGAGTTACCAAGTTTAAGTATGGGAGGGTCTTCATCCAACCCTATTAGGCGTGCCACCTAGAGAGGAAATAAAATAATGTAGGTAGAGGGATAGGTCCTGAGAGTGACAAGTGAAAGTAAAAACCCACCAAGATTAAGTGTGAAAGTGATATGGTTCGGGGCTTACTTCAAGGCTTATGGTGTTAATCCTTCTTTATGAGAGCCTTTGTGGAGGGTGTTCTTGTGATCCAAATTTTATGAGAAGAAAGAAACGAATACAAATTATTCAAAGATGATTAACACAAAATAACAGAGATACAGTAAAACTGGTTTTCTATTCAATAAGGAAATAAGATGAAATTGTAAAATGCATCGGAAAACAAGCTTGCTGGAATGGTGGTGGCTTATCTTTGAGAAGAGATGTGATGACTGCGCTCATTCGCAAGAAGATGGTTAAAATGAGGCTTTGAAGGAACTTTTACAATAAACAGGAATTTCAAAAACCCTAGACATCCAAAAACCTAACCCTAGGAGATGAAGTGCCAAAAGTCACGTGGGCCCCATTTGGGTAAGCTAGTACAGTAACTTCCCTGGGTCGTAACGTTTGCATACAATATTTGTTTTAGGCACACGATATCCCATTATAAAGGTCTAACCAAGAAGAAAAATTTTCGATTGGCCCAAGTAAATGCCTATGGCTGTCAATTGGGCCCCAAATCCCCCAAAAACATCGTTTAGGGCCTCAAAACGGCCCCAAAAGTTTGGAACCTGAAAAACTGCCGAGAAACTACCAAGGTGGAAAAATATTTTTTGAGCCAGTGGAATAGGTGGGTGGCCACCAATATCCACCTAAATCAATCCTCCCTCCTTAGGAAGCAACAATATCCATTGCATTGAGTTCCCTCATTAGAGGAGGAAATTTCTGTTGAATTTGGTCTTGGGTGAGCCACTTGCCTTGGTGCAGGAGCTTCCTTGCTTTGTCAACTCAATAAATATGGATCCTTTGTTGTCGAGTGCCCTTGATCTTTGTGTCTACAATTTGATCGCTAGATTCATGTTTCATGCAGTTAGGGTTGAGCTCTATTGGTGTCAACTACTCTATTATCTCTGAGGTGTCCAATAATGGTTGGAAATATGGCCGAAGGAGATCCACGTTGAAGACTGGATGCAAACCAAGGAAGGGGGGAATGTTAATCTCAAAAGAATTGTCACACACAACCTTGGTGATGGTGTACATCCCATAACAGAGTGGGTGAAGCTTTTGATGGGGCCCTGTAAGGCATTCTTTTTGCAAATGTAACCAAACTTTGTCACCCACCTGAAACTTATGTGGCACCCGATGTTGATCATGTTGCTACTTGTACTTGGCATTAGACTTCTGTAGAATATCTTGAACTTGTTGGCATATGTGATAGATCCTCTTAATGAACTGGGTGGCTTTTTCAGCTTCTGGTGGAGCAGGGGATGAGTTGGCCGAGGCGGTCGCCAGGGGTAGTGCAACATCCATGGGGCCCAATGGTTGGAGTCCCAACCCCACCTGAAAGGGTTTGTGTCCAGTTGAGCTATGCAGGGCTTGGTTGTAGCTATGATGGACATAGGGAAGACTCTCATCCCATGCGCAGAGGTGTTTTTAATTGTAGATGCACATGATATGTACGACCATTTGATTGAAGATCTTAGTTTGGCCATCTTTCTAGGGGTGGAAGGCAGTGGATTTGGTGAGCTTGGTATCCAGTAGTGACCAGAGGCTCAACTAGAATGAGCTGAGGAACCGACTGTCATAGTCTGAGATAATGGTTTGTGGGATCCCAAAATGTACCCATACTCGTTCAAAGAAGAGCTTGGTAGTGGCTTTTTCTATGATTTTCTTCTTGCAAGCGACTAGAATCTCCATCTTGAAAAAGAAATCAACAACCAAAAAAACACAGTCATTTCCCCTCTTTGTGGATGGGAGGCCTGACATGTAGTACATTGAGATGGATTACCATGGCCTGTTAGGAATAGGTAGAGGGGGGTACATGCCCTGTTTCTTAGTTTTTGGTTTGGAAATAGCACAGGCGGTGCAGGACCTGATATACTTTCCAACATCCTGTCGAATTTTCGGCCAGTAGAAATGTTTCTGTAGCATTGCCACTGTCTTTTCGATGCCAAAGTATCCTACAACTTGACTGTAGTGAGTTTCCCAAATCAAATTCGCATGCTCACTTGATGGAACACAGAGATGGCCCAGACAACACAACAACCTATCCTAAAGATGGAAATTAGTGACCACTGAGTTGGCGCCCAACATTTGGTAGGTGGTGGAGAAGTCAGTGTTTGTCTCATAGAGATGGGGCCATCCGGAGGTCTCATGGCCACAAGAGTCTAGCACCGTGGTGAGTGGTGCGACTGGAGGTCAGCTGAGGCAGTCAAAAAATCGGTTGGTACTTCCTGTTTTATACTTGATATTGAGGTGGAACTGTTGTAAGTATGTTGACCACTTCTGATGGTGGTCATTCTGCAATTTACCTTGGCTTTGCATGAACTGTAGTGGCTTGTGATCAGTGTTGATGACTGTCTCCTTCCCAAGAATGTAATGTCTCCAATGGCGGTAGGATTGCACAATGGATTACATTTATTTTTCATAAGTAGGGTACTTAAGGAAAACATCTGGAAGTGTCTCACTATGATATGCCATGGGGTGGTCGTATTGAGTGAGAAAGATGCCCACAACATAGTCTGAAGCATGTGTCTTGATTTCAAAGGGATGTTGCAGGTTAGGTAATGAAAGTACTGGGGATGAGCACAAACGATTCTTCAATTCATCAAAGGCTTGTTTTTGGGACAGGCCCCACACAATTGTTTCCTTACCACCACCCCCGGTTACTTGGCTGAGGGCCCATGCAATATGAGAGAATCCCAACATGAACATGCGATAGAAATTGGCGAGGCCCAAGAAGCTTTGAAGCTCAGTGAGTGTGGTTGGGGCTGGCTAGTCACGGATGACCTAGATCTTGACTGGATCCACATCCACACCATGTTGATAAATGATGTAGCCTAAGTAATGGACCATGTCCATGTTGAAGGATCATTTTTCCAAGTTTTCATATAGTTTGTGTTGCCGCAGGGTTTGCAGAACCTACTGAATATGCTTCAAGTGTTCCGCCCAAGTCTTGTTGTAGATGAGGATGTCATCCAGATACATCACTAAAAAATTATTGGTGAAAGGTCATAGGATATCGTCCATCATCCTCATAAAAGTTACTGGAGCATTTTTCAAACCAAAGGGCATGACCAACCATTCAAAAATACCTTCTTTTGACTTGAAGGCAGTCTTCCATACACCTGTCTATTCTATTGGGACCTGGTGGTAGCCAGACTTCAGATCAATCTTACTAAAGTATTTGGTCCCCGTGATCTAATCAAGGAGGTCATCGATTCGGGGAATCGGGTACCGATTTCAAACTGTGATTTTATTCAGGGCCTGGTAATTGATGCAGAGTTGCCAGGTCCCGTCTTTCTTCTGCACGAACACAATTGGGATCCCAAAAGATGATGAGATGGGACGGATGTTCCCCTTGTGGATAAGTTCTTGGATCTGCCTCTTGATCTCCTCATTTTCTAACAGACAACAGTGATAGAATGGCCCATTAGGTAGTGGTGCACCTAGGGTCAGATCGATGGGATGCTTGACCTAATAGTGTAGAGGTACCCCAATAGGAGAGGAGAATATATTTGAGTATTCTTCCATGACCTTATCCACTTGCTCTTGTTTTGTTGAGAGATCGGTTGCAAAGGCCCTGGATGTGGCTGCGATCTTTCACTCACTCTAAGAGTGAATCATGAAGAAGAAAAAATTCCCAGTCTGAGAGATGACCTTCCTCCATTGCTTGGGAAAGATCAAGGAAATAACACTAGGAGAGACTACCTCGGGTATCTTGTACAATTTCCTGTTCAAAGTAATAATAACACTACGAGGCCTAGACTCATATACAACATGACGTTTCCATAAATAAAGTTGTCCCAAAAGAACATTACAAACTTCGAGAGGAGAAACATCACACAATACCTCGTCTTTGAAGGGCTTGATGTCATACGACAGTCGACACCGTTGGCTGACATGAAGATCAATTCCTTGGCGGAGCCATCCAATGGTGTAGGGTTGTGGGTGAGGCATTGTCAGCAAGGCCAACTGCTTGACAAACTATGTTGATATGAGGTTCTTTTGGATATTGATATCAACAATGAAGTGCAACCAGGTGCCTTTTACCCACATCTATGAATGGAAGAGGCACTCTCCTTCTTTTGGCTCGTCTGGTTCACCATGATGGAGCTTGGTAGTAGCAACAGTGGCACTAGGTTCCGTGTCAATGATCCGTCTTCCCATTTATGGTTCTGACTTAGAGTCAGAACCTACATCTGATTTAGAGGCTTTCACTTCGGCCACCAATGATTGCTTTGAGCGATGGTCAGTAGTGTTATGACAAGGGCTCTTATGGAAGTCACACCACTTCCCAGTATATTTCTCTGTCTTTCCAGTGTCCTTCTTTTCTTATGGCTTGGATTGGTTGTCCTGATACTATCCATATTTTATTTTCCCTTTGTTCTATGGGTTGGGGTTGCCCTTTCCTGGCTTTGGCTATGAGGGGTTCCCAGACCCAAATTTCCACGTCTTTTGTTTGAGATTTTGCTCGATTTTGATGGCATCGATAGGCCATGCCCAAGGAAGAGATGTCTAGAGATTCCATTTCGGTTTGTATTTATCTATGCGGAGAACCTTGATACTTGAGAACTAGATTTCACTCTGAACCTTTGATACCCAACTTGGTGCACAAGTTGTGGAAGATATTTGTGAACTCTGGCACTTCTTGGTCTCTTTCTTGCCACAGTGTGGTCCATTTGGTATACAAGTCGTCATAAATTTTGATAGGGTAGTATTGTTCCTTAATAGCATCCCTGAAGGATTCCCAGGTGGCTGTGACTATAAATAATGAGGGTTCCTTTGTTTCCTTTTGCTCACAGAAAGTTTCCCACCAATCTTTGACATGGGGAACGACTTTGAGGAGCGCAAAAGTAATGTTTTCTCTATTTGAAAAGTTATGGATAGAAAAATACCCTTCTAGTATATTCAACCACTTGTCTAAAACATCTGCATCTATCTGACCTTCAAATATAGGAATATCGAAGTTTATGTGTACCTTGAAGGGGGCGGTGCCTCTGCTCGAGGAATATACGTCGCCTGTTGGTAGTTGCCGAAGGATTTGTGTGAAACTATCCATCATCTTGTTACTCTGTTGCGTGAGGGCTTCCTCAAGCAACATTTTGAAAGGATCTCATGTCCCGCCATATTTATTTTCTTCTACCATGAGAGGTTGCTTGGGCATGTGTGATCTTTTGTCCTCAAGAGAAACAAGCTCAAGACCCAATTCTTTGTACCTTGACCTCATTGGGGACATGCATTAAGACGACAAGGAGAAGATCGCTCTGATACCACTGATCCAGATTTTATGAGAAGAACAAAATGAATACAAATTATTAAAAGATACTTAACGTAGAATAATAGATATAAAGTAAAACTAGTTTTCTATTCAATAAGGAAATAAGATGAAACTGTAAAATGCAGCGGAAAACAAGCTTCCTGGAATGGTGGCGGCTTATCTCTGAGAAGAGACATGACGACTACGCTCATTTGCAAGAACACGGTTACAATGAGGCTCTGAAGGCCTTTTTACAATAAACAGGTATGTCAAAAACTCTAGACATCCAAAAACCTAACCCTAGGAGATGAAGCGCCAAAAGTCACGTGGGCCCCGTTTGGGTAAGTTAGTACATCAACTTCCCGGGGTCATAACTTTTGCATACGATCTTCATTTTATGTGCATGATAATCCATTGGAAAGGTCTAACACGAACAATTTTCGACTAGCCCAGGTAAGTGCCACTGGCAATCAAATGGGCCCCAAATCCCCAAAAAAACATCGTTTACGGCCTCAAAACGGCCCCAGAAGTTTGGAACCCGAAAAATTGCCGAAAAACTGCCAAGGTTGAAAACTGTTTTTTGAGCCAGTGGAATAGGTGGGTTGACACCTATATCCACCTAGATCATCTTGCTCTTGAGTTACCCAATATTTGTGTGCCACCTTTTTCCAAACCCCTTTTCCCTTTTTCTAGTCCATGATTTCATTTATAATTTGCAAATTTGTGGGTCCCCTTTTATAGGTTTCCAAGATTTAGCATTACTATTTTTTTTGGGACCAGGGTGAGCACCGAATGAGTAGAGCTCAAGTTGGACCAGATTTTGGTTGTCCTTCTTTTCTATGCTCAATTTATTTTCTAGCATCATTTTCATATTATTTTATAGAAGTTGTGGAACAACCTATGGGCCTTCATCCCCTCTTCTCATGAGAGAATGAACCATAGCCGAAGTTTAGTATAGTATGAGAGGATTCAATATGGAAAGTTTTAATTATATGGAGTGGAACGTTACCCTTGGGAGGGTCCCCCGGTATTACCCAATTTTCCTGGGTAGTGACAACACGATACTATCACACAAAATCTTACCACCAAGGTGAAACAATGAAACTGACACAATTTCCCAAACTAGTGATCCATTATCCAACTTCAACCAAATATCTTCATCCACATTTCTAAAAAATTAAGTACAACACTTTTCAATAAATAAGGACTAACATACCTC
>SNQJ01S0000152.1:779754-797903 GCA_010110895.2 Picea sitchensis
GTGTCCACTTCAACCAAAAAATAACTTTATAAGTATCTATCAGTGGATGTGATCCATGAGCTATTAGTGATAATAAAAAAATGTGGAAAAGAAAAAATTGCCTTAGCTACAAAATAATAAAGCAAAAATGCAATTTCCTACCATGTATTCAAAATGAGAATGCAACATTTATATATGAAAATGAAAGACTATACTAGCATGAGATGCATGATGTAACATATGTATACAAATGAAATGCAATATGCAAATGCCAACCCTAACATACCTTCCCTAATCTAAGCTAGGTGAAGAAATCAAGTCTCTTCCCCATGATGGGGCTTGAGAAGGGACCCACTAATCCATAGTGGATGCATCATGTTGATTTTTGTAGCTTCACGTAGGTATTCTCACGTGGTCTAGGTTCCAGGCATGTGGGAATTGTCGTGGGCACCACATTACACTCTTCATTTAGTGAAAACCTCCTTTGGAATTAAGTTGGGGATTCATGGGTTTGGTGAAGGGATTTGTGGGTTTGTGTTGGGGCTTCATGCCCAGAAGAAAGTCTAATTTGATGTTGACTTGTGGAGGGGATTCTATGGTGACTCGTAATACTTTTATATAAAGGAGAGAGTTTATTGTGAAATTTCATTGTGTAGAGTGTGGAGACATGATGGAGCTAGCACAAGCGAGTTTGCACTTGTGCTAGGAGGCTTGGCAATCTCATCAAAGGAAGGTATGCAACTCTAAAAAAAATTCCTAGGAGAGAGAAAGGATGCATGTGCGAAGAAATCCAAGTTTTTCATACATGTACATGGGTTGTAGTGGGCATAGTCATGTATATACATGGGTTGCAGGAAGGTGAATCACGTATGCACGTGGGTTGTAGTGGGCACAGTCATGTATGTATGTGGGTTGTAGTGGGAACAATCACGTATGTACCCAGGTTGCAGTAAGGTGAATCACGTATGTCTGTATAAGGTTTACTAGGAAAGAGTAGGTCTATATAGAATGACCTCAATAGTAGGATAGGTGACGTCATTAGGCTGTATAGGTGGTCTGCAATAGATTTGTGGGTAGAAGAATTTCCAGGGATTTGTTGAGGTTTGGTTTTTCTAATTTTCTAGTTATTGGAGGATAAGGTTGTCCTCATATTTTTGGTGAAATTGTATTGAATGGGAGGGTTATATTTGCCCTCAAAATTTCTAATATTAACAAAGTTACAAAACAATTTTTTTTTTGTCTTATGTGTATTGATGATTCATCTCTCATAATTTTTAGTGTAAAATTGTTTAGTGATAACATCTAGGGTTTACTGTTATCTCACTAGGAAGCAATTTTCATATTTGAAAAAGTAGTCACATAGAGTTGCATGTGAAAATTGACATGGGATTAGAGCTTGGGATGTGAAGAGAGGGGGATCATATTTGAGACATACAGTTGCTATAATTGGTTGTAGATTTCTTGTTCCTATTCGAATAGGTCACAAGTGACAACTCGAAGAGGGATTTTTACCAGTGTTGATGAGTTAGCTCTAAGAGGGAGCTACAATGATGGTTGCAAGTGGCAACATGTTAGATGGTCTCTAGTTTGAGACATGGAGCACACTGTTCATACGTGGAGTTGTGGATTATTGCAACTTGGTGGTGTGGCAGGTGATGGGTGTTGTATATGCACTAAAAACACACTAAAAACCCTCAATTAATTTGTCAACGCGGGGTAAGTAAACTTAGAGTTGTAGCAAAATATATGCCAAAGGTAGAAGGGCTGGTAGGAGTATAGTCTAACTAAATAAGGTAGCTATCTAAGGCTAATATATTCAAGAAAAACTATCTAATGAGAAAACCCTACTAAGCAACTTTAAACTATGTAACCTAAGTACTTTTGGGCCAAGGATCGATGGATAGTCCTAAGAAAACAAGTAAAAACCCTACTTGAAGCAAACTAGCTCAATAGTAAGCAATAAGCAAAATAAACTATTAAGCCTAACAATAAGAAAATGATAAAATCAAACTAATTTAACTTTCTAACCTATATTCAATGAGAAACTATCCTATGAAAGAAAGTAAATAAGCAAGAAAGAAAAGACAACTAACTAAGCTATTAAAGAAAGTAAACAAGCAAGCAAAGACAACTAACTGACCTATTAAAGAAAATAGAAAAGTAAGCAAAACAACTAGCTAACCTATTAAAGAAAATAAACAATTAAGCAAAAGACAACTAACTACTACAAGATAACTTCTACTGCAAGTAATCAAATGAAAACTTCTCATTGAACAACTATCTAGCCTAAGAGGTAACTAGACTAGATTCTTAATTCAAAACTATTTCTAATTCATGAAAGGAAATCTATTTAATCGAAAGCAAGAAGGACTAACAACTAATTCTTAATCTATGATAAACAAACTACTATCTAATCTATCAAAGCAAAGACTATCTATCCTACAACAGAAATAAAACTATCTTCTCAACTATGAAAGCAAGAAACTACATCTTTTGATCTACAAAAGCAAGAAACTATCTTTAATCTACGAAAACAAGAAACTATCTTTAATCAACGAAAACTCAAATATAATGTTGGTGGTTGTGTGAATGTCTTCGATGTCGGATGATATCTTGATGACACTTGACAACAAAGGACAATTCAAGCGGTATAAGCTCAACATTGATCTCAATAGCAAAGTGAAAGGTATGGATTAAACAATCCAATGAGAATTTAGCCATGACAAAACAATCATCAATTACCCTACATATTCATTTATTAACCATCAACAATATAATGAGATCATCATTGTACTTCTACTTTATGTAAGCAAAATTCATACTTAACTCAATCATTAACTAATAAATACAATTGCAATTTAAGTCTAGGAAAGAAATTACATAAATGAAACTATGCTACATTTGTTCTAGCAATTCAAAGTTCAAACTACAATAAGAAAATGCTTAAGAACAAAAATTAAACTATGATATTAAAAAGTAAACTACCAAATGTATTAGCCAAAAACTAAGTAAGCAAGATCTATATAAAACTGAGATAAACAATCTATCATTAAAAATTGAAATTAACTCTATCCATCCATCAAATCCTTGTCAAAGAAAACTCAAATAAAAACTCTGTTCTATTCTAATTAAAACTCTGTTTTAAACTTGCTTCTAAAATCATAAATACAAATATAATCTAATATCTAATTGCGAATGGGGTTAGTCTAGGGATTTGCAAATCCGTTCCTAACTGCAAGATCATTGCACGCTAACACAATTCATCATTCTAACCTGCAAAAGAGAATCAAAGCAATTAAATTATAACAACAAACTAATTAACACAATAAAAATGCATGTATAGGAAATAAAGAGAACAACTAAATTATGAAATGCATAAACAACACAAAGAACAGTTACCAGACTACTAGTGGCCCCCCCAACAAGTCGTGGTCACTTCCTAAAAGCACACCATGAACTCAGTAATTCAAATTCACCATGAAAACTCAAAAACATAGTTCTTATATAATCTGGCAATGTAAAATAGAAAAACAAAGTAAAATCGTATTTTTGTTTATCACACTTATGCTTCTACTGCTTAACAATCATCTAACCCCCTCGGTGGTATTTATAATTTTTACATACCGAGTGGTCGACCATAGGAGGGTCAAAGCACTTCTAAATTCAACAATTTTCATTAAATGATGCCCTAACTGATAAAACAGAGAGAACCAATAATTGCCCTCTTGAACAACTAAAACTGAGTTGTCGGAAGCTCAGTAGCTAGAGGGGGCAAGCATGAACAAAACCCATGTTCTTGATTCACCCATCACTAGCCGCCAATACCATAACTGCCAAGTCACCCTCCGTTTTGTGCAATACGCAGTGTTGGACGTAGTGCCGGATCGGGTACCAGAACGAGTGCTGGAAGGAGTGCCAAAAGCAGAAACGTTGTGTGTTTTCGCCCTGTAACAAAAAAAAAACATGAATCAGATCCTTGGAATCATAAAAACATGATGAATTATACTCAATAATGTCATTAAACACGAATCACATGTACCTGGTGTATATCATACCATTTTATCATAAAATTCTTCAAAAAGCTCCTTCAAAATGTGAAAAACACATATATACATTCGGAAAAAGTGTATAATAACCGTCATAAAAGTGATCATATCTTTGGCCCAACATTACCCCCACACTTACAACTTTGGAGGTCCCACTAGAAACAAAAAGAAGTTACCCCTCGTGACTAGGCTTGCTGAGGAGGATCAGCTTTGGAAACTTCTCCTTCTTGTCGTGAAGACCTAGCTGTGTGCCTCTTGTGTTGCTTTAGATGTGCTTTGAGGCTGCAGTTAGATTTGGTCTTCCCATCAACCAATTGTTGAAGGGAGTTAACTTTTTCCTAAAGGACTGCATTATCATGATGAAGGTGTGTGTCTATTGTCTTCCTCTCTTCCAATTGTTGGAGAAGTTGATGGTTTTATTTTTGTAGCTTCTCTATAGTTGGGGCAGAGTTGGTGATGTTCGAGGAACGTTGTTGGTTTGTCAGTTCCATTCTTGGGTTATTTGAGTTATTGACCCAGGGTTCATGTCATTCAGGATTCCAACAAAGCCTCTAAAACTATTGGCCCTCCTGGTAAACCAGAAGGCAACACAACACCCAAGAGGTACTGTGCAGTCTCACCCGAGATAGCTCTAAATGGGTGACTGTAAGATAACATAAAGGAAATAAATGCATGCATTCATCATATTACATAGATATTACCATGGTTCACCCCTCCCTGGGCTACGTCCACAAATATTTGGCTCTTGGATCTTTTATTATGGTAGTTCTTGATTTCCTTGCACCGTGCGCTTACAATTCTTCGCAAAATTGGGTAAGATCTCTGTGAGGCGAACTAGATTGCACCAAGATCTACATCCCGATGTCTAATTCTTAGATCTACCTTCCCTCATATCTTCCTTGCTCAACAGTTTACAAAAATCGGTTCATACCACTCAAAACCCTTTACATATTGCCTACGCTCTAAAACAACAACAATACTCGAAATCACTCAATAACAATTGTAATCCCCATAAAAAATAACATAAGATCAACCCTATATGATACTTTCGTATCTATATTTATACATTTCGGGCTCTTAATCCACTTACAAAATATTATCAAAACCCTAACCCTTATTACGCTAGGTTTTTCTCCCATGCATGTGATTTTCTTCCTCCAACTGTTGCAATCCTTTGTGCACTCTTTCTTGCATTTGCATGTGTTGATCTTTTGCTAGTTGTCACTTTAGTTTCATGCACGCTTTCTTTCCCATGATCGTCCTTATTTCCACTTTGGCCTGGAGCCAAAAGGCCCCCAACACTGACATGGGACTCATCTCGAGTCACCTAATTGTGCTATGCTTCCTCGATCTCCCTAGTGATTATCTGGAACTTTTCCTGCAATTCTGTTGCTTTTGTCAGTGCCTGCACAGTTTTCTCCTTGATGATATCGACTGTTTGCGCTGCCACTTCTTCGCTCATCAGTCCTGCATATTCTAGTTGATTCTGTGTTGACTTTGTTCTAGCTTCTTCTGTCTACGCAAGTACTTCTACTACCTGTTCCTGCAACAGCTCTATTTGAGCCTGACGCTCTTGTTTCTATGTTTGCGCAGTGAGAAGTTTTGCCTGTAACTTCTTTAACTCTTGTGTCCCCTTGACCTATTTTGGAATTGGGATGGTCTTTTGTTGCTTCTTGAATTCTTGGATCATTGCATTGATCCTCTCCTCCTCCTTGTCCCATCGTTGGACCTCTGGATCCTCTTCCAGCTTTGTCCACAGTTGCACTGCTTTATCTAGCAAGTCGGTTGTTGTGCTGACCTATTTTTCTAGCTCCTGTAGTTTCACTGTTGCTTTCTACTTCCTTTTCTCCTTCACTGCTAGTGGAGTTGTAGGTCTAATCTATCCATGGAGAGTCTCGATCTCCTTCTGATACTGATCAATTGCCCACGCAATCTGATCGATTTTTTCTGCAGCTGGGAGTTCACTTCCTTGTGCAGTAGTTGGAAGTTTCCCAAAAATTTCTTCCACTCTGCGTTCCTTCTCCTACTGAGTTTCAGATTTGGCCTATGCACAAACTCTTTCCAGTGTTTCCCACTTCTTTGTTGCTTGTTGTAACTCAACCAAGTTTTTATGTGCTCAAGACTGTATCTCGTGGTCGACGCTGACCTACAATTGGTATAAGGCCTTTGATGACATTCGTTTTAAGACCAATTGAATCTGATCCAAATCCTTCAGTGGTGTCTATCTCACAATCTCATCCATTCTCAGCATGCTAGGCTTTATGTAGACCATGGAATGTTGCTTCAGAATAACTAAGTCATGTTCTCCTACCTTTATCCCTTCTATGGTCTGTGTGATCGATGGCTCTATTCTTCTATTGCTACTCATAATATGGGCTTCTCTGAATTTCTTCAGGAGTTGTCCCATTTTTGCCAGTTCCTTCTGCAGTTTATCCCTATGGTGCATTGCATAATTGAAATCCTCTATGAGGTAGTCTTGGACCATTATGGAAATCATCTCACCATCGTCCTCTGTGATTGTGTATTCTAGTGGTGGTCGTTGTGCCTTTGATTTCTTGCACAAACTTGTTTCCTATATTGTTGGTCTCTTAGTTCCCCCTAGTTCCTATGTGATGGGGTTTGTCACGGTTTCTTGTACTCCCTCAGCTGGTTTCTTCTGTCCATTGGTCGACTGAGTGGTTTTTGTTCTCCCTTTCTGGGTCCCTTACTGCTCTGAGCCACCCTCTGCCTGAGTCGACTTGATTTGGCCCATTCTTGGTTTCTTGGGTATTGGGATTTTTGGAGGCTGTGCTTCCACTTGCGGGGCCCCTCCTTCTCCTGTTTGTGTTGGTACTTCCCTAGGTATAGTTGTAATCCTCCATTCATCAAGCCATTCATTGATTATCATGGCGATATCACCCTTGGTTATGCAGTAGTGCATATGTAGCCACTATTTATGTGGGTCCTACCTTGGATGTATCCACATGGCTTGTCGCCTAGCCCAAAAATTGGCGATGCCCCCGTATCATGTGACAGCTTCTGGTGTTATTCTCCATGCTTGGCTGATGGCCTCTTGTATCTCCCGTAGGTAAGCTTCGAATATAATTCCATTCTCCTTCTTATGCTTGGCTAGTTGCACGGATTTTAGGACACAATATCTTGCTCCTCCTAGCTGTGGTGTGGTACAAAAGACAATGTGGTCTGGTTCTTTCCATCCCATGAAAGCTATGAGAGTAATCAGCCATGAGTAATGAAATTCCATACCTACGTCCTACGCGTCTTTGAAGTCTACTTGGAACAAGTTTGACAGGTATGGAACCCAGCTCATGAAGGTGCCTTCTATGCACTGAGCTGTAACAACGATGACTCCTACCAGTACTTCGTCTTTGCGACATTTTTTTAGCAGTTTGTAGGCTAAGATCTTTGCACCCAATTTTGTAGAAGCATCATTAATTCGCTTGACTATAATGCCTCTTGTTCCTCTGTCGGTGCCATACTTCATCTTCATCTCTTCTGCCAATGCTTTTTCCTTAGGCTTGTTGTCCAAAATCAACGCAGGATCCATACCCCGGATGGGTAGTCCTATTATTTGTGCAATAAGTTCAATAGTTATGGGGACGGGTTTGTCCAGCCATACATCCCCTCCATGCGTAACTGCTAATAGTTTCTTGATGCATACTATCACATATTGGCCTCTGCCAAAGTGTGGTATCTTCATCAATCATAAGATTCTGGATCTGTCCAGTCCAACTGCCCACTTGTGTGGCTTAGTGATAGTTCCTCCGAGAGGGTTCACGACTATTGTATCCATAAAGACTTGTGGTGAAAGATATGGATATTTGGTTACATCTGCTATGTCATGCTCAAAAAACTTGAGCTTCTCGATGTGATCCAATAACTACGAGTCCACCTGTATTCCATCTGGTATGCGAGGTAGCACAATCTCTGCAGTTGGTTTCTTTCGAGGTGAGATCGGTATCTAAATCTTGTCATCCTACTGTGTTGGTTCATTCAAAGTTCCAACAGCTTCCGGTTTCTCCTTCGCTATCCATTATTCCCATGCCTTGCCCATTTCGCCAGTCGTCTCGGCTGAAAAAGAAAAATCTAGGATGGGTATTTGTGGAACGTCTGGTTGTACTTTTGCTTCCATTTATTTCCATGGTTGCTTCAACGTTTCTTGGTTGTCCTTCCTGATGGGTTCCTACTGCTTCATTCTGAGGCTCCTGTGTCACTGCTGGCATGTCATATTTCATGGCTTTCTCTTGGGGTTGCAAGATATCTTCCTGGATCGGCATTGATTCGACTGGGATTTCCTCTGGTGACGAGATTTTGTTAATATCAACGATCTCCGGTGGCTGCTACTCATTTTCTTCCCATGGTCCTTGTGACCTAGTCTACACCCTAGTTGGCTTGGCTGTCTGGCTTGCTTTTGTTGGTTTTGGTAGTGCCATAGTGGTTCCCTTTGAACATCTTGTTGTTTCGAATATCTTGGATAATCTCTGCAATCTCTCTCTGTGCATTCGAGTTGCTATTTCTCTTTCTCGGTTCTCCTTTTGCAAATAGACTAACTGCTTTTGTGCTCATGTGTTGTATGGGTGTTCCATGAAGCTTGTTGAGGATGACTCCTACCCTATGTGATTAATTCCCCATAAGTGTAGGTTCAATGCATTCACGAATGTTTCGTACTTGCCATTACGCCTACTCTATCATCTCCAGTTAGCGCATTTAGTGTGACATCCCATGCATCCTTTCCTTTCTTTAACTCTACCTTGTGTTGTCTTGTCAGCATGCTTTTGTTGAATTTTCCTTTTCTCACTTGTTTCCTTTTTCGATATGGTTGTTATGTTTTCCCTCGTTGGCTTTGTGTTTCGTATGCGGCTTGTTCATCACGCTGCGCACTATTTTTAGGCCTTTTTTTTTTTTACTATGCAGTGGGTGGTCGACTGTCTTTGTATAGCTTCAGTCTACTCCCATTGATCATTCCTCTGAGGTCTGCACCTGCTATATCTCTTAATTGTACAACTCCTCCGTCTATGAAAACTTTTACCTCGTATGGTCCTAACCAATGCATCCATAGCTTTCCTGTGTGCTACAATGCTTTACTGTCATAGAGCAATACCAGATCTCCTTCTTTGAACATCTTCCTCTTTATGTGGCGGTCATGCCAATCTTTGTCTCTTGCTTTCTATACTTGTTGATGGAATCCTACCAATATTCGGTCTTCCTCCATCGACAGTAACTAATTCAATATTTCCTGGATTGTGCCTCGTTCTGTCATTTGTTTGATAGTTGCTACACATAGGCTCAGTATTAGAAATTCTAACAGGACTATTGCTTCTTGAACATAGACTAGTTTGAATGGTGTGTGGCCTGTCAACTTTTTGCATGTGGTTCTATATTCCCATAATACTGCTGGTACCTTGAGGTCCCAATCGTCCCTGTTGACGTTACATATTTTCGTCAAGGCATTCTCTAAAATTTTGTTGAAGGCTTCTACTGTGCCATTTGCCTGTGGATGATACGGTATACTTTTTTGGTGATGCACTTCAAACTCTTTGAGCATCGCTTGGATGGTCTTGTTTATGAAGTGTGTTCTTTGGTCGCTCATCAAAATTCTTGGGCACCCGAATCTAGTAATTACCTGTTCAAATATAAAATGTGTCGTTGTTTCTGCACTGCAATATTTTACTGGTGCAACTTTCACCCATCTTGTTAAGTATTTCATCACGGTAATAAGATATCTTGCCCCTGTTCTCTTGGTGGGTGGGTTAATGGGTTCCACAAAGTCTATTGCCCATTTTTTGAATCCATGAAGTGTCACTTGCGGTCGTAGTGGCATCTCGTACCTTCTATTGGGTTTTTCGACCCTTTGACAGACATCACATTGCTGACAGTACTCTTTCGAGTCTCTATGTACCGTTGGCCACCATAATCCTGTACATAGTACCTTCTGTACAGTAGATTTTCCTGCGTAGTGCCCTCCTGCTATTCCCTTGTGGGATTCTGCTAAAATTATTGGTCGTTCTTGGTCTAGTAAGTATCTTCGTAAGATGCTATCTACGCCCATTTTGTATAGATGCCCTGTGATCAATTGATAGTCGGCTGTGCAGACTACCAGGATCTTCTTCTGCACAGTGGTATATTCTTGCAGTGCAGAACCTGTGCTCAAGTGCTGGATGATCTCTGTGAAATAATCATCAGTAATCTGTACCAAAAATAGTTGTGCATCTGGGAAGTTTTCTTCCAAATTCATTAGTTCCTCTCCATTTGTGACCCTCGATAGGTGAGCAGGTCCTACATTCTGTTTTCCTAGTTTGACTATTACTTCAAAGTCAAATTCTTGAAATAGAAGTAACCATCGATAGATTCTCCCCCCCAACACTGGTTTGTTGACTAGGTATTTTAGGGATGAGTGATATGTAAACATCTTAAAGTGTTTTCCCAATAGGTAATGTTTGTATTTCTATAGTGTGTAAACCATAGTTAGGCCTTCTCTTTCTGTCGTGTTATAATTTTGTTCAGAGTCTGATAGTTTTCTGCTTGCAAATGCTATCAGGTGATCCAAGTCTCCTTCTCCTGGTTGCGCTAAGATAGCTCCAAGTGTTATCGTTGATTCATCTACATGTACATGAAATGTCTTCGCCCAATCTGGAAATTCTAATATAGGTGCAGTAACCATTTTATCCTTCAGGGTATCTAGACCATGTTGGCATTCATCATTCCATTGGTACTTTGTATCCTTTCTTAAAAGTTTTTCCATTGGCACTGTAATCTGCGCATAGCCTTTGATGAACTTCCTATAATATCCCGTATGTCCTAATGTTGCTCTTAGTTGATAGACTATTTTTGGTGCTGGTAGGTTAACAATGACTGGGATTTTGGCCGGATCCACTAGAAAATCTTGTTTGCATACTATGTGTCCCAATAGTATCCCAAATGATGTTCAAAATATACATTTCTTGATATTCAGTGATATCTGGCATTGTCTTAAAACTTCCACATGGTTTTTCAACAAGCTATAAACTGTCCAATCATCTAGGTATTCTTTGAGGAATTAATGGATGAATTCCTTAAAGGCTGCAATGACCACTCTAGAAAATATGGTAGGTGAATTCTTTAGTCCGAATGGCATGACTGTATACTGATAAGATCCCCATTCGGTCACAAAGGTGTTCCTATGTCTATCCTCATGTGCTATCTTAATCTGATGATATCCCTAGAATCCATCAGTGAATGAGTAAGGTTTGTGGCCTCCTACATTCTTGAGTACTTTGTTTTTGAATGGTGTGGGGAATGGGTTGTGTAGGCATGCATCATTCAACTTCCTCAAGTCAATGCATATCTTGATCCCTCATCCCTATTCCTTGTCCTGTACTACCATCGGGATTCTCCATTTTGATTCTTCAACTGGTTCGATGATGTTAGCCTCGAGCATCTTGTCGATATCATCTTTAAATTTTTATTTATAGATGGGGTTTATTCTATAGGTTCGTTGTTTAATGGGTCTTGCATTAGATCTGATTGGTATCTTCATTTCTCCTAGTTCTCCAGCTATTCCTTTCATTTCTGTAAAGGTTGTGGGAAAAAGGTCATTGTATTCGCGCAACAATTATGTGATGCTTTCTAGTGTCTGTTCGTCCCAATAATCCCCAATGATAGACATTTTGGACTTCTCGACAATCCCGATGTTAACCTTATTTATCTTAAGTGGCGCACAGATGAACTCTGACTCTAAGGGTGGAACTTCCACATCTCTCTCGCCTTTGACTTATTTGATCTAAATGTCGTGTGGATCATCTTCATCCGGTGCTTCCTCCTGTGCGTGGTAGCATGATAGTAGTTCCTTGGCTGTCTTCTTATTCTACTATTGTTTCTCTATGATAACTTCCACTTCTAGTTCTGTAATGAATATGATGTCTTTGATTTGTTTCAGGGCCGTGTCTATGTTGGGTTTCTCAGGCTCAAATGAGAAAGTGACTGTAAAGTTCTGTTGGAGTGTCGTCCATGTCTTGGTTCCTTTGCACATTTCTTGGTCCATATACCAATTCGATGGTATGCCCTCTAAGGTATGGATGAAGTGGTGAGACCATTCTTTTGGTGGCATCCTTTTCCACAACATTTTACATGCCTCCAAATTTTCTCCTGATGTTCCTAGTCCATCATATTTCTGTCGGTTGTTCCATATGTGTTCTGTGTTGAACCTTATGTGTAGTAATCATTTGCATTAGTACCAATCTGTGATTGTCCCTTTGTGCACACCCCACCATCTTGAGGGTGTAGCATTTAGTGCTAAATCCAGTGCTAACAAACTTTGTTTTTCTAATACTTCATCTTCATATTGTGTCAAGAAAGTTTCCAAATCATTTAGCTTGTGAACACTGGGTGGTTCTCTGATTTCTATGCCAATCCACCTTACTGCGCAGTCTATTCTGGCACACCTTCTTGTGGATATTTCGTGTAGTCTTTGCTGCCAGTTTTCTAACCCGGTGTCTGAGTCTGTTGTGCATGAAGTAATGCTCCGCCAATTGAGTACCCCATATGCAGTTGGGTTTATGTAGTCCGTATCGCGCGCAGTTGTTCTGTACAATTGGCTGATCTCTTCTAAATCCAGACAAGTGGGTTCTACGAACCTCTCGCCCTTTGATGGGTCAAGAGGGGCTATGACCCTGTAGTCCCCCAACTCAAATGTCATTTTTCTGGTTTTTAAGTTAATTATGGCCTGGTTGTCGAATGCCCAATCCAGACCAAGTAGCGTTGGGTAAGGTGTTGTGTCGTCTACTATTTTGATGACTTCAAATTCTGCCTTAGTGTGCACACCATCCAAATCTATCGTTACCCCTTTCAATCTACCTATTGGGAGGTTTCTATGTTGATTTGCTAGCTTCAATTGAACAGTTGAGTATCCCAGTGTAGGTTCTCCCATACATTGCCATGTAGTTTTTGGTAGTACATTCACTTCAGATCCTAGATCTAGTATAATATCTCCAATATTGAAATCCCCAATGTTAGCATTTAGTCTAAATTCTCTACTTTTTCTTCTTCTTGTGTGTAGGTGGTTGATAGTTTTCAGTTCTGGCTTCTGTTCTGTCTCGCTGCTACATTTTTCTAGGATGTTTTGCAATATTTTGACAAATGAAGGATCACTTAACACTTTGATGCATGATTGCAAAAAGTCTTTGATAGTACTTACTTATTCCTTGGGTTGTATTCTGCTGGTATGGTCCAGTGATGGCAACATTTTGTATTCTGGAGCTTCCTTGCTCTACTGTGCAGTCATCGCTATGTCCTCCTTCTGGAATTCTTGTCGAGCTTCTGTAAAGATCTCCTTCTCCTTATGTGCATCGAACTGCTTCTTGGAGTCATTGTTCTTCTTTACCCATTGGTTGTGCGTTGGTTCCTGTCGAACTACGTCATTTCCTGTTTTTGTTCCTCCTCGAGTGACTATGTTGATGTTTTGTTCGTCATCCCTTGCTTCATTTGAAATCCACTGAACGTTCTAGTTATTCTAATTCCTTTTTTCCTGGATATTTACAAGTAATGTCAGACATTCCTCTGTATCGTGGTTCGATGTGTGACAATACATACAGGTCGCTGGTGGCAGTGGGAATTCCTGTGCATAATGTCCTAGTTGTTGGAAATTGTGACATGTGACTGGTCCTCTCCCATGTCTGAAACCTCCTCTAGCTCATCCTTCTCCTCTATAGGTTGGGCGATCACCTCGTGGCATGTTATATTGTGGTCCCTAATTATACTGTGCATAATTGTACTGGGGTTGTGCCAGGTTGTACTGTGGTTGTGCATTATTGTAAGGTTGTTGTGCAGTATTATACTGTTTCTATGCAGTGTTGTATGGTGTTCGGGCTTGAGTGAACTGTGGCGTTACCTACCCAGTCATCATTTTTGCTTGTACCCTATATGCATTTGATGTTCTTTCCCGCATCAGCTCCACAATTCTACAATATTTGTCGTTGTGGTCGACTGACTTGCAAAAGGTACAGTGTGATTTCTTTAAGACTGTTTGGTATTTCTACATCATCGTGCAATGGTAAGGTTCGTGACCTGGTTTCTTGCATATTTTGCACCATAGTCCCCCCTGTGGTAGAAAGTTTGGCATCCCTATTTCCATATACTACGCGAACATTGGACATTCATTCTTGTGGTGTCCTTTTGTCTTGCATGTGGTACACCAAATGACTTCTCATTTGTCCTTGTTCTTATTCTAGTTCAGCTGAAATGTTAATTTCTTCAGATCCTCTTTCAGTTCTTCGATAGCCGGGTCCGTTTGTTGGTACTGATTCTCTTCCAATTGCAAGGCTTCCTGCAGAGCCTTTACCTGTGTCTGAAAATTCTATTGTCATAGTGGATATTTTAAGTATGGGAGTAGTGAATTGAAAAACAGGTGTCGATGTTGCATCTTGGTCATAAGGTATTTTAACTTCCATTTTAATTGCTTGAATCTTGGATCAATCTCCCATACCGATTCTCCTAGTTTCTGTCTTATTTCATATACTGATTCTCTGAGCTCGGCTTCTAGAACTCATTTAACAAGATTTTCTTAATTTCATCCAATGTCCTTGTCGACTTGGGAGCATTGTTCGTGTCTAGACTCATGTACCAGTCTATTGCAAGGTCTCTTAGTTTGATCGCTAGCTACGTGAGTTTGGTGTTGTCATCAGTGATCTTCTTTGCTTCCCAGATCTTGGCACAAATGAATAGATGCTTCTCAGGGTCTTCTACTACTTCTCCTCGAAACTCTGGTAATGTGATAGTAGGGTCGTGTCCTACCATTCTGAGTATTGAACTACTGCCTCCTCCGTGCAGTGTGGATACTTGACTACGATTACCTGAACTAGCTCCTCTAGTTGTGGCCCCTTGTGTAGATGGACTTCCTTCTATCGGACTTCCTCTGAACTTTGGTTGTCTAAATGGTGGTGTTCTCATTGGTGTATTGGTCTCACATGGGTTTATGGGTTCCACACTGACATTGATATGAAAGGGGTGGTTTTCTTCTCCTCTAGTTCTTGGGCCTCTTGTTTTCCTCTCATAGGTGGCGCACAGGATTTCCTCAATCTGCTCATCCCAGAGATCCTCTACCTCTTCCTCATCTCTCTCCAAGCCCTCCCTTTTGGCTACGACTCTCTTCTTGGTGTTTATCTTATATTGGTAGGGTGCTCCACTACGCGTCATTCCTGCTGATGCCAAGATCCACTTGAGCTGGTCGTCATCCATCAAGATCAGGTCCAAGGGTTCCTCCTCCTTCTTCTCTTTATCTTGCTCTCCTTCCATTCCTCCTCTTTCTGTCAGTTCTTCCCCCCTTCCCCCATGCACGCAGGGAAGTCTAATTGTCTGATTCCATTGTCATTACACCTTTGTTATATAGTAGTATCTTAATAGAAGTATACATGGATTGAATGCACCTTCCTATGGGTCCTCGTATAAATTCTTGCTTGGTTGCGTTGTATGACTTTGCTATGTCTACCACAAACTCTATGATGAATCCTGCCACAATACTATCAAGACAAAAGTGTACTGCATGGGTGAATTTGTTGTTCACCTGCTACAGTTGCTAAATCTGTATTGGAGTCCAATCTAGCCGTCGAATCCGGTTCGTCGAGTGGTTATCCATTTACCTTAAGATCCCCTACTGTAGTATATGCGGAAAATCACAGAAAAAGATTTCGTGTAAATCCGTAAACACGTATTTATACAGGTATCTACGTAGTGTGATTCTAGGGTTTCTATTGTCTTTGTGTGCAAATTATATCTCTTTAGTTCTCAACCAACCCTCAATTTCTTCTCTCATGGGGTTCCAAGGTCTCCACATTCCCTTCTAACAGCTCATTGATTCTTCGATGGTTCTTGTCCACTCTATCTCATCTACTCAGTCCTATCTTGTTCCTCTTAACACGACAACAGAACCATTTGTTGGTTTTTCAGTACCCTTCTTGGGTTATCTGAGTTATTGACCTAGGGTTCATGTCATTTGGGATTCCAACAAAGCCTCTAAAACTATCAGCCCTCCTAGTAAACCAGAAGGCAACACAACACCCAAGAGGTACTGCGCAAGTCTCACCCAAGATAGCTCTAAATGGGGGACTGCAAGACTCAAGTGTTTACAGTCTAGGACAGAGTAGGGGATAAAGGGTTTCTTGATCAAGTCCATGTTCTGTAGACTGGTACGACAATCTACTTATTTCTAAAGTCACATACATATATTACACAGTATAATTCCAGCAAAGTAGAACAAATTCACGGCAATGTATAAACTCGCTCATCAAATTCAACCATTAATTGTTAAGAGAAAGGAAAGACATGCATGCATTCATCATATTACACATATATTACCGTGGTTCACCCCTCCCTAGGCTACGTCCACAAAGATTTGTCTCTTGGCTCTTTTATTATGGTAGTTCTTGATTTCCTTGCGCTGCGTGCTTACAATTCTCCACAAAACTAGGTAAGATCTCTGTGAGGTGAACTAGATCGCACCAGGATCTATAGCATGTGATCTAATCCTTAGATCTACCTTCCCTCGTATCTTCCTTGCTCAACAGTTTACAAAAATTGGTTCATAACACTCAAAACCCTTTACATATCGCCTATGCTCTAAAACAACAACAATACTCGAAATGACTCAATAACAATCGTAATCCCCATAAAAACTAACATAATAGAAACCCTATATGATACTTTCACATCTATATTTATACATTTTGAGATCTTCAACCACTTACATAATATTACCAAAACCCTAACCCTTCTTACACTAGGTTTTTCTCCCATGCACGTGTTTTTCTTCCTCCAGCTGTCGCAATCCTTTGTGCACGCTTTATTGCATTCGCTGTTAAATTTTAATTAAAATAAAGTACCAAGGCAAGTGTTTCTCTTCCCTAGGCACCTAAGGGGGAGAAATTGTCGAATGTGGGTCCTAGTCATTTAATTTGTGAGATGCAAATTAAAAGGTGACTTTATGATTAAAGTGAGGGTGAGTGAAGAGACACCAAATCTTAGCCATCCATATGATCTAATCTCAACCGTTAGATTAGAAAACCCCTCACCTTCCCTCATGAGGTCAACTCAGACAAGAGGGCACACCCATTCTTGGGTAAGTTGAAGCATTCTTGTTGAGAGAACAAGAGGAGTTCAAGCATTCTTGTTGAGAGAACAAGAGAGAGCAAGAGAGAGGTCAAGTTGAAGAAAAGAGACAGCAGTTGCAATTTCTGGGAGTATTGGCATGCATTCCAAGGCTGCCAAACAACATTTAGTGGCACATAAATTGAGTCTTAGCAGAGTTTTGGCATGAATTTTGAGACAGTTCGTACAACATTAATTGTTGGGACAGCCGTACAGTTGTATGGATTTCTGGTTCAAAAATCAAGGAGCAAAGCTACAGGAATGTCCAGATAAGTTTGTGTAAATATCTGAATATGAATATGCTGTAAAAGAATTTCTCAGAAGCTCATAAATAATACAAAGCCCTCTCTCACTAGTTTTCCCCTTGTGGATTTTTCCAGGGTCGAAGTTAGACCGAAAATCTTTGTGTCTATATTTTCTGAGTTTTGCATATTGCTGATATTTTATTTCTGCGTTGAAAACGATGTTCAAAATCCTCATGTTTCAGTTTTGAAGTTTATTTTCTGTTAAGTTTTTTTCTATGCTGAAACACCACTGTAACATATGATGAAACATAGTGCTGAGTCATATGATGAAACACTACTGTGAGTATATGCTGAAACACAGTGCTGTAACATATGTTGAAACACAGTGCTGAGTCATATGCTGAAACATCGCTGTGAGTATATGCTGAAACACAGTGTTGTAACATATGCTGAAACACAATGCTGTAACATATGATGAAACACAGTGATGTAACATATGCTGAAACACAGTGTTGATTCATATGTTGAAACACCGCTGTGAGTATATGCTGAAACATAGGGCTGTAACATATGCTAAAACAGTGCTGAAACTGAGTTTGGCATTTAAATTTGGCTGAAAAATCAGCGAGACTGAAACTGGGTTGGGGTTTTGAAAAATTAACATGGTATCAGAGCTGAGTTGAAGAGAAGCAGAAATTTCAGCAGACAAAAAGTAGGGACAACAGTCACTTCACAGGGCAGATTTTTGAATTTGTGATTTTCAGCA
>SNQJ01S0000152.1:797913-811453 GCA_010110895.2 Picea sitchensis
GAATGCTAATTGATGAGTTTTTGTGCAAGAGGGAAGTTTTGGAAAAAGAGCCCCACACTCATTCACCCCCCCCTCTAAGTGTGGTAGGTGTGTCCAACAAGATTCTCACCTCTTTCTGAGTCTTGGGGGGTGGAAGTCTAACAATGACCTCAATCTTTGCAGGATCAACTTTTATCCCTTCAGATGAAACATGATGTCCTAGAACCACTTCTTTAGTTAACAACATTTTGCATTTTTCATGGCTTAGTGATAGGTTCATTTCCTAGCATCTGATGAGGAATTTTTTCTAAGTTGTCTAAGGCTTCCTGGTAAGTATTTCCATAGATTGTGAAGTCATCCATGTAGATCTCCACACAATCATGAATAAGATCAACAAATATCCCTAATATTGCTCGTTGAAAAGTGGCAAGAGCATTACATAATCCGAATGGTAAGACCCTATAGGCATAAGTGACCCAAGGAAAAGTAAAGGTAGTCTTATCCTGGTCCTCGGGTGCTATAAGAATTTGATCGTACTTGTTGTACCCATCTAAAAAGGAAAAATACTTCTTTCTAGACAAGGTGTCTAGAACTTGGTCAATGAAAGGAAGAGGAAAGTAGTCTTTCAGAGTGGCTTTGTTGAGTTCCCGAAAATCATCACAAATCCTCCATTTCTCGGTCACTTTCTTTGGAACCACTACAAGCGGGGATACCTACTTACTGTCGGAGATGGTATAGATAAATCCAAAATTTAACAACTTTTGGATTTCCTCCTTGACTATGTCTTTAAGTGTTGGCTTCATCCTTCTCTGGGGTTGCCTAACAGGTGTTACATCCCCCTGTGTGTATATATGATGGATGCATGTGTCAGGGTGTATACCCTTCATGTCAGTGTATTCCAAGGAAAATGCTCCTGATTTTTCTTTAAGGATATCTACTAATTGTTTATGTTGATCTGCATCTAGCCCAGAGTTTATATGTAAAAAATTCCCTGAACTAATCTCGTAGGGCATAGTATAAGACATGGCAGACTCATATATATCGAAAATAAAAGATTTCGAAGACAATATGGATGGGTCTAATTGTTCTTGAAATTCTTCCCCAAACATATACTCAAATTGGGGAAAAGACTGTGGAAAATCCACACATGTGATAGTAAAAATGAACTGGTTTAGCACATTTTCGGTTGTGTGCTCCTGAAGTGCCCATGCATGGTCACTTGGAAATATGGGTGCTTCCCAGTCCTCATTCTCGTATGGAAATCCAAGCCACCATAGATTCTCCATAATAGGTTTAGATGGAGGGTAAATGGTGAGATTCTGGATAGAGAGACCATTTGAGATGGTCATTTATTCTTCTCTACAGCCAATAAATACATTGGCTGTGGCTAGCCAAGGTCTTCCCAAAATAACGGGATGGCCTCTAGTAGGATCCTTTGAATGAATGACAAGGAAATCTATTGGGTACTCCCATGATGCTAAAGTAACCATGACATCATCTAAAATACCTTCAGGTATAACCCTAGTATTATCTCTTAATTCCAAAATGGTTTGGATAGGTCGAAGGAGAAGTTGTAACTGTAATTGCTCCAAGGTAGTAGCGGTCATAACATTGATGGCTGCTCCTAGGCCTATGAGAGTGTTTCCAATGGAGACCTCATTAATGGTTGTGGTCACTACGGGGTTTCCTGGATTCCCATATTTTACTAGCTTTGGCTGCTCTGATATGTACTCAGAGAGTCCTTCTACCAAATGCACTGTAGGAGGGTCCTTTTGCTTCCTACTTGGCTTCTTACTACACAATTCTTTGACTACCTTACTATAGATTGGAATGTATTTAATGTCTTGAAGTAGAGGAATATTGACACAAATATTTTTCAGTTCATTCAAAATGTCAAATTCCAGTCGGGTGGTAGGTTTCTCAATTACCAACCGGTCTGGATAAGGAGGGACCTTCGTAATTTGTGATGGTTCATTTTGGGGAAGATTGGGTTCTTGATTCTTCGGGATAATAACATCTTCCCACCTAGTGTCATCTGTGGGTTGTTTGGTGGTTTCTTCTTCTTCTTCTTCTTGGATGACTACTGAAGGTCTCTACCTTTCCAGAACTTTTCCCAATCTTAGTTGAATTTCCTATAATGGAACAGGAGTGATAACATATGTCGGGAAAGCTTGCATCTCAACATTGTGAAGAGGTTGAGGGGGCTTATTATTAGGATTCAGTACTAGCTATGCAGGTAATAGTGTTGGTCTCAGGGAGCTTGCATTTTAATATTGTAGTAGTTGTTGTTGTGGAATAGGAGGTAAAGGTGGTTGAACAAATCCTGGCATAAGTTGTAGAGTGTTCGGTGGGAATTGAGGATAAGGATGTTTGGACATAAGGATAGGTGGAGCTCGAGGGTTTCCTTGATTGTGTCCTCCTCTCCATCCTTGAAGCCAAGGATGTTGGTACTGAGTAGACCAGTTTTTCCAACCTGGTGGGTTCCACTATTGTTGTTGTTGATAATAGGGTGGAACTTGGGATTGTGGATCTCGGTATGTGGGTTGGTTCCTAGGCTGCCATAGGCTCCTAGGTGCATAAGAAGACTCCCCAGGATATCCAATACTATAGATGGCTAATAAATCGAGCAATGATGGACATTTTTTAGTCACATGGTCTTCTATACATAATCCATAAACTAAAATGTTATCTAATGTCCATTCCCTTGAGGAATGCTTTTTCCTACATCATGGGCAATATATGCTCATTGCTGCATTTTCCTCCTCATGTTTCTTTTTTATTTTAAGGGTGTCCAAATGGGAACCTATTGTTCTTAAGATGTTTGTCTTGAATTTTTCTGGAAGGTTCCCTATCTCTGCTCTTGTAATACCACCTGAACTAACTGGTTTTAAGCTTCTATTGTAAGGGTCCCGAACATTCTTTCCTGTTTCGTCTCTGCTCCTTGAGTAGTTTTTACACATTTCACATATTTTAGAAAATGGTTTATGAGAGATGTCACCTGATGCCATCAGGTTAAACATCTCTAGATATTCTTCTGAAATTCCCTTAAGAAAAAGAGCCCTAACGACATCCTCTGGGAGGTCATTTTATTTTGACTTTTGGGAGATATAACCAAACCTTTCCATATAATCTTCGAGAGTCTCGTCTTCTAACTGTTGGATTTTAAAGATGTCATTACGAGACTCTTTGGTCTTGCAGTAGTCTTGGTACTTCTTAAGAAAGATGTCTTTCATGGCTTCCAAAGACCTAATACTGGATTCTCCCAACCCCATGAACCATCTTAGTGAAGAGTCTTTGAGGGTGGCAGGAAAGAGTTTTAATTTCTGGGCATCTTGCACATAGTTGTAGCTCCTGCACAAGATGTCAAATTCAAATCGGAAGGTCTCTGGATCTTCACTTTTTTTACAATAAAATGTAGGCGGTACTGAGAGAGGAATATTCTTCATGTGGACATTTGGAGTGGTGTCCAAAATCAGAAATCCGAAGGTAGTTTTGGTTTGGTTTCCAGTTTCTTCTTCTTCCTCATTTCTTACATTGTTATGGTCCTCCGAATCACCCATGTTGGCTTGGTTTCAAAAACGAGAGTACCTAGGTGGTTTAATCTTTGAAGAGAACAAGGTTTCTCTTTGATGGAAAGGTCTTCCTACTGATTAGATGTCTAGGAATCTACTCGAGCCGGTTGAGATTATTGGTGCCAAAGTTTCTATGTCAGTTTGAGAGATAATCACATTGGATGAACTACCAAACAAAAGATTCACCTGTCCAGGGTCTATGATATCTTCAAAATTAGGATTTCCCGGTGGTGGTGTAAAAGAAAAGGTTGTGTTGTTTGGTTTTGTGGAAGACTCGAGTGGTCTTTCCTCCTGTCCCAATATGATTGGTGCTTCAATTTCTTGTTCTATAGTGCTCCCTATGTTAGTCTTCTCAGAGACTATTTTAGCTCTTTGGGTTGAGCTAGCTCCCATCTTCTGGTATCGGTCTGCGGATTTTATAAGCGGGACATTCCTTCCCTCAAAGAGATCGGAAGGAACCTTGGTTGAAAGGTCTGATTTAGATTTAATGTATCTCCCTTATGGGTCTCTAGTCCTAATCATGAAAGAAAGAAAAAACAAAAGAAAAAGATACCATTTGTTTTCTAAGTCTATTCATGAAAGAAAACAAAAACAAAAGGGAAAAACTATCATTGGGTTTGGGGGAGCCTGCAGTAGCAGATGAACAGGTTCTTACCTCTCGTCTTAAAGTTCCCCTGCCACCAATCTAATGCTAAAGTCTAAGAATGATCTATTTCCTAACTACTTCTTACCTTGAGACAACTCCCCAACAATGGCGCCAAAAATGATGGGTGTTGTATATGCACTAAAAACACACTAAAAACCCTCAATTAAATTGTCAACCCGGGGTAAGTAAACTTAGAGTTGTAGCAAAATATATTCCAAAGGTAGAAGGGTTAGGAGGAGTATAGTCTAACTAAGGAAGGTATCTATCTAAGGATAATATATTCAAGCAAAGTTATCTAATGAGAAAACCCTACTAAGCAACTTTAAACTAGGTAACCTAAGTACTTTTGGGCCAAGGATCAATGGATAGTCCTAAGAAAACAAGTAAAAACCCTACTTGAAGAAAACTAGTTCAATAGTAAGCAATAAGCAAAAGCAACTATTAATCCTAACAATAAGCAAATGATGAAAGAAAACTAATTTAACTTGCCAACCTATATTCAATGAAAAACTATCCTATGAAAGAAAGTAAATAAACAAGCAAGGAAAGAAAACTAACTAACCTATTAAAGCAAGTAAACAAGCAATCAAAGACAACTAACTAACCTATTAAAGTAAATAGACAAGTAAGAAAAACAACTAGCTAACCTATTAAAGAAAATAGACAATTAAGCAAAAGCCAACTAACTACTCTAAGATAATTTCTACTGCAAGTAATCAAATGAAAACTTCTCATTGAACAACTATCTAGCCTAAGAGGCAAGTGGACTAGATTCTTAATTCAAAACTATTTCTAATTCATGAAAGGAAATCTATTTAATCGAAAGAAAGAAGGACTAACAACTAATTCTTAATCTATGATAAGCAAACTACTATCTAATCTATCAAAGCAAAGACTATCTATCCTACAACAACAATAAAACTATCTTCTCAACTATGAAAGCAAGAAACTACATCTTCTAATCTACAAAAGCAAGAAACTATCTTTAATCTACGAAAAACTCAAATATAATGTTGGTGGTTGTGTGAATGTCTTCGGTGTCAGATGATATCTCGATGGCACTTGACAACAAAGGACAATTCAAGCGGTATAAGCTCAACACTGATCTCAATAGTAAATTGAAAGGTATGGATTAAACAATCCAATGAGAATTTAGCCATGACAAAACAATCGTTAATTACCCTGCATATTCATTTATTAACCATCAACAATACAACGAGATCATCATTGTACTTCTATTCTAGGTAAGCAAAATTCACACTTAACTCAATCATTAACTAGGAAATACAATTGCAATTTAACTCTAGGAAAGAAATTACATAAATGAAACTATGCTACATCTATTCTAGCAATTCAAAGTTCAAACTACAATAAGAAAATGCTTAACATAAATTAAACTATGATATTAAAAAGTAAACTACCAAATGTATTAGCCAACAACTAAGTAAGAAAGATCTATATAAAACTGAGATAAACAATCTATCATTAAAAATTGAAATTAACTCTATCCATCCATCAAATCCTTGTCAAAGAAAACTCAAATAAAAACTCTATTCTATTCTAATTAAAACTTTGTTTTAAACTTGATTCTAAAATCATAAATAAAAATATAATCTAATATCTAATTGTGCATGGGGTTAGTCTAGGGATTTGCAAATCCATTCCTAACTACAAGATCAATGCATGCTAACACAATCCATCATTCTAACCTGCAAAAGAGAATCAAAGCAATTAAATTATAACAACTAATTAACACAATAAAAATGCATGTATAGGAAATAAAGAGAGTAACTAAATTATGAAATGCATAAAAAACACAAAGAATAGTTACCAGACTACTGGTGGGCCCCCCAGCAAGTCATGGTCACTTCCTAAAAGCACACCACGAACTCAGCAATTTGAATTCACCATGAAAACTCAAAAACACAGTTCTTATATAATCTGGCAATGTAAAATAGAAAAACAAAGTAAAATCGTATTTTTGTTTATCACACTGATGCTTCTACTGCTAAACAATCATGTGACCACCTCGGTGGTATTTATAATGTTTACAGACCAAGTGGTCGACCACAGGAGGGTTGAACCACTTCTAAATTCAACAATTTTCATTAAATGATGCCCTAACTGATAAAACAGAGTGAGCCAATAATCACCCTCTTGAACAACTAAAACCGAGTTGTCAGAATATCAGTAGCTGGAGGGGGAAAGAATGAAAAAAACCCAAATTCGTGATTATCTCATCACTGGCCACCAATACCATAACCGCCAAGTCGCCCTCTGTTTTGTGCAATACGCAGTGTCGGATCGGGTACCAGAATGAGTCCTGGAAGGAGTGTCGGACTGAGTGCCGGAAGAAGAAATGTAGTGCGTTTTCTCCCTGTAGCATCAAAAAAATGTGAATCAGATCCTTGGAGCATAAAAACATGATTAATTATACGCAATAATGTCATTAAACATGAATCACACATACCTGGTGTAGATCATACCATTTTATCATAAAATTCTTCAAAAATCTCCTTCAAAATGTGAAAAACACATATATACATTTGACAAAAGTGTATAATAATCGTCATAAAAGTGATCATATCTTGGGCCCAACAATAGGTTTGGATTTTTGGTGGATTGGTAGAGAGCTCGGTTCACAACAATATGTTGTGTGGCAGTTTTCCAACTATGAGGATGGACTTTCAATGGCTTGTCATAGTGAGTTGCAATGGGTGCATCTTGGGTGCTTTGGCATGGATGAGATAGATTTGTGTGGATGGCAGTTTGATGAGATAGAGTATTCATCCATCTAGAGGGTTGTTCACTTGACATAGGCTCAAGTTGAAGCAGTGTATGAGGTATTTTACCTAGGAGGATGAGGACAATTGCAGAGATGAGTTGTGGTGGTCTAAAGTGGACTAGACTGAGTGTCCAACAATATCTTGGGACTATTTCAGATGAGGACACATGATCAGTTGTAGCATTTGTAGACACGAAGAGTTTTTTGGTGACTTGGATGATGGACTTGGGCATAAGTTCATTGGATGTTCATGACTTGGGGAAGCAAGATGCTTGCCTTAGAGGATTGCATGGTTATTATATAGTGGGAACTACCAACACATAATATGGGCACAATATTTTCTCAAGAGATTCACAATGTCTGACTCAGGTATGTACGAGAAGCATGGTATGAGGACCATGCATGTAGTACAATGATCTGGAGAAGTAGTATTCCAGATGGAGTCAGGGGATGTGTTGCAAAAGGAAAATGTGTTATGGGTGCCAGGATTGTGTTCTCAACCTCAACGATTGAGGAGTAGGTATATGTAGTGTTGTTTCGACATGGACATGTGTTGTTTGTGCCCAAATGATATAGATTCATATCATCGGTGGTTCTTGGAGTTAGAGAGGGAAACCTATATAGGATAAGGGGAAAGCCTATACATGTTGTGACTGGAAGGAGTAGAGAGAAATATGAGGAGGATCATTTAGCTCCACCAGTGATGAGGTAGGTTCCCCACTAGTAGAACATATTCAGAGGGAGTAGGTAGCTCCACCAATCGTGAGGTAGGTGGCCCCACCAATAGCATAGGTTCCAAGGGAGTGGGTAACTCCACTAGTGATGAAGCAGATATCCCCACCAGTTGTGGAAAATCAAATGGAGCCATATAAGTTCATAGGGAGTCATCCCTCAAGATCTAGTAGGGAGGAGTATCCTCCTAGGACTATTCAAAGGAGGTTGGAATTCATAGGGAGTCAACAGACTCAGAGAGAGTCATATTTTAGAGGGATTATATAGAGGGATCCTGATATCAGTGGGATTTAGTAGGCTCAGAGGGACATTCAACCATTCAGAGGGAGTTTCCCCTCATGTTTTGGTGGGAGAGAGGCATCTTCCAGGACTGACATGAAGGTGTCATGGGTTGAGGAGGCCAGGTAGGATGCTCGAGAGAGGGAGGATTCTAGGAGAAGGGTGTATTCCAAGGATAGATAATGCCAGACAACATGACTTTCCTCAGTGATAGGGGGAGAAACCAATCATGCATATTGGAGAGTATCTATGGTAGCAGATCCATTGTGAGAGATAAAGATACTTCTAGGTGATTGTGGAGTGTGGTGAGAATACCTCCCTTGCTAAGAGGGAGTGTTGATTTTTGTATCTTCAGACAATTATTCTCATGTGGCCTAGGTGTCAAGCATGTGGGAATTGTCATGGGCACCACATTACATTATTTTTTTGGTGAAAACAACCTTTGGAATGAATTTAGGGATTCATGGGTTTGGTGATGGGATTTGTGGGTTTTTTTTGGGGCTTCACACCCATAAGAAAGTCTAATTTGATGTTGACTTATGCAGGGGATTCTATGATGAACCCTAAGACTTGTATATAAAGGATATAGGTCATTGTGACATTTCATTATGTAGAGTGTGGAGACACGATGGAGCTAGCATAAGTGAGTTTTCACTTGTGCTAGGAGGCTTGGTGATCTCAGCAAAGGAAGGTCTGCAACTCTAGAAAATATGGCCTAGGAGAGAGGAAGGACACATGTGCAAAGGAAGATGATTTTTTCATACATGTACGTGGGTTGCAGTGGTAACAATCACATATGTACGTGGTTTGCAGGAAGGTGAATCATGTATGAATGACGGTTGCAGTGGGCACAATATTGTATGTACGGGTGTTGCAGTAAGGTGAATTGCATATGTCCATACAAGATTTTTTGGGTAGGATTAGGTCCATGCAGTCTGGCACCAATAATAGTACAGGTGGAATCAATAGGTCGTACAAGTGGTCTGCATCAGTTTGTGGGAAGAGGAGTTTCCAAGTATTTTTTGAGGTTTGGTTTTGCTGATTTTTTGGTTATTGGAGGACAAGATTGTCCTCATATTTTTGGTGAAATTGAATTGGCTGGGAGAGTTATTTTTTCCCTCAAAATTTCTGAAATTGACAAGGTTACAGAACATAAATTTCATGTCTCATGTGTATTGATGATTCATCTATGATCTTATTTCTTCCACTACATATATTTTCAGTCAATAATTTACAGTGTAAAATTGTTCAGTGATAATAGCTAGGGTTTATTGTTAGCTCACAAGGAAGCAATTTTCAGATCTGGAAATTAGTCACATGGAGTTTCATGTGAAAATTGAAACATCTTGCCATACAATGTGGGTAGGTAGTAGGAACCATTGACAAAATTATTTTCAACCTCGTAGGGAACCAACCAAAATTTTCCAAATTCCTTTCATGTATTGGGTTGGCTATTCCTTGTATCCCACTCTAAAACCAAATCTCCTTGTTTGTAGTCCCTTCCATTAAGGTTTTATGCTTCTTGTATTACCCTGGTATATTGTTTCGAGGGAGGGGAGTGGGAGTCCATTGTAATAACATCATCTTGTCTCATTCTAATTAGTAACTGCTTATCATCTTTCTTCAATATTTTGATAGATCCAACTTTCTTATCTTTATAGTTGTCTAGTTGTTGTTGGTAATATTCCTTCTTAGGTCATTTTATAGCATCAAAATCTTCTTCTTGGGAAAAAGGAAGGACATCTAGGAAAAAACATGGAAGGGATCTCTTGATTACTTCAGGGATATCCTCAATATATGGGTCAAGGTCAATTTATTCAACATATTCTTTTCCATGGTCAAGTTGGGTAGGTGAACACAAGCATCATCATCCATAGGTATAGTATCATAGGTCAAATCCATATGTAAAGTACCAACCAACATTGCAAAAATATTTCTAGACAATAGCATTCCCCATACATTTGGGACATCTATGACCACAATGTCCATCAAGAAAACCATCTTAGGATATTGACCAAGGAGGACCTTTATGTTCTCTATTACACCATCTATGGGAATGGCCCTAGATTCAATCCTATAGACATTTCTATAAGGCCTTGTGGTTTCCAAACCCAATTTCCTCATTACTTTCAAGGAAATGATACTTGCACCTGCTCCTGAGTCAAGCATACAATTATTAAAGATTTTATTGTTTACTTGCATTGAGATGAATAATGGTGAGTGTTCGTCAAACTATGATCTTAAAAAAATAGCTTGCAACAATATAGGAGGATCCACAGGTTCACTCTATACCTTAAATAACTTCTCAACTTTGTTTTCCAATGAAGGAATATTAATGATCTCTTTCAGAGGTACATGTACATTGATCTTTTCCAAGACACTGTCTATGTCAATACTCAACTCAATATCACTAGTCTTTAGTAAAGTGGAACCAGGAGGAGGATTTCTTGTTGGTGGAGGAGGAGGTCCTTGCTGAGGGGGATTAGGGTCATTAGGTGGAGCTTGTGGTGCACTTATTCATCTTGTGTGTTCTTGTAATTCCTTCTTCCTAAGTCTCTCCATTGACTCCTCATCCATTTTGTTTATAATTTCCATCCTAGCCCTCCTCGTTTCTTCCCTTTTTCCTTCCTCAAGTTGTTCATGTGTGATATTGAGGCATACTTGAGGAGACACGATAAAGATATGATTTATGGTATCAAATAAATTCATTTGATCAATTTACCCATTATTCATTGGGTTTTCATGTTCCCAATGTTCATCCTAATCCAGATTATTTTCGGCACGAAATGAGAGTGGAGATATAACATAGAAATATTTAGAGATATTACAAGAGAAACAACAATATAACAAAGATATAGCGGAAATAAAAAAGATTCACAGATATACAGTAATACACAATTTCTATTAATGAAAAAAATGTATAGAGACTGTAAAAGTATAGAGTGAAAGACTCGCTAGAATTGTGGCAGCTTATCTCTGAGAAGAGATGTGACGGCTACTCGCATTCGCAAGAAGATGATTTTTACAATGAGGCTCTAAGTACCTTTTTAACATAAGGAAAATCCAAAACCCTAACCCCGGAAGATGAAAATCCAAAAGGTTTGTGGGCCCCGATGGGGGTAGTTGATATGCCAACTTCCTAGGGGTGTAACTTTTGCATACGATCTCTGTTTGGGGTGCTCGATACACCATTAGAAAGATATATACAAGGACTACAAATTTTTTGTGAGAAACATGGAACATCATTCCATGTTGCTCCCCATTTTCCAAAAACACGTCGTTTAGGGCCTCAAAATAGCTCCAGAAGTTCAGGACCCGAAAAACTGCTAAAATAGTAAATTACCAAAATTTCCAGAAAACTATTTTGAGCCAGTTGGAAAAGGTGGGTGGCCACCAATATCCACCTAGATCAAATACTCACAATATAAGCACCAAGGAGTCTCGATACACTATTTTATGGAGCTAGAGTGTTGGGAACCTTTTTTTCATTAGGAGCTCAAGATCTCCATGCTTGGCTAGGATTTTGAGGCTTCCCCCTAAAAGGAGGCTTGCGGGCTTCTTGTTGTGATCTTTCCAAATTAGTGATCTTTTTCTTGGATAGGTCATTTATAGCCTCTTTAAGTACTACCCATGGATCAATAGCATCTTGAGTTGGCTCAACATTGTGTACTATCCTTGGTTTGGTATCAACCTTATCTCTCGAGGCATAGAAGGGTTATACCTTGCATGGAGAAAGATTAGATTTAATATTTGCAGCCATTTATTAGGCTTATTGAATTTTTTTTGGATCCATGTCTTTGAGAAAATACCCAAAGTGTCCTAGGAAAGCCCTGATGTAGAGAAAGAGAAGGTAATCTTTCCCAAGGTGATGATTTCTAGGGACTTGTTGAAGCAACTTATCAAACTTGGCATCAAATTCTTTAATAGTTTCAATTTCCAACTTCTTTATTTTAGTAAGTCGCATCCACAAAAAGTTGGGGTCCTATTTGGTACTCTATCCTTTAAGTAAGGTTTCCTCAAGTTGACCCATAGTATTGATACTCTTGTTAGGGATAATTTCATACCACCTCTTTGCAACATCGGTAAGAGTAGCTGAGAAAATTTTCATCACTAAATACTCAACATCATCACTCATGGGACTAAGTTGGAAGAATGCCCAAAAGTTACTCATATGCTCTTCAATAGTGGTCACATCATTATTATAAAACTTTGGAATCCATTTCTTAATCATACTTAGGAGGCATCTACCTAGGGTATCCTTGGATGGAAAATATGTCTAAAGGTTTGAAGATATTGGATGCCCATTTATTTTGAGCCATTGTAGGCAAAGTAAGGTTTCCACCAAATAAGGATTTTACTACAATTGAGTTGTAGAGAACCCTTCTCTTGTAGGCCCTAGGAGGGTTAGTGTACCTTATTGAACTTTGTGTAGTCACTAGATGATCACCCTTATATCATCTAAGGAAGGTAAGGGAATCACCCTTAGTGGAATTTCTAGGTAAATTTGTAATATAAGGGCTTTGGGGGAAAATTTACCAAAGGTATGTCATTAACAAGAATGACTCAATTCTCCTTGACAACGATGCCAAAATTTTATAGTAGGATTTTTACTTGTGCAAATACCCACCACAAGTCCCAAAATATTGTGTAACTATGGAAGATCCTACCATTGTCACCTTAGTAATAAATTCCCTTTTTATAGTGGTGGAGGAGGTCCACCAAAAGGGAGGATTCCCTGGTGACCTCAAGGGATCAAAGTAATAATTATAGTAGCCAAGCATGTTGATACTTAGAATACATCACCAAAAGACTTCATCCTCCCTTGAAATCCAGCCTTCTTTTCTTCGTATTACCTCTAAAATTCGACTTGTATCAAAATGAATGTATAATGATGTTTATTTATACCATTTATGTCACTTCCTTTTAACATTAGGGCCAACCTGACACTTTCTTATTTTGTAATTATTTTCTTTAATTATCTTCAGGGCCTACATGTACTTCCTTCTTCAATTCATTTTGTCATCTTCAAAAATTCATTTCTCCTTAACCATGAAGATCCACATGACGTGCCACATACCATCGGAAACAACATGATTTATACTATCCATCCATGGGTGTTGTATCTGCATGTGCATTTTCCTTCATGTCCAAATACCTTCATCAATATTGTGGTCCAAAACCCATGACTAGGGTTGACATCAATGACAACAACCAATCTTCCAACAATCTCCCCTTTATCGTTGATGGAAACACTCATGCTCCCCCTATCATCATGATCCCAATTTCTCTCCCCCTTTGTCATTGATGGCAACACTCATGCTCCCCCTATCATCACGATCCCAATTTCTCTCCCCCTTTGACATTAATGGCAAAGGGTATGGCTTCTCCCCCTGAGTTTAATGGCAAAAGGTAACCTTCTTCTTTAGGGCTTCTCCCCCTAAACATGTGGCACTCAATAATACTTCATCCTTATTTTTGGTCTTTGGGACTTTTTCTTCCTTGGAATCCTTTTGTGTGGCTTCTGTCTTCTCTCTCTTCTTCATGTCT
>SNQJ01S0000153.1:0-36896 GCA_010110895.2 Picea sitchensis
CCTTCCTGAGTTATCTAAAGAAGGATCCATTTGGATATAGCCAGAAGCAGTTTTGGACCAGTGTGAGCGTCACCTACGTCAGTGAACCATCAAGGAAGTGCTAGTTCAGTGGAAATATACGAATCCAACAGATGCCACTTGGGAACCAACTACCATTCTGCAATAGTTTCCTCATCTCAAGCCTTGAGGACAAGGCTGTTTTTAAGGGGGCGGACATATTAGGGTCCTAACCCGCACATAGGTAGATTAATATATTCGGATGTAATAAAGGTCAATAATAATAAGGCCTTTCAATAAAATAGAATAAGGCGGATGTAAGAAGACCTAATAGAAGCTTTCACTTCTAGAAGGATCTTCCTCTAGATGCTTCTCTTGATAGACATTTTGTATAAATAAGGCTCGAGGGTATGAAAACCCTAGTTTTGAGATTATTGTAACAGAGCATTGCTCTATTGGAGGTTGCCCCCTCAAAGAGGCCTGTGAACATTTCTTGCTGAATCAAAGTGCTATTTCTATTGTTGTTCTTATATCATTTATGTGTTATTGTGGATATTATGCTGGATATTTTACTATTATTCTTCCATTTCTAGCATTTTATTTCTGTTCTGCATATTTTATATATCTGGTATCTTGCATTTTCTAAGTTTTGGCATGAGGATGATTTTTCTTCATTTTCAGGGGCCTAATTGTATAACAATGGGAGATTTTTTTTTTTATAATTTTTGTAGAGAAACTTACCCTTTGGTTTGAATGTTGGTTGATTGAAAATCCATAAGAAAACCAACCAATATTAACCATGATCATTAAATCATCACCAAAGGTCATTATCTAATGAATCTTTTCTCTATATATCATATTTTTCAATACTTATTTTCTCTACTCTACTAAATGATATTGAATAAAATAAAAAATAAATCTTTTTTTGTGCAATCAACATGATATTTCACATATTTTCTTTCTTTAGTGTCTTGATGTTAATGAAGTAAAACCACATTAACTGGGTAGTGTAGTAGGGTAGTGGGAACTGATTAGAAGTTCTACATCCACTTCTCCTAGATTTTAGAGAAACACCTTTCTTGGTATGAGAAGAAAAAACAACAAAGAACAAATAGAAGATACCTCATTTTGAGATACCATGTAAGAATAACCATGATAAGGAATATTATCCAAGTCAATTCTCTTTCACCTAATAGGTTTTTACATATTTTTTCTTTTATTTGAGAAATCCTTTTGGGAAGTATAAGTGATTCCATGGATAATATGTGCCTAAGATTTTATGGTCATTGAGTTGATGAAATTTGCAGCATACATTTTCTCTTTCAAATGTTTCATAATGCATTGTTTTGTGGTTTTGTGTTGCATTGGTTAAGCCATAGGGACGAAAATCCCCATGTGTGATAGGTGCAAAGATCCAATGTGCATAAACACTCAATTTTATCGTATTGAAATGGGGCAACTTGGGTTCCTATCATGATTTACTCGCATAGTGATTCATTGACAATGCTCATGAATGCACAAACGACCATGAGGAATAGGACTGGTAATATTTGTAACCACTGTAGGCTATTGGATATGCTCTTTGGTTATAGTGATAGCAAGTTTATTTTATCTTGAGCCTAACCAAAATCACTCTAATGAATTACTGATTCCCATAACTTAAAAAAACCATTTTAATTACCTCTATGTTTTTTATCCCTATCCCATGCAATGGTCATGGTAGACACTTGAAAATAAACCAATGAAACCATAACTTAATGCATCTTAAACATTGTTTTATTAAAATATTGTTTATAATAAATTTGATATATGTTAATATAAATTTCACTTTATTTTTACTATATATTAGAATCTATTGTGGGTTTTATAATTTGATTTTATATCATAAAGATCAACTTAATTAATTAATTAATTAATCTATTTTTAAGTTCATGGCTAAGACAGACACCAAATTGGTGTACAATACCTCCTTGCTTGTGGGACAAGGAATCCCCTCTGTGCAATAATCTGACTACTAAAGTATACAAAGGTATACATACCCTACCCCCCTCTAGATTTGAACTTGTGACCTCTAAGGAGGAAACACATGTTCTTAACCATCATGCTCGCATAAAGAGGTTTGGGTTTCAAATTTTCTTCCTAATGTAAATGAAAGTTATAGCCATAAACACTAAGGAATGAAATACAATACCATCAAAAATTTTCACATCTTGAATTATTTGCAAGTGTTTGATTCGAAGAAATTCCCTTATATGCATCTCCGGAACAACATGCATAAAATTTTATTTTCCTCTTGTACCATATATCTGAGATTATGAATAATGTCATTAATATCATATTTCAGATATTATTTCTGAATTAAATTCATAAGATCATGAGCATGCATGTGAATATCCAGATACAAGACCCAAATGGACACAATCCACCCTATAGGAAGTAGGTAATATTGTGGGAGATTCGAGGAGGATGAGATCCAAATTTGAGGAGGCTCCACATGCATGCACAACCACAGAACCAATAATTCTCATGCATTTATACATGGTTCTAGCCTCATACCTATGAAAAGTATGAAGGGAATCCCAATTGGGAAGCATCTATAAATTAGGAGTACAACTCACTCATTGAGAACCAAACTTGGGACCTAGTTTTTCTTCCTTCAAATAGGAATTTTTTCAAATGCATATGGGTATACAGGATGAAGAAAGAAACAAATGTGTAATTTCCCCATCGACCCAAGCTGAGAATTCCACTACATCTCTTCTATGTTACCAACTGTAACATACCCAACCTCCCACAGGAGCGGCATGCCATACCAATAACACACCTCTTGGTGGATTTGGGAAATCTGATAAAAAATAATTAATGAATAATCATGAAATATAGACATTCAATGATCAATATTCATACCACAACATAAAATACATGCACGATATATCATACAAAACATTAACTACCAAACATGCATATTAAAGGTACAATCTCAGGTATAGTAATTTGATACGCGACACAAATAAATACATAAGAAAGGAAACCATAATAGAGAGAACTTATCTTTTATAAAATAAGATACCAACTGGCTATAGACCAACAACATTCCACCCAACCGTAGACATTGTTCTTCCAAATCTCAACAACAGTGTCACCCCTGATCCAAGGCTATGAATCCACAAGGACAGTTCCAGAGTGTTACTTGGCTTCCCAAACCATTCAACACTCAAGATCTCATAGGCTTCTCCAACACTCACAACAATCCAAGTACCCAAATCTCTTCTACCGAGCCTGCACCACCCAAGAGAACAAACTTCCACCCTTCTTTGAGATGCAGTCCCTCAGGCAGTCCCTCTCCATTCTGGGCTCTAGTGCAGTTGGTCCAGGATATCCATGTTGGGACTCTCTTGACTCATAGCTATGATAAAAGATAGTCACATTCCAATAATATCAGACATGCAAGCCTCAGATCATGGCTGAACTACACCAACAATATCTACAGCCAACAAAACAGTGGCTGCTCTTTAGAAGTTTGTCTTCCTTTCCCAAGCCAAGAAACCAAAACGAGGAAGATGAGTAAATGAAGGGATGGATGGAGTGTAGAGTCCACAAGCGAGGATGAACAATGAACAAAACGCGTGAACGAACACATGAGGTGACCAACAACAACACCAGAATGGGGATGAGAATGAGAGTATTTCCAATGGGAGAATGAACAAACCAACCCCTTCCATAGACTAGGGATGGGTTTTTGTAATTTGTGGGGATCAAGAACATCTTGGTATTCCCCCAAGAGTTGACTTAACGGATTCCCCCCTACCCCCCCATTACACACAAAATGGGTAATATAAAATAAATAAGCATGTATCCCATCATCCCCCTCTCTTATGGAATCATATCCCCCTATAACTCTAGTCTTTGTCCGCCTAGCAACCAACAATGTATTTATTATTAATAATGATCAAAACCTTACATTTCTTAGGCACACTGGCCTTTTAATAATGTTTTGGGCACTCTAGCCTCTCAACAATGTAACAATACATTATTTAATATCAAGGCTCAAAACCCGGGGTGTTAAATCCCCTCCCCCTTATTTTGGCATTGTCCTCAGTGCATATAAAAAACAAGAATCAAAATTCCAAAATTTATTCAAAAAGTTGTGGGTACTCTGCCCACATGGAATCTTCATGCTCCCAGGTAGAATCTTCAAGACCGTAGTAGGTCCACTAAACTTTTACCAGCTCTATAACTCGATTCCAGATCATTTTGACCTTTCTATCTAGTATTCTCACTGGCTGGACCTGAAAGTATCCCTTTGTCTCTACCTGAATCAGATTCCAATCAACAACATGGTTAGGATCATTTACATATTTATTTAGGAAAGAGACATGAAACACATTATGCACTTTCATGGGAGCATGAAATGCAAGCATGTATGCAATTGGCCCTATTTTGTCCAATATCTCAAATGGACCACAGTATCTAGATGCCAGCTTTGTACAGCTTCCCAACTTCAAAGAGATATTCTTGGGATTTACTTTCAACAACACATGATCTCCTACTTTAAATTATCTTTATGTCCTATTCTTTTCGGCATAAACCTTCTGTCTATCTTGAGCTTCCTTTAAATTCTGCTTAATCTTAACCATCTGGTCTTCCATTTCCTTGAGAAACTCCATCCCAAGTACCACTCTATATGTTGGTTTGTCCCATCTTACTAGAGTACTTCACTTTCTACCATACAAGGATTCAAATGGACTCATCTTCAATGAATCTTGATACCCAATATTATAGTAAAACTCAATCAAGTGCAGGTAATCTTACCACTTAGATGGCCTATCCATCACATACATTCTTAACATGTATTCAATTAATATGTTGACCCTCTCTGTCTTCCCATTTCACTGTGGATGGTATGATGTGCTCAATTTCATATTTGTACCAAATCCTTTGAATAATCCCTTCCAAAAGTTTGAAGTAAACTTAGTGTCTATGTCTGAGACAATTGTCCTAGGTATCCCATGCCACCTAGCTATTTCTTTCATGTAAATTTCTGCAATATTATTTGATGTATGAGTTGTTTTTACAAGAAAAAAATGAGCATCCTTTGTCAATTTATCAACCACTACCATTATTGAATCATGTTGCCTTTCTTTCCTAGGAACTTTAGTTATAAAGCCAATGGTTATCCTTTCCCATTTATTCTTTGGAATTGGTAATGGTTGTAGCAAACCCACTGGGTGTCTATGCTCAACCTTCACTCTCTGACATTCCATACACCTGGCGATGTAATCAACAACATCCCTTTTCATTCCCAGCCAAAAGAACTAGCTTATTACTATTGTAATTGTTTTCTGGTAACTAGGATGTCCAACATATGGAACATTATGCATTTATTTAATACCAAATTCCTAATTTCTCCGGAACTAGGAACCTAAATTCACTTTCTGTTGTACATATCCTTGCTGTAAGATTTCCTTTACCTATAGGTAATGCTGATATGTAACAACAACATATAAAATTATGCTCTTCAATTCCGACTGATGCATACTAATAGTTGTAGCATGCATGAGATGTACTCTTATACTAAGTGCATTGACAAATTTATTTTCTTTTCCTTTGATATGCTTGATATCAAAGTCGTATTCACTTAAAAATTCAAGCCATATTGTTTTCCTGGAATTCAAAATTGGCTGATAAAAAATGTACTTCATACGATTGTGGTATTTTCTTAATTCAAATCTCTTTCCCATGAGATAATGCCTCCACATCTTCAATGCATGGACAATGGAAACAAGCTCCAAGTCATTCATGGCATAGTTCCTCTCATGCTCCTTAAGCTTTATGGACTCATAAAAAATCACATGTCCATTTTGAGTGAGGACTCCACCAACTCCTTCCTTCTAACCATATGTGCATACCACACAATTCTCATTTGGGTCAGAAATCTTCAAAATAGGTGCACTAGTAAGTAATTCCTTTAACGAATTAAAATTTTCTTCACACTCAGGTGTCCATTCAAATTTAATTCCCTTCTTTTGCAAAGAAGAGATGGGATGAGAAATATTAGAGAACCCTGCTATAAACATTATGTAGTAACAAGATAACCCTATAAAAAAATTGATTTCTGAAACACTCCTGGGCGTTGGCCATCCTCTAACGGCTTCAATATTGTCAGGGTCTACTGCTATACCCTGTTCTGAAATAATGTGCCCCAAGTAATGGATCTATTCTTGGTAAAAAGAACACTTACTCAACTTGGCATACAACTAATTTTCTATCATCACTTGCAATATCAATCTTAGGTGATGTTCATGCTCTTCCTCTGACTTAGAATAGACAAATATGTCATCCAAGAATACTATGAAAAACTTTTCCAAGTAATTTCTAAATATGTCATTTATTAAGAACATAAAGACAGTTGGTGCATTGGACAATCCAAATGGCATCACTACAAATTCATAGTTCCCATACCTAGTTCTAAAGGTTGTCTTATGGATTTCTTCTTCCTTGATTCTTACTTGATGGTATCCTGATCTCAAGTCTATCTTTGAGAATATGTTTTCTCCTCTTAGTTGATCAAAGAGGTCATCAATTCTGGGTAGAGGATACTTGTTCTTTATAGTATACTTATTTAGTTGTATAAAGTTAATACATAGACTCAAGGTTCCATCTTTCTTTTTGACAAAGAGTATTGGTGCTCCCCAAGGTGAAACACTTGGGCGTATGCACCCTTTCTTCAACAATTCCTTCAACTACATTTGTAATTATTTTAACTCTAGTGTGTTCATTATGTAAGGTGTTTTTGACACCAGGGAAACTCCTGGAACTAGATCGATAGAGAAATATATTTCCCTTTTTGGTGGAAACCCTAGTATTTCTTGGAATACATCCTCAAATTCTTGTAGTATCGAGAAATCTTCAGGGCTTAGCCCCTTTGTCTTTTCTGGCTCCTCTACATGGGATGCATACAATTGACACCCTTTTTTGAAACATCTCTTCAGTTGTAAGGATGAAATATCCCTTATAGAGATGGGTCTTCGAACTCATTTCACAGTGCTTTGTTTTCCATCTCCATCAAGACATGTAAATATCTTGCTATGACAATCTAGGACAACATTATGCTTGTCCATCCAATCCATTCCAATTAGAATATCATAAGGCCCCAATGGTATGATATTTTGATCAACACTAGTATTCAAACCATTAAGACTTATGAAACAACTTCTAACCATATCATGGATTCTCCTTTTGGTTCTAGTGGCTAGTTGAACCAAACTTGATTTCCTAAGCTTAATTTTGTCCAAATGTAATCTACCCATTATTTTAGGATCAATGTAACAATGAATTTATCCTGAATCAATTAAAATAGAAACAAACTGATTTATGATCTTACCTTCTACCTCGATCATGTTGGATTGGTATTCTACTTGTCAATCATCTAAGGTTTCATAAATCCTTCCCATGTATTCAACTGTTGTAGCCTCTTGGATGTTGTGTGCATTCTTCACTCTGTCCTTTTTGTGTGGGAAATCCTTGTACAAGTGATATTCTTTGCATCCCCAACACTGGATTTATGGTCTTCCCCTTTTTCCCAGGGAGTCCTCTTTCTTGGAATCATCCTTAGCATATTGATCTTGATGATTTTAATTAGGCTCGTTTCTATTGAAAGGAGGTTTGAATCCCTTCCTCCTATGATCAAAATTATCCTTGTTCTTGTCCTTCCAATACTTCTACATGGACTCTCTGCCCTAGCCTTGCTCATATAGGTATTTATCCTTCCTGATGGCCTCAGTCAAGGTCTTGGGCTCATCATACCAAATATTTTATTTATAAAAGGTCGACAGACCACTCAAAAACATTTGTATCTTTACCTTTTAATCATTTATAAACCCAACATACTTTAACAACCCCAAGAACTTATTCTCATACTTTTCCATAGTCATGCTTCCTAGCCTGAGTTCAAAGAAATCCTGCATTTTCTTGTCATAGAAATTCTCTGAGAGGTACTCATTCTAGAAATACTTCTTGAATTTGTTCTAAGTGATCCTATTCTCATTAATATGTTCAACTTGCTTCAGTTTATCCCACCACATTGCATCTTTCCCATGTAAGTGGTAGGTGACAATTTTGGCTTCTAGATTTGATGAATAGTTGTGCAATTGGAAATATCTCCTGAGTCCAATAAACCATGCTTCAACACTGTCTTCCCTTTCTATTTCACCATCAAAGGATGGTGGCTTGAGATTCCTGAATCCTTATCTCTCCTTGAAAACTGTCCACCTCATGTCTTGTTCTTTGGTTCCTAATAGGAGACACCTCTACACTGCTTAAGGAATAATCAGATAAAACCTTCTTGCTGTGTAAGGAAGTGAGTGTTGTATATGAGCTCTTCTATCACTTCTGGAATAACCAACTCTTCCACGATCATCTCTTATTTCATGACACATGCCTCCTTCCTCTTTCCTTGAGCCATTTTTGGCTTGACCTTGCAATTGATTTAATCTCTATAGAACTCGATCATGAATCTGAATTTTCTCCCTCATCAACCTCTTGTTGTCTTCCTTGTAGCTCTGTACTTCTATTTTCAGTCTCTTTACAGTTTCTAGCAATGTTTCTTGCTCCCCTCAACCCTTGTGTCAATTGGATTTTTTATTTGCATTGCCAATTATGGTATTTTGTTCTTCAGCCTCTTTATCATATCTGGAGGCTCCCTCACCTTCTTCCATTTCCTCAATACACATTCTGAGATAATGTGTTTAAATCCCTTAATTTTGGAAAATGTGAAAGTGACCATTTTGTCAGAATTAAGCATATGATAAAAAAAAATTGTCAATAATGATACATATCCTTTCAACTCATGAATAATATATATAAATAACACTTCCATGTTATCCCTGGGTCAATATAGAAATCAATTTTTCATCGACTCTTCCTTCAAACCATTTTCCCAAGTGACCACGGCTCGAAACCGCAGGCCAAATCCTTCCTAACACTTTTCTTTGTTAGAAACACTATATCGAAGATCGTCTAGTTGAGAATCAATCGAGGGATGAGATTGAAGGTCAACGGGAGCTTCGGGACTCCGGGATTTGGGATTTCCATAATTTCCACACTCTTGACTTTTTCGAAGGGCCAAGTCTCTGGACTGTAGGATCCATTTCCATGTATCATGTCTCGATCGATGGTTAGGATTTCCTTCTCAGCTCCAAGCTTCGGGGTTTTCCCAAGCGCCTTTCCACAGATCTCCCGAAGTGTTGAAGTACCATAGGCCCTCTCATTCCTCCACATATCACCTCTCAATCAACGGTGGATATTAAATCTGGCCTTCAAGAGTTCTTGACCCAAGTAACCTGCACTCAAAATCTCTGGAGTCCCAAGTCTTTGGACCTTGGGATCTTGCACCACATGTCATTGAGATGGAATCCAACCTTCGGGAGTCCTTGAACCCAACTTATTATGCCCCAAATACTTTGGAGTTCCAGGTCTCCAAACTATGGGATCTACTTCCACGTGGCAGAAAATAAGGCACAGACACGTGGCCCTATCTAACGGGTGACACGTGTCATATAATAACTGGCATGAATGCTCTTTTAAAAACATAAAAAATAGTGACACGTGGCAACATCCAAGTGTGTTCACATCACCCTAGGTGACATCAACAAGCCTTGTCACCCTAGTGCCTCATGCCTTCGGGGCTTCAAAACTTTGGGATACTTCTCCCCACTACACCAGAAATCCCCTGAACGTCAAAATCTCGAATCGGTTGATATGTGGACACGTGTCCTCAAACAAAAATGGCCTAGATTTACTCTGGGGGTTCTATACTTCAGAGGTTTTCTTTGTTTAGCACCACCATACCCCTGGACTATCGAACGTCGAATTTAAAAACCCTTGCTAATATTTGGGCACATGTCCTCGAATATGAAGGGTCCATATTTACTCCAGAGTTCGGGACTTCGAAGATTTTCTGTCGATCCCTGACCATCAGTCATCATCTATCGAAGATTTCCTTGCTCGATCTTCAACCCTTCACCCAATTCATCGAACCCCGACCATCGATTAAATTAAACCAATTTGTTGTCGAACTTCCACATGGAATTTTTGAAACAAAATCATGTAGGTGAATCTGGGTCATTGATCTCCCAACCACTATGATATTGACTATTGGTTTTATCCAAATCCCTGAACAAACAAAATCAATAGGAACCGTCGATGTTCCTAATTTAAATCAATAGGAACCGTCGATGTTCCTAATTTTCAAATCATCGAATCAATCCCAACCGTTAATTTGGTGATTCCTCCAAACTTTGCAACATTCAAATTTTTATAATTTTTCAAGGATGAATCGGGGTCGTTGATCCAAGATTGAATACAATATCGACCATTGATTCTCCAAACTCTATCCATCATTACAACGACTATTAAAACTTGAATTTTTGACCTTCCAAATTGAACTCATCTGTGCAATTTCGGAGATCGAATCCATTAAATTCTTAGACGATCCTGGAATAATTCAAACTCAGATCCATTCATGAATTTGGGGGATTTCTCTCAAATGATTCCACCATTTTTCCCAAAATTTGCACAGATATATATAAAATATGTAACAAAGGATCCTCCCGATTTGCACTTGATATGGCCCATAACAGTCCGGTGTTTGAACCAAAAGCTCTGATACCAATTTGTAACATCCCCAACCACCCAAGCCAGGAACACCACTACATCTCTTCTCTGTTACCAACTGTAACATACCCAACCTCCCACAAGAATGACATGCCACACCAAGAATGAACATCTTGGCAGATTTGGGAACTCTAATAAAAATTAATTAATTAAGAATCGTGAAACACACACATGCAATGATCAAGATTCATACCACAACATAAAAGACATGCACGATATATCATATATAACATTAACTAGAAAGCATGCATATTAAAGGTACAATATCAGGTATAGTAGTTTGATCCGCAGCGGAAATAAATACATAAGCAAGGAGACCATAATGGAGAGCACTTATCTTTTACAATAGAAGACACCAACTGGCTGGAGACCAAGGACATTCCATCCAACCATATACAATGTTGTTCCAAGTCTCAACAAGAGTGTCACCCCTGAGCCAAGGTTATGAATCCACAAGGATGGTTCCATAGTGTTACTTGTATTCCCAAACTAGTCAGCACTCAATATATATAGGCTTCTCCAACACTCACAACAATCCAAGTACCCAACTCTCTTCTACCCAGCCTGCACCAACCAAGATAATAGACCTCCACCCTTCTCTGCCATGGAGTCCCTTAGGCAGTCCCTCTCCATTCAGGGCTCTAGTGTAGATGGTCCAGAATATCCATGCTGGGACTCTCAGGACTCGCAGCAGTGATCAAATTTGGTCATAGGACAAGCATATCAAACATACAGGCCTCAGATCATGGTCGGACTACACCAACAATATATACAACCAACAAAATTGTGGTTGCTCTTCAGCAGTTCATCTTCCTTTCCAAAGCCAAGACGCCAAAATGAGGAATATGAGTGAATGAAGGGATGGATGGAGTGTAGAATCCATGAGAGAGGATGAACAATGAATAAAACAAGTGAATGAGTGTGTGAGGCGACCAACAACAACACCATAATGGGGACAAGAATGAGAGTATTTCCAATGGGAGAACGAACAAACCAACCCCTTCCATAGACTAAGGATGTGTTTTTACAATTCATGGGGATCAAGTACCTCTTGGTCTTCCCCCAAGATCTCACGTAACTGCTTCCCCCCCCCCCATTACACACAAAATGGGTAATATAAATTAAATAAGCACTTAGCCCCTCACCCCCCTCTCTTGTGGAATCATAGCCCCTTATAAATCTAGTCCTTATCTGTCTAGTAACCAATGATGTATTTATTATTAATAATGATCAAAACATTACATTTCTAAGGAACATTGGCCTTTTAATAATTGTTTGGGCACTCTGGCCTCCAAGCAATGTAACAATACATTATTTAATATGGGGGATCAAAACCTGGGGTGTTACAAAATGGTATTTTCAGCTGATATAAATCACGATTGGTGGAAAAAGGATTTTATCAAGTTCATAGGATTAATTATGATGAGATATTTTCTCCAGTAGCAAAGATGGATTCCATACAGTTATCCCTTGTCGTTGCAACATCAAGGAGGTGGTAGGTTCACAAAATGGATGTGAATAATGCATTTATTCATAGTGATCTCAAAGAATATATCTACATGGAGTATTCAGTGGGGTACATACATAACTCCTCTCTAGTTTTCTGACTCAAAAATAAAATATAGCAAGCACCTAGAGCATGGAATGCTAAGATGGATTCTTACTTTCTCACAACTTTATTTGTTGTAAATAAGATCCCAATGTTTATATGTTGAGAAATTATGGATCTATGTTGATTTTAGTGTTGTATGTAGATGATCTATTAATTGTTGGAACCTCAAATTATGATGGTTCATAACACTTCTCCTAGAATCAGTCAGTTGGGTGGTCGACCAACATATAGAAATAGTCGATCATGTGATCTACCCGATATCTACATCAGTCAATTGAGTATTTGAAAATACTATCAGTCAAACATTCGACCATCATTCGAATACATTTGGTTAGTGGATTGGAATTGACTACAAGTTAGGTGCATGGATGTTCGGGTTGAGCATCCTTAATGAGCTTCCTAGAAAATGCAAATTTGACGGAGTCAACTCTAACCATCGATGGTTGTATGTGGACAATATATTCCCAATTAAAAGGAAGTTGATTATATCTTGAGGCTATAAATAGAAGACTCGACGGGTCATTATCATATTCCAATAATGCTAAACATGGTGTGCATGTTCAATATACATTGTGATGTTATGATCACAATGATTTGTGATTAAGTGTTGTAACAATGTCTTTAGACACCACCTACTTTTATTTCAAGGTTATTCCTCTTTGAATATCTGCAGTTCTATTTAATTTTTTGGTATTATGTTACACCCAATCCAATACATGGTATTAGAGAAACTGGTTGAGACCTCATCCATTGTCCACAATTCTTGTTGAGACAAATTTGTTTGTGATTGACTCTGGGCCGGTGATTTTCTAACTATAACTTGTTGAAACAAATTAGATTTTCTAAGATATCAAAGATGGATTTGAAGATCGATATTGTTGTTATGAATCGACCAAATTATGTTTTCTGGGATCCATACATGGAAAACCTACTGAAGAGTAAAGGACTGTGTAAATATATGAAGAATTCAATTCCATATATGATAGATAATAAGATGAAGTTCATCATTGATGGAAAAAGGATGAGTCTATGGGGGTCATCACGACCTATATCTTGCAGGAGATTCAATTTCACACCAGTGGAATCGACTTCCCTTATCAATTCTATAAGGATATGAAGTCTATATTCAAAAAATTCAAAGAAATCCATGTCATGCAAATAGAGAAAGAGTTTATCTCTATCAATCCTCATTGTTTTGAAAAATTTGAGGACTCTTTAGCATGTGTAAAGGAGTTGGAGTTGAAATTGGTTGAATATGGAAAGAATTATCAGAAGAAAGATGGAAAACTCATCGATATGGTTTTGATGAATATGAGAACACCATTTGATGTGTTCATTTCAACTTTTTGCACCAACTGGGAGGCACACAAGTTAGATGGTAAGGATTACACCTTTGAATCTTTTGTGTCTTACTGATTATTGATCAACAAAGATTGCTTGATAAAGGTAGGATTGGTAGAAAAAACCAATCTCACTTTCTCAAGAGAAAGGGAAAGGTAAATCATAAGGAAAGAGGATGGTTTGATACCCCTATACAAAGACCTAAATTCCTCGACTATAAACCTAAATGGTAGACAGATGCACCCCATAAGAATTGAAATAAGAATACATATCAATATTATGGAAATATACTACTACAAGAAGAGAAATGACCTAGAGGAGAAGATCAAGCACCTTGAAGGAGACATGTCAGTTGTTCATTGACCCACTGATAATTTCAAATTCCAATTCAAAACTTCTCAAATGTTTCTTTCTCACTTTTTGTCGAATGAATGCATAGTTGATTAGGGATTCACTCATCATATGGCTAAGGATGCTTCCTTTTTTATGTCTTTAGATAAAGATGCAGAGAGAAATATTTATGTTGTTGATGAATTTTCTCTCAACATTGTTGGTCATGGTGATGTTCCTTATCGACATGGAAGAATTGTTGACATCTATCATGTGTTGAAACTTAGTGCCAAATTGTTGTAGGTTTCTCAATTAACCTAGACAAGTAAGATTATGGAGTTTTGGCCAGATTGGTTCTTTGTTCGACATTTGAAGATAGGCATGTCGATTGTCACTAGAGGATTTCTCGACCCAAAGGAAATTTTGTATAAATTTTGTGGCACAACTCGACCCAACTGCTCTTATTTCTCACACTAATGAACAAATTTGAATTGGGCATGAATGACTTGGACACATAAACTTTCAAAGTTTGTAGTCGATGAAAACTTAGAATATATTTTTTGGTCTACCTAAAATTTTCCCCCTAATGGAGTCTGTAGAGGATGTGCTCTTGGAAAACATCATTAGGTACCCTTTTACTTTGGCAAAGCATAGCGAGAAAAAAACCTCTCGGAGTTGGTATGATATTTTTTTATTCAATCTAACTTCTTTAGTAGGTGCAAGGTATATTTTGACCTTTATTGATGATATCTCTCATTTCACTTGGGTTTATTTCCTGAAAAATAATAATCTTATCCTTGAAAAGTTCAAGGAATTGAGGGAATTTGCTGAAAAGAAATGTGGCCGACCCATCAAGCGCCCGAGACTAGACAATGGTGGAGAGTATGTGAATATACCTTTTGATGAATACCTTGTTCAATTTGGTATTGGATGGTAGTAGTCAGTTCCTCATACCCTTAAGCATAATGGTGTTGCAGAACACAAGAGTTAGATATTAGTTGAAATAGCTAGATGCCTCTTATAGGTCAAAGAATTACCTCCTAGATTTTGGGATGAAGTTATTTATTGTTCACACTATCTGTTGAATCAAATATCGAATTGACCTATTCCTTCTACACTCCAGTCAAATTATGTTGTAGAAGCAATTCCTCATTAGATCACTTCCATGTGTTTGGATGTGTATCTTGGGCTCATATTTCTGAGGATTGCAGAAAGAAATTGGATTCAAAGATCCATGCTTGCATCATGATGGGATACTCTAAAGATTCAAAATCATATTGAATGCTTGAACCTATCAGAAGAAATGTATGGTTTGATGAGAAGTATTCAGGAATTAAGTTGTTGAATGCCTCCTTTGGTTTACTATAGGATTGTCCCTTTGATGTTGTCTCCGAAAATGATGTTCCTATTCCATTTTTTAGTCCTACGCCTGGAAAATCAAAATTTATTCTAGTTTCGACTGGGTCGTCAACCCCTGAGTCAATTGTTCAGTTGATTTATGTTTTGACTAGTCTGCCATCTCCTTCATCTGAAATTGTTTCGAATTTTGATCGAACTTTTGTAGTGAGAAATATTCCACCCCTTCCTTGTCTACCCTGATGAACTTCTAAGAAACTTGAAGCTTTTGTTCCTAATGCCGTCTATGTTTCTTTAGGCCAACAAACTCATAGTCAGAAGTAACATGACAGTGTTTCTTTGATGAATCATTTTCTTGAAAAGTTTTATCTTGTTACCTACTCATATGCACAAGGATAACCTGAACAGGAGCAGGATATGAAGACATATGCAGACTGAAATGGATTCTCTATTGAAGAATCACACTTGGGATTTAGTTCCCCGTTGTCAAGGGAAGAACATTGTGAAGTTTCGATGGGTCTATAAGACTAAATTTACATCTAAAGATATTGTTGAGTGTCATAAAGCTTGCTTGGTTGTAAATGGGTTTTCTCAACAAGAAGGAATCAACTACATTGAGACCTTTTCCCCTATTGCAAAGATGAAATATGTTCAACTAATTCATTCCCTTGCTACTAATTTTGGATGGTAGATCCGCCAGATGGATGTGAAGAGTGATTTTCTTTGTCATGAACTATCTGAAGAAATCTTCATGGAATAGCCTCCTAGTTTTTTGGTAGATTCTAACTTGGTTTTTCAACTTCAAAAGTCTCTTTATGGTTTGAAGAAATCTCACAAAGCATAGTATTCTAAGATAAACCATTTATTTCTTCATATTGGTTTCAAATGTTGTGAATCTGATCACAGTTTATATTTACTACATACTCGTGGGAACACCTTGATCATTATTGTATATGTTGATGACCTTATCACAACTGGAAATAACATTGATATCATTCTTATATTGAAGAAACAACTTGTTGACTCCTTTGACATGACAGATCTTGGTATTCTACATTATTTTTGGGTTCTTCAAGTATTACCATTGTATGATGGTTTTTTCATTTCTCGATATAAATATGTAGTGGATCTCTTAATGTTTTTTAATATGGAAAATTGTAAGACATGCGCTACTCCTTTTCATTCTAGAGTTAAGATGAGTAAAAATTGCCGATCTCCCAAACTCGATGCTACTCTCTATCGAAAAATGGTTGAGAATCTTATTATCTCACTCTTAGTTGAACTAAATTTCATTTTCTGTTAGTGTGGTTTCTCATTTTATGTTGGATGTTAGAGAAATCCATTGGAAAGTTGTCAAAAGAATTGTTCACTATCTCAAGGGTTCCACTCATCTTGGTATCAAATATTGTCAGGGTTCATATTTGTTGGTTGACTTCACTAAATCCAACTGGGCAGGTGACCATGATGATTGAAAGTCCGCTTCTCGCTATGTGTTTAGATTTAGTGCTAGATGGTTGGTTTGTTCATGCAAGGAACAAAAGGTAGTATCTATGTCGACTACAAAAGCATAGTATCATGGCATCATTCATGCAGGAACAAAGGAAGTATGGATTTTCCAACTCTTATATGAACTTGGGTTTCCTATACATACCTAGACTACACTCTACTATGACAATTAGAGTGTGATTCAAGTTGTTGACAATCCTATTACACATAGTAACATGAAACATTTTGAGCTCCATACTCACTATTTGAGATAGTTGGTTCAAGATAAATTAGTCTCTCTTGTTGATTGCAGAATAGATGATCGAATTGTTGATATATTTACAAAACCCTTGTCTAAAGCTAAGTTTGTCAAGATCAAGTCAATTCTTGGGATTCAGGAAGATATAATTATGGAGGGGTGTCATGCTGACTTAACTTCACCTCTTGAATATCTAGATTCGTGTGCTAATGGGGGGGGGTGTTGGAACCTCAGGTTCTGATGGTTTATGACACTTCTCTTAGAATCAGTCGATTGGGTGATCGACCAACATCTAGAAATATTTGGCTAGGAAATCGACTAGATATCTACATTAGTTGGTTGAGTAGTCGATTGACTGGATATCTACATGAGGTTTTTCCTCTTACCTCTTTTTCAATGTTCTATGTTTCTTATATGCATTGTAAAATGGGTACCTAACATGGATTCTTGTTGGGACCCATTAATTGTTTACTCCCTAGTAATGTTGAGGGGGGTATTGGAGATATTACACACCCAAATAATATTTATTTTCCTAAGTTTATTAGTCTATGTTGGGGGTACCCATGGTCTAATATATTCTCCCCTAGAAGAGAATATTCTCCCATATATGAGGGCACCACATCCTCTTCAGTAATTACTCAATTGTACTTTAGTTAGATTGGTGGAGTCAAGTCCTGCATGGAAACCTTGGTATTATCACCAAGTGTTGCATGCTCAGATTGGGATCATAACTACGAGGGAGTACTTGACATGCAAGATGATAGAAGGGAAAACCACATGTGCATGAATTATATTATCTCCACTCCACTTGTGTGAGCTAGTTAATTGATGATTGTATTGTTGGTTAACTAGGACTAGCTGGCAGTTCACTCCAATTTATGACAATGTGTGTCCACATCTCTCTAGATTAGTACTATGATGCATTAGTTCAACCATGTAGAATATATCAGTTGCAATTTTTTATTCTCTCATAGTGTGGAATACAATTCTTTCATCCTTTCTCCAATTCTTCTCTCAAGTTTGCAAATTTGTTGTTCATTATTTCTAGCTAGATTTTCTATGTAGGTTTTAACGCAATTTCACACAGAATGACTCCATCCTTGTTTGTTGCCTTAATAAATATTTTTATGGTATTAAGAAAGATCCTTGAGATTGGTATGTTAAAATGGAAAACTTTCTTATTAACATTGGGTTTTCTATATGTCATTCTGACCCTAATGTCTATACCAAGAAAGTAGGAAGCCATCTCACAATACTTGTTTTTTTATGTTGATGACCTTATATGCATTGGTAGTGACCCTAAACTTTTAACCCATGTGAAATCCAACCTTAAAAATAATTTGAAATGACTGACTTAGGATTTACATTATTTCCTTGGCATCCAAGTATTGAAAACCAAGGAAGGAATTTGTGTTTCCCAGTCTAAGTATTCTTGTGACCTTCTTCGTTACTTTCACATGGATGCTTCTAAACCAACTCCTTCTCCCTTCCATTATATAGTCAAACTTGCTTCCACCTATAATATTCTCAAAGTTAGTTGGTATACTCTTATATTTGACTCATACTTTTCCTAATATTTCCTTTGGTATTGGTCTTGTTGCACGATATATGAAAACACGCCATGAAATCCATTGGAAGGTAGAAAACAAGATACTTCAATATGTCTAGGGTACAATTTAGTTTGGGATACATTACAGTTCAGGTAGGACTTCTTTGTAGATTAGTTTCACTGATTCAAAATGGGTCAGCAACCCTAGTGACTGAAAGTCTATTGTAGGATATTTTTTCAGCCTTGGTTCTAGACATATCACATGGGATTGTAAGAAACATCATGCAATTATTCTTTCTTCGATAGAAGAAGAGTACCAATAATTGGTTAATGTAAGTCAAGAATCCTTGTGGATTCCACATATCCTTTTAGAGTTTGGATTCGAGTAGCAACATCTGACCAACTTCTAGTGCGACAATCATAGTGCCATCAATATCGCCAAATATCCAATTCAACATCAGCATAGAAAACACATTGAGATACACATGCACTTCATCAGAAAGATCATTCATGATCAAGTTCTTAAAGTTCTCTTTTTCCCTATAGAATATCAAGTTGCAAACATTTTCATAAAGTCTCGTATGGAAGATAGGTTTTCTAAACTTCGATCTATGTTAGGAATTCATGAAGTTGTCATTAAGGGGGTATAGGCTCTAATGCCTCCTTGATTATCCTATTTTTTCTCCTTTGTAAATCCTTCTATAATATCCCAAGTTGTTCTTAAGGGGGGATGTTAGGATATTTAGACACTTAGGAGTTAGTTAAGATCAACTTGGTCTAATGTGTCTTTAGGGTAAAAGTGTATTTCTTAGTGTGCTTCTATAGTATGCATTAGTATGTGTTAGCACTAGAAGTTACCCTTGAATTACTATAAGGATAATTCCAGTACCCATCAGAATCTGAATAATTAAATCAAATTGGTAGGTGGATCAAAAAGACTCTACAATAAAGGAGAGGGAAACAAATTAATTGCAGATCTTTGATCTTTCATCATTGGGCATGGAGTCATAAACTCTCTACAGATTGAAGGAAATCAAGTTGCATATCAGGAGAAATTTTTATATAATTATGGATAGAAGAGTGAATAATATGACAAAAAGGAGAACATCCATCAGGCAGGAATCCTCTCTGCAAAATGAATAAAAGATACTTGAAATAAAACAATGATTAATAAGCAGGATGCAACAAATCCTCTATTGCTCATGGATTTATTAATCACAGGAAAAATTTGATCTTCAAAATATGCACTATATTCAAGAAAGATGAAATATTAGAATGGAAAACAAAGAATACACAATGCGATACAAAACTCTCATGAATCTTCCATTGAAGAAAAATTTACATCACAGGTCCTGAGGCTTACAAATAAGCATATACGTGAAAATTGCCCCTCAAGCTCTCTTGAGCCTCTCTTGGATCATGGACTCAACCCTTTTCTTGTGTTAGCATTAAAATATATAGGATGTCATTAAAAACCCTTTATTCCTCCCCCAAGGGATTAGAATCCTTCTGTTTTACCAAAAATAGCAATTGTTACATAATTATAGGATTTGAAATAGGAAACAGAATAATATTTAATTCTAGATCCTATTTTTTAGGATTATGTTTTTGACCAACGAAAAATTTGCTAACTGAAGAGAAAATCATGGGATTTAATAGAAAAATATTCAAATTTTATCATCCAACTCAATTTTGGGTCGTTCTTTCCATGTTGGAGCTCCACCAAGTCAAATTCTAGAAATATGTCCAATTGCGCAGTGCACAACTTTTGTAGTTGATGTTTTTAAATTTTCTCTCTAATGGTAAACTGGGTTAGGATAAGTTTTTGTCAAGAAGTAAATAAAATTATAATTCTTTTCCAGAAATCATTTGAGAAAAACCCAGATCGTCGTTTAGAACTTATGTTGAAAATACAATTTTGCAACGTACTAGTTCGCTGCAAAATTGTTGCTACAGGAAATTTTGCAGCGTATTGTATTTCACTGTGCAATATCTGTTCTTGATTTTCTTCCTTTAAAACCTAATTTTACTCATTTACAATATTTATGATGGTGTTATCCTTTGCATTTGATGAAATTATATCGTGCGATACTTGCTCCATATCTAAAAAACCACTGTGAGTGGAGAATTTCAAATCCCTTTACTTGTTAGTTTCAAAATTTGAGAAAACAAAAAATAAGACCTCCCTTGACCATTTCTGAATCAATTAGATGTTGTTTCTCATATGACATGACTACTAGTAAAATTAGAAAGATATTGGCAGGATGCAGCAACAAACAGAGTTTTGGCAACGCAGTTTTGCAGCGTCCAGGATTTTCGTGGCGAATGGGATTTTACTGTTTGAAATCTAAAAATCACATAAGATATGACCAAAAATCTACTCCTCGCCATTATATTGTGCAGTTTCAATGGCATTGAATCAACCAACAATTTGAAATTAGACACTTTTGCAGCATATTTGCTGCAAAACCTCTGTTTCAACACTTTTGCAGCGATGTGATAGAAGTGATGCGACGTTGCGAAATATTAGGAGTTTTTGTAGAGACCTTTAAAATTGATTGCCTACAAGTCATAAAGGTACCAACTTGACTTAAAATCTTATGGAACCTTTTATTTGTAGCATAACAAGACCCCTAGACTTATTAAAACATGATATAATGACCTTATACTTATCTTGTTGAAGCGACTAAAAGACTTTATGCATGAGACTAAATTGACCATGTGACTTCAACTAAACCCAGACAAAATTAAAAAATGAGGTGGAATTGACCCTAGTGCATTTCATGTGCTAATGGTATGCATTTGTAGTTATGTAATTTGAGGGTCACAATATGTTCTAGACAAAGAGTGATTCATCGACTCATATTCTCCTTGATTTTAATGGATACATTGATCTGTGTATTAACACTTTAGTGGTCCATGATCTCTATTTAAAGAGCATGGAGTTTCATTTGTTGATGATCGATTATGAGTAAATATTTTGTAAAATATATTTCTTTTGCATTAATATATTTCCTCAAGTGGGCACATTGGCTGGGACTGTGGACTCTTTCCCTCTTCAAGGGTTTTAACCATATAAAAACATCAATATGTTGATTTTTGATCTGGTCATGTGAGTGGTTACTGAAGGTGTTCATCCAATGTTGGAATACCCTATTTTGTCAAACAAATTTACCTGGATGATTGTCATTTTAATGATGTATTATGTGTTATAAGTCTCTCCTCCAACCTTTTATCAATATATTAAATCACTCCTTTATGTGAAGGTAAAAAAATAGATTTTTAGACTCAACAAGTTGTAATCAAGGATCTAACAAATCCCAAGAATGTCTTAGCAACTAGAATTTTTTATGTCATTGCCAAATTGTACATATTTGAAAACTTGTACTCATGGAAATACCTTGATCATTATTGTATATGTTGATGACCTTGTCACAACTGGAAATAACATTGATCTGATTCTTAGATTGAAGAAACAACTTGTTGACTCCTTTGACATGATAGATCTTGATATTTTGCATTATTTTTTCGGTCTTCAAGTATTACCACTGTCTAATGGGATTTTTATTTATCAATATAAATATGTAATGGATTTATTGATGTGTTTTAATATGGAAATATGTAATCCACATGATAAAAAAATCATCATTCTCTATGAAAGTTTCCATGTGTTCCTCAGTTGTTATCTCCTTTTCCCCATCATATTTTTGCGATAGTTTAAGATAATTTTTTGGTAAATCATGAGGGTTTTGAGGAAGATCTATTGGTCCATACCTAAATTCCACCCACACATTTACAAGTGGTGGAGGTGGTGGTGGGTTCACATTTCCTCCTCCTTTCCCATCCATTAGGTACTTAATAATTAAATTACTTGCTTCTGCAGACAGGGGTGATCTGGGATTTTTCAAGAGAGGTTTATATGAACGTGTGTGTGATTGAGAAAAGGTTATAGGAGAATTATGGAGATAAATTAAATGTTTACTATAGAAATGTCCAACAGAATGTGCCTCTGGAGGTGTAAGTGGTATCATATCAATGATATTCAATTCAGAGCTAGTAGAAGGAAAAGTTCCATGATTAGGGTTACCTCCAATCTGCAATATTTCATGGATGTTTCTCCAAGAGATTAACTTTTCTAGATTGGATAGCTCTGGTTTTCTTGCAGGATCAAGATTTTCTCTGGTATGCTTCCTTGATGATGCCATATTTTCCTCTGTGGAATTGCCAAGTGAATTATGAATAACCTTGTTTCTGGATCTCATTCACCATCAAGAACCAGTGTTGATCTATGTCATTTCCCAGGGAAAATACTTCACAATTTTGTCCTTGAAAATGGCAAAAATTAAGGATCTTAGTCCTCAAGATGTTCTCGGTTGTTAGAGGAATGATGCCAATGATCCTTAGAGACAAAAATTATAAAAGGATTTTAAGGCTACCTGGATTTATAAAGAGCGATATGCATAAATACTCTCTCCTCACAACTCATTAACACATCCAGATAGGATGATTGGGAAAACCATTCACTAACAGGGGAAGTTTATCCTCTACGTATAAGGATTTCGAGGTTAAAGATAATATATGGTTGTGTGGAAAGAGAAGAGCACAAGTAAGGTATCCAACTAAGACAAATATTACCAGGCATAAGTGGAGAAAAACATACTGAGCTGTAAAGACCTTCCTCGTTAAGACAACAACTCTGATAACAGGTGCAATTTTTTTTTTTGTGTTAAGGTGTGTGTGCGCGTGTAGAAGTAACAACATACTTGAATCTATGTTGCCACTCGATGACCAACAAGACGCAACCACGACAAAAGTGAAACTGACCACCCGCCCGTCTTACCCTGCAAGGTTAGGACCTCCAAGACACATAATCAACGCTCAAGCCCAGGTTCCCATCGATTTTAACCATTTAAGGTCTCAGGGCTGGCGACTGTTCTGAGGAACATGGAGGTGTCTACATCCTGCCCGACACAAGGAGACCAAGCAACCAACTGAATACTATCAAGGACAACATAACAAGAAGGACTGCTAAGTCCCTTGCGAAAAGCGCGTGACAAAAGGGACTTCGACAACGGAACCCCTGTTCAACATTAATCAAGACTCAACAACCCTCATTTACTAACTCTGAGTAATTTAATGCTTATAAAACCGAGGCTTTCCACTAAGTAAGTCTTATCAATGCCCAGAGACTATACTAACATTACAATAAGATAACCATATCATCTGCGTTCTGATTACAATAGCATTGAAATAAGTAAAGGTCATACGTTTCAACCCTAATCTTGCCATCTTGATTATAAGGTAAGAACAACACAATTTCCTATTTCTACAATACATTACAATTACAAATTATAAACAATATTCCTGACATCGGTAGGCCATAACATTTTTACTTCACCTATAGCAATCAATTTTTAACATCATATTTGAATATATCAATAAACCATCATATTTACAAATGACAAGATATAGCAACTACAATATTTAAAATGACCTTATTTAAATAACAGTATTTTAAAAAGGGGCCCTATATAAAGATATTTAAAATGTCACATCTAAAATAACAACATTTTAAAGGGACAAAAGTAACATCCTAACTAAATAACATCAAGTATACCCATAATTGACAATACCATCACATATTTTTTTTAAAGGCAACATGTAAAATACCCATATTAAAATGTCCAAAATTAAGAGGTACATTATAAAAAGGACAAAAATGATAATGCTAAAAATGACATTAATTAAAAATCACAAGAATTAAATGTCAATGTAGAAGGGATTTTTATTACAATATTCTAAATAAAAATTTCGATGTGTTACCATGGGAACTAAATCAATGGATTTCCTTTAAATTAGATTGTAAAGAAAAATTAAGCAATGACCAGTGACACAACAAGGGGGCTCAATTATCAATACTACCAACTGACCCTACTGTCTTAAGGCGTGCCATCTAATCGGCCCGGACAGGAATTTCATGAAGCAACCAACTACCATTTAAACACTTAAGGAGTAGGTTGCGTGGAGTAAAATCTGAAGGTAAGCACGGGTATGCTAACAGTGCTGTCAAAAGTTACTGAGAGATGGGAATCCCAGTCAACTGAAAAATGTACACCGGAATGGTTGTTACTGGCTACAAGGTTCGTCAACAGTTAAAACTTTTGATTCATCATCTTTTCCTTAAATGATAGGAATACACATCCAATTAACAAGTTTAAATTGGGAATATACAGCGCATATATCAACCATCAGTTTGATAAACAATTTCGTTGAAAATCCAGGAATATACAGCGCGATTAAATTGGGAATAAACAGTGCCATATCAACCATCAATTGATAAACAATTTTGTTTGAAAATCCAGGAATATATAGCGCGATTAAATTGGGAAATATACAACGCCATTATCACCCATCAATCTTATAAACAATTTGATAAGGGTTATTTAATTATTTCCAGGAAAGTCATTAATTTATTATTTTCTAAAGGCAAACTTCTGGCCATCCATAATATGGAGACGGATTTTTTTTTGGGCAACGAAATCTTTGAATGTTTTAATTACGTAATAAATGTCTGGCCATTTTCAGTAAAAGCAAACGACAACCTCCAGATATACTGGCACGAATTCAGGAATGAAATTTAAATTGGAGCTGCGAGTCAAGGCTATTACAAGAACGACAGATTTCAGACAAACGCAGACATCTCTCCCCCACAGTCGCGCGGAAGGTGAACGCCCCACGCACGGTCCTAACATCCGAAAAAGGTGGGATGGCCTCCGCCTAATCGCAGGGTAGTTAACCCCCATTTGCAGAGAGGTGAAACAGCAAACTCAACGACCTGAGGTCAGAGCCCGTGAGGGTCTTTTCCACCGATTTGCCCAGTAACAGTGCAAAAACGCCCAACATGAAGAATTGCCCACGGTATAAAATGAAAAGACCAAAGTAAGAAGTGTGCAATATTGCATGGATCTGTTTCAGTATCTTTGTGGAAGACAAGGAAGGCAAAGCAGATAAAGGGTGATGATGAAGATGAACCTGCATTAGTCAGTGACGAGGAGGAAGTCCGGCCTGTTAGAGGTCCAAACAAGTGGGATCTTTTGATTAGCCATATAATAGAATCTCGATCTGGGTTGCTTATCACTACTTATGAATAGCTTCGTCTTCTAAGGGAGAAATTGCTGGACATGGAATGGGGGTATGATGTTTTGGAGGAAGGGCACCGCATAAGAAATCCAAATGCAGAAATCACCCTTTTGTGCAAACAACTGCAAACTGTGCATCGTATTATAATGACTGGTACCCCCAATTCCAAACAAACTAACAGAGTTGTGGTCACTGTTTGACTTTGTCTTTCCTGGGAAGTTGGGAGCGTTGCCTATATTGGAGGCCCAATTTGTTGTACCAATTGCAATTGGTGGTTACGCTAATGCAAGTCCATTACAAGTTTCAACTGCTAAAAAAAAGTGTTGTGGTTCTTCGGGATCTGATAATGCCTTATCTGTTACGCCGTATGAAGATGGATGTAAATGCACATCTTACAAAAAAACGGAACATGTTCCCTTTTTTTTTTGGGGCAAGATTGAGGAGCAACGGACAACATATCGTTCTTTTCTTGCAAGTTCTAAAGTGGAGCAAAAATTTGGAGGAAGCAAAAATTCACTTTATGGAATAGATAAATTGCGAAAATATGCAATCATCCTGATTTGCTCGAAAGGACCACAACGCTACACATCCAGATTTTGGAAATCCAGAATGCAGTGGAAAACTGAAGGTGGTTTCTCAAGTCTTGAAGGTATGGAAGGATCAAGGTCTTCGAGCTCTGATTTTTACTCAGACACAACAAATGCTGGATATTATTGAAAAGTACTTAGTGTCTGAAGACCTAACTTAGGCGACTGGATGGATTAACTCCTATCAAACAACGTACAACCTTAATGGATGAATTCAATCAAAACGCAGAGGAAATCACCAAAAAAAATACGCAGGAATTTACTTTACCTTAACGCAGAGATTAATGGCCAATGTCGGCGGATAAATCAATAGAGACAAGTCTACCGGCAAGGGTGATTTCACAGATAATTACAATTTCATCACTCAGCAATCATTTAAAATTTCAGGAGGTTCCACAACATGTAAAAATTTATTCTATGTAAATCGTCCAAGAAAACAACAAATGCAGCAACCCTTAAAACATTTTAATGCCATTCCACTTTTCCAACAACAGTCAGATCTACATCAGTTCTAGTGCCTTCTATTCTACCAAATAAGCGACCATACCTTAGCCTCTTCGCCTGCCTTGAAGGATGACCACGCCTCGATTGATGTCCCGTGCTCCTTGTCGCTCCTGCTCCTTGGCCATCTGCTGCATGGGCAGTGGCGACCTCGCCCGTACCTCCCAGCCAATCGCTGGGGTACTCTGCTTCCCCCCTAACCCCCCGAGGAGCATAGGGCCACAGAATCGAGAGATAGACTAGCTATAGCTTCCGCCTCAAGGCTGACTACCACTCAATTTGAGTTAAACCCAACTCCTCTGAAAGCAATCCCTCAAGCCACAATTTGTAGCGTAGTGCAGCTAACGTTCCCCTCTTCCTTCTTTCCCCTTCTTTTATAGAAATTTGAGACTCACCTACTTTTCTAAATCATTTATTAATTAAAAATTTTTACTTGACAATCCTCTAAAATTCCCTGTCGTCCAAGTGTCCCTCATCCCTTGGGTTCTCCAAAATTAATTTCTTTTTTAATAATTAAAGACTCAATTTTCCTCACTCCCCCAAAAATAACTCCTTAAATTACTCCCTAGGGTCCCTAGATCCCCTCTCTTACTTTTAATCACTTTCCTAAAATAAATTTTCTGAATTTTAGTGTGTGCTCATAAATCTTTTGATTCCTTTTGCTTACACACCTATGTCTCCTACTTTCCATTATTATATTTCCTTTATTACAAGTTTCTTCATTTCCATTTTGAAATTTACTCTCTCTTTTATTTTTTTTATATTCACACATTAAAAAAATTTATTAAACAAAATGATAATTGCGGCTTATTTGTGCTTTTTCAAAATGTTTTTAAAATCCTAAATTTTATACCCCCCTCTCTTAGATAAATTTAATCTTCTTTAAAATTTAAAATCCTTGGTTTCAGTTAATTTATCCCCCTCATTTTCTTTATCCCCTTTACTTTTTAAGAAGACTTTAATTAACAACTAGGGAGGGTTTTAGTTTACGCTCTATGTTTATTTTGTAGGATCTTTTATTAGGTCTTGTCAAAATTTATCTTAGAGATGTTTTTGAATTTGGGTTTTGATTTGAGCGGTGACAATTTAATTGGGGAGGCATTGTATGGGTATCGAAGCGTTAAGGTCACCGGGGTCATCAGGTTGTCTCATCACATCTCATCCTCAATCTGACGTTCCCGCCGGGGCCGGCACTTCCATTATCAGGGTGACGCGCACCGTTTTAATACGTTTGCGCGGCGTTGCTTGGCGGGATGCGCCGTGCTCCCAGGAGATGCTTCGGCTTGCATTTCTTTAGCGACGGTAGCATGGGGATTGCGCCACGTGCTCCAGGGGTGCCATTCAGCGACTTGGTTGGTGCGCTCTGCCAATTTTGGGTCGACATAAATGGAAGTTGAACTTGTTGGGAGACTGGGCTCTGGGGCGGGCCTTGCAACATGGAATCATCGTGGCCGGCTGTCGCGATCACGCCTGGGCCTTCGTGGATCCTCTCGAACTAGTTAATGCGTTAATACAGTTCGAACCCGCGGCGAGAGGTGCTGGTAGGCTGTAGAGATGCTATCCACACCTCTCCCTCAATCTCTACGGAACTTTCGTGTGTGGCCCCTTTACTCCATATGTGATTAAATTGCGACGAAACTATTGTCGGCCTGCATCATCAACCATCATGTCAGGATCATGTCAACAGCATATCCCTTCAAAATCAATAGCATATATCAAAACAAAGAAACAATATCACCCATTAAGTAGAGCAAACTCCAAATAGCCCACTCCGGCTCAATCCGGGGTCAAGGGGTTCAGCGATATCTCTGCATCCTCAAAGGTCGAAACCCTGCACTCAATGTGGCCAGGAGTCAGCAACACTGTCTACATCAAAGTAGTAAAAATATCATGTAACTTAGCAGCATCATAATGAAGGAAAAGTTTTATCATCATAAAATCGAGATCACTTGCGAGCAAGTGTCCTCAAAGAATAAAGTTGGTAAGTGTGTGCAGGCGGGATGTTACATGCCTCTTGGTCTCAAGCACCGTCCCGAAGTTTGTCAGTGTAAATGCTGAAATAAATTTACCATAATATCATAAATACCAAAGTATCATAAGTCTATCCATGAAACAAAAATGACTGGCATATATCATATCGTCCTCAGTCACCAGTCTGGACTATAACTGTCCCCCCGGACCTTGACCTGATCTACCGTTGACATCGTAACTGTCGAACGAGATGATATAAAATGCGGACTGGCTCGATACGTGTTAATCCCTGATCCGACACCTGCAAAGGAACTCATGTCAATCAATTGATGGCCAGGATCACTAACATAATGTCTCAAAGCGGATACATGACAAACATCGTGCATACGCCTCAAGGAATCAGGAAAGACTAGTCGATAGGAACCATGAACCCCTTTCTCTCCACAATCTTGAAGGGTCCCATGAACTTAGGAGAGAATTTATCTCCCTTACCAAACTTAATCAAACTCTTATGAAGTTTAAACCACAGGAAGACTCAATCGACGACCTCGTAACAAGATTAGACTTCAGTGCGCATCGGCATAATTATTCTGTTGATCCTACGCTTTCTTTATCCTTTGTTGTATGGTTTGCATCTACTCTTCCACTTCTTGGATCGCTTCTGGTCCTGGGACCCTATCCTCAACCGATCCCAACTCAAAGGGCGTCTGAACCGCGATTAGCCCATAAAGAAAACTCAAAGGTACCATTTTAATGAATTGCTACGATGCTTATTGTTGTAAAGCGAACTCTGAGCAAAGAATTCCTCAAAGCTTTTGTTGGTCATCAATACATGTAACTTATGTCTTCAGAGTTTGGATTACGTCGCGTTCTGTCTATCCGTCGATCTACGGGTGTCTGGCGATTACTAAAATTAAGTTGGGTTCCCAAGGCCTCTTGGAAACTTCCCCAGAATCGTCCAGTAAAGACCGATCATCGATCGGAGATGATATTCTTAAGCACGCCATGCAGCCTAACAATATCAATAATGAAAACTCTAGCTATGTCAAATTCTTGGTATGCCATATGCACAGGAATAAAATGAACACTCCTCGTCAGAGTGTCTACCACCACAAAAAAAAATCGAGTCGTGTCTCACTCGCGTCAATGGATATCCAAAAATGAAATCCATCGAAATAACCTCCATTTCGATTCCGGAATGGCATGGGGTTGAAGTAATCCTGCCGGTGTCTATGTTCAGCCCTTTACCTGCTGACACTCTACGGACATCTAGCCATATAGTTGACTATGTTGGCCTTCGTTCCCTTCAGGAAGAGCGAGGGGCTTAAGGTGCGCCCTCATCTTTTTGACTCCCAGGTGAGCCATGTAAGCGGCTCTATGAGCCTCACTCAGATCAACATCCTCAACTCGTGGTTTGGTGCCAGAAATCCTGACCTCTAAACCTCAATAAACCATCGCTATCTAAAGAATATCCCTCATATCTAGTTATCGTCATGGTATCTTGTCTGATATTTTGTTTCCTGTCCTTGTACACGTTATCATCAATCTTCAATTCTAATATATTTTCTCTAAGATTCGTCTTAAGAGGTATTTCTGAGAATATGTGTTGTCTCTGACTCAACACATCAACTATTTTGTTCATTGTTCCCTTTATGAAGTAATCTCGAAGTCGTACTTTCAGCTAAAGCAATTCCGACCAATATTTGTTGTCGTAGCGTTCCCAATTAAGCATAGCATTGAAAATGTGTTATGTCCACATTGATCGGTCTTTAGTGCCAAATTTTTTAGATCCAACAGGGTGGTGTCTCCATACCTTTAAAGCATAAGCGATATTCAATAACTCCAAGGTCGTAAGATCGTGTAGTTTTCATCATGCCTTCTTAATTTCCTCGAAATGTAAGCGAAATCCTTTCGTCAGTCTTGTCAGAGACTCCACCTAAACCTTCGCCCGGATGGTGGGTGCATTCCAAGAAGTCTACATCCATGTCGAGGACCTTTAGTATCGGTGTTTGTTTCAACAACTCCTTAAACCATGAAATGATTCGGCGCGTTTCTTGATCCAAACAAACTTCTTTTTCTTACCGCAACTCATTGATCGGACTGCTATCTTCGAAAATCCCTTGACAAACCGTCGATGGTATCACCTTCAAACCATAAAGGCTACGCTTTTTGGGACATTCATGCGGTCATGACCATTTCCATAATATCAGACTCAACATGGTACGGATCCGGCGATTTTGCTTCACCGGAGATGACGCGCGTATTATAAAGTGATGAATCTCGATTGATAAAAAGAGCATTGATATGACTTCCCAAATAATTTGTGTTTTAGTAAGCATTGTAGTACCAAAGCGCCAAGTGCTCGTCATGTTCTCTTTCATTCGTGGAGTAGATGAGAATATCGTCAATGAATACTTGGATGGACTTGTCCAAGTACTCATGGAACACCGTTCATCAACTCATAAATACCCACAGTTTGTCGGTCAAAAAGGTAAACAGTAAACTCATAATGTCAAATCTCGTCTTAAAAGCGGTCTTAGGGCGTCATCCTCCTTGATCCGTAACTGGTGATACCCTGATAGCAAATCGATCTTGGAAGGCTGCCGTCGCACCCTTCATCTGTCGAACGGTCGTCTATTCTTGGTAATGGATATTGGTTCTTGATCACCTCTTTGTTTGATTGGCGATAGTCAATACAAAGGAAAACCTCCACCCGATCGTCCTTCTTCGAATAGAAAATAACGGGTGCACCGCAGTGGTGACACACTAGGGCGATATCAGTCAGGTCTAACAACTCCAACGGTACATTTTAACTCTTACAACTTCGAGAGTCGACATCCGATAAAACGTTCTCGCTATCGGTTTAGTCACTGGTTTCAGGTCTATGGTAAACTCGAAGATTCTCTTTACGGCATCCCAGGTAACTCCTCTGGAAATGTGTCCGCAAACTCCTTCACCACGGAAGGTGTTCTAGACTTTCTACTACTCCCCTTTTGTTTAATGCAAGGATCAAATAAAGATTTTTTTCACCCTTAGCACTTCACTCTTTCATAATTGTAAAGGAAGGCGAACCTGTGGGGATACTCACGGTTCCGTCCACTACCATCACATGTCTACGTCCTTCATCATCGGCCCCAACTCAATCGTTCCGTCTTATAGTTGAGTATCGCCTCATCGCGATTCAGCAATCCATACCGATTCTGACGTCCAGCAAGACCTAAGATGCGTGGCCATTTTAAGTTGACCCTCGTGACAAACTCTCGAGGGTTAAAGAGACGCGGCCAGTAACCTTTCACTCAACTTTAAACTTTTGACCACCGAAGCCATCTCTGAAGCTAAACTTCGTCTGTTATTTTTGACCTTAATCCTTTTTTAGCGTTGCACGAGAAATAAAGTGGCTCACGGGTCTGTCAAGTACTAAAGTGCAGTGTGACGATTGTCATCGATGCTTGTCGGTAAGTTGCTGCGCGCAGTCGGTTATTCGCGTGCGGATCCGATGGACGCGTATCTCCCAGCTGGCCAGTGGCTCCGGTGATGCGGATGCCACAGTTATATGCGGGGACGATTAATGGCGTGGTGGTGGCTCCGCCGATCCAACACCCTTCTTGACCCGGTGGTCGGTGCCAGTAGAATATGGCGGTAGCGGTGGGAACCACAGTGCGTTACGCGGAGCGGGGCCTAAACTCTTCAACAACTGCCCGAGGCGGCCAACGCTACTGTTGTGGTCCTTGGTATGGTGTCCGCTACTGAGGTGGCGGTCTTCGAGGTGTAGTGAATGGATCCCCGGAAACCGATATCGGCATTATGTCTCGCGATTGTCGATCTTTGCGATTGTACCGGCCGGAACCACGCCTGGCGGTCTCGATGGAGTCTGGTCTGACTGACGATAAGCTCCTCCTGCTATGAGGGCCTTTTGGACAATGCGTTACGGAGTTTGAGGCATCCGAGAATCCCTGAACTGCTTTACATGCGGGCTACCATTAAGACCAAACGCATGAACCGGTTGACAGCAGGCTTCGCCGATTGTTACGGTGGACATCTTGAGATGACTCCGCCAAAAGTATTTCGTTAACAGGGCGCCGTGCGACCTCCACGGTAGGTGATAAGTTGAACTCATTGGGCTGGTGCTCAATGAATTTCCTGGTACCTCTCTGGAACCGTTCCTCGAGCGGTTGCCATGAAGCGTCGCCCGTGACCATGTGTTCAGTTGCGGTAGGGCGTCTTCCACCATAGAAAAGGCGCTCGCCAGGTTGAACCGCCATCACCGGACCTTCATGTTAGAGTATAATCGAAGTCTGGCTTTATCACCATATTCTCAACCATGCCTCAGCAGCTGATCGTCGTCAGGAGACACCAAAGAACTTGGGAAATTTCACCTTCGAGTTCGCGGTGAATACTGCCTGTAACGGCCGGTGCGCGTGGCTTAACCTCAGCAGGTGTCGGCGCCTTATCCTCCTCTCTATCCATTCTGTTTATCAGCGCCTCGGACATGCGTTTGAAAGATCTCATCATCCCCACAACGCCGGCAACTTCTGATCTGCTCTTTGTCCAAGGACCTGCTACCGCCTCCACAGGGTTAGACCCCTCGGGTGTGGATGTTGGGCGTGGCGCCCTCCTCCTAACTTCCAAATAAATGCGCCTCAGCGGCGTCCTCTAACCATGATTACACACGCGCACACATAATCAACTCAATCAGCAGCAGAATAATCAATACCATCGTAACCGATGAATCCCAAATCATGGTCGAACCCGGCTCGATACCATATGTAAAGACCTTCCTTGTTAAGACAACAACTCTGATAGGGTGCAAATTTTATTGTTAAGGTGTGTGATAGCAGCGTGTAGAAGTAACAACATATACTTGACTCACATTAAACACTCGATGATAACAAAGAGCCTTAACCACGACAAAGTGGCCGACCACCCGCTGTCCTACCGCAAAGGTTAGGACCTCAAGATTTCTATAATCAGCAGCTCAAGCCAGTTCCCAGCCCGATTTTACTAACCATTTTAAAGGTCTACCGAGGGGCTGGTGACTATTACGAGGAACATGGGGTGTCGCATCCTTCCAATATAAAGCCCGGACAAACAGTAATGAATAATATCAAGGACAACTTATAACAAGAGAAGGACTTCTGGGTCGCTGAGGCTTAGCATTGACGAAGGGACTCCGACAATGGAACCCCTATTCAACATTAATCAAGACTCAACAACCACTCATTTACTAACTCCCGACAACGAAACCCCTATTCAACATTAATCAAGACTCAACAACCCTCATTTACTAACTCCAAGTAATTTAATGCTTATAAAACTGGGGATTTCCACTAAGTAAGTCTTATCAATGCCCAGAGACTATACTAACATTACAATAAGATAACCATATCATTTGCGTTCTGATTACAATAGCATTGAAATAAGTAAAGTTCATACGTTTCAACCCTAATCTTGCCATCTTGATTATAAGGTAAGAACAACACAATTTCCTATTTCTACAATACATTACAATTACGAATTATAAACAATATTCCCTGACATCGGTAGGCCATAACATTTTTCCTTCACCTATAGCAATCAATTTTTAACATCATATTTGAATATATCAATAAACCATCATATTTACAAATGACAAGATATAACAACTACAATATTTAAAATGACCTTATTTAAATAACAATATTGTAAAAAGGGGCCCTATATAAAGATATTTAAAATGTCACATCTAAAATAACAACATTTTAAAGGGACAAAAGTAACATCCTAACTAAATAACATCAAGTATACCCATAATTGACAATACCATCACATATTTTTTTAAAAAGGCAACATGTAAAATAACCATATTAAAATGTCCAAAATTAAGAGGGACATTATAAAAAGGACAAAAATGATAATGCTAAAAACGACATTAATTAAAAATCACAAGAATTAAATGTCAATGTAGAAGGGCTTCTTATTACAATATTCTAAATAAAAATTTTGATGTGTTACCATGGGAACTAAATCAATGGATTTCCTTTAAATTAGATTGTAAAGAAAAATTAAGCAATGACCAGTGACACAACAAGGGGGCTCAATTATCAATACTACCAAATGACTCTACTGTCTTAAGGCGTGCCATCTAATCGGCCCAGACAAGAATTTCATGAAGCAACCAGCTGTCATTTAAACGCTGAAGGAGTAGGTTGCGTGGAGTAAAATCTGAAGGTAAGCACGGGTATGATAACAGTGCTGTCAAAAGTTACTGAGAGATGGGAATCCCAGTCAACTGAAAAATGTACACCGGAATGGTTGTTACTGGCTACAAGGTTCGTCAACAGTTAAAACTTCTGATTCATCATCTTTTCCTTAAATGATAGGAATACACATCCAATTAACAAGTTTAAATTGGGAATATACAGCGCATATATCAACCATCAGTTTGATAAACAATTTCGTTGAAAATCCAGGAATATACAGCGCGATTAAATTGGGAATAAACAGTGCCATATCAACCATCAATTGATAAACAATTTTGTTTGAAAATCCAGGAATATATAGCGCGATTAAATTGGGAAATATACAACGCCATTATCACCCATCAATCTTATAAACAATTTGATAAGGGTTATTTAATTATTTCCAGGAAAGTCATTAATTTATTATTTTCTAAAGGCAAACTTCTGGCCATCCATAATATGGAGACGGATTTTTTTTTGGGCAACGAAATCTCTGAATGTTTTAATTACGTAATAAATGTTTGGCCATTTTCAGTAAAAGCAAACGACAACCTCTAGATATACTGGCCTGAATTCAGGAATGAAATTTAAATTGGAGCTGCGAGTCAGGGTTATTACAAGAACGACAGATTTCAGGCAAACGCAGACATCTCTCCCCCACAGTCGCACGGAAGGTGAACGCCCCACGCACGGTCCTAACAGCCGAAAAATGTGGGATGACCTCCTCCTAATCGCAGGGTAGTTAACCCCCATTTGCAGAGAGTTGAAACGACAAACTCAACGACCGGAGGTCAGAGCCTGTGAGGGTCTTCTCCACTGATTTGCCCAGTAACAGTGCAAAAATGCCCAACATGCAGAATTGCCCACGGTATAAAATGAAAAGACCAAAGTAACAAGTGTGCAATATTGCATGGATATGTTTCAGTATCTTCATGGAAGACAAGGAAGGAAAAGAAGATAAAGGGTGATGATGAAGATGAACCTGCATTAGTCAGTGACGAGGAGGAAGTCCGGCCTGTTAGAGGTCCAAACAAGTGGGATCTTTTGATTAGCCATATAATAGAATCTCGATCTGGGTTGCTCATTACTACTTATGAACAGCTTCGTCTTCTAAGGGAGAAATTGCTGGACATGGAATGGGGGTATGATGTTTTGGAGGAAGGGCACCGCATAAGAAACCCAAATGCAGAAATCACCCTTGTGTGCAAACAACTAAAAACTGTGCATCGTATTATAATGACTGGTACCCCCAATTCCGAACAAACTAACAGAGTTGTGGTCACTGTTTGACTTTGTCTTTCCTGGGAAGTTGGGAGCGTTGCCTATATTGGAGACCCAATTTGCTGTACCAATTGCAATTGGTGGTTACGCTAATGCAAGTCCATTACAAGTTTAAACTACTAAAAAGAAGTGTTGTGGTTCTTTGGGATCTGATAATGCCTTATCTATTACGTCGTATGAAGATGGATGTAAATGCACATCTTACAAAAAAATGGAACATGTTCCCTTTTTGGGGGGGGGGCAAGATTGAGGAGCAGCGGACAACATATCGTGCTTTTCTTGCAAGTTCTGAAGTGGAGCAAAAATTTGAAGGAAGCATAAATTCACTTTATGGAATAGTTAAATTGCGAAAATATACAATCATCCTGATTTGCTGGAAAGGACCACAGCGCTACACATCCAGAATTTGGAAATCCAGAACGCAGTGGAAAACTGAAGGTGGTTTCTCAAGTCTTGAAGATATGGAAGGATCAAGGTCATCGAGCTCTGATTTTTACTCAGACACAGCAAATGCTGGATATTATTGAAAAGTACTTAGTGTCTGAAGACCTAACTTAGGCGACTGGATGGATTAACTCCTATCAAACAACGTACA
>SNQJ01S0000153.1:36906-86727 GCA_010110895.2 Picea sitchensis
TGAATAAAAGAAAGCAATGCACTTACTAACCTCTCACTGATCATCAGTACTAAGATAAATTCATCTCTTTGTATTTGTATGAGATCCTCTTAACCTGTGTCAAGTGTAAACCTATGAAAAAAGAAATCATAATACTTCCTGAAGAAATTCAAGGAAGTGTTTCATATTTTGAGCGAGTTTATAACAACAAAAAGAAAAATAATTATATACTTGTGACCTTGAAATGTCCAATAACTGAAAATGAAAGAAATTCCAATTCTCAGGAATGGTGTTACCAGCTATCTAGCATCAGATGTAAACTCAAAATACTTGAATAGATTATCAGTCACTGATATAAACTAAACCAAAAGATAATGAACAACATAAAGAAAAACATGATATAAAAAATTATATGCAGAATAGTCTAAAGCTAATTCAATAAAAATAAAGTTTCATATTAAAAAATTATATGAGAAACAATATTAACATTGCACAATCTACAAAAACACAAAAGCCAAAGAGTAAATTGTTTTGGGATAATAGATTCTTAAAGATTGAAAAAATTAATATATAAATGATAGCAATTAACCATGTATTGATAAAAAAGACTAAAGTTAATTTAAATCAATGCATAATCAATTATACAAAGGATATGAAGATATTATGATGAAAATAAAACCATTTTACTTGTAGGACAAAATCCATTAAGAAACCTAGAATTCCATATTCTTCTTTGAAAATACTCGTCCATTCTCCGAAAGATTCCAACCATTCGTTACTCCATTTGAAAAGAAGAAAAGTTTACAAAATAAATAATATACAAAAGAGAAAGGATAAAAATCCTCCTCTCAATTTCCTGGATCTCCCTGGCTCTAAACTTTCTCATATATTTATACAATGAATGAACAGTTTGGGCGTCACTAATAATTTCCACCACCTAAAATTTTCCACGTAAAAAGACACAAATATCTCTCAAATCGTGCATTTGTTTAGGAAAATTTCATCGCGGAAGCTAAATGGGTCCATTTGGGAGATGAATTTTCAACCGTTTCTTCAAATTCTTCACGGTTTGGCTGCAATCAATCCCGCAAAATCATGTCTCTGTTCTTGACGCATTTCCAAATTTTATCTGTTGTTGCTCATAAATTTATTTGCAGCAATCCAATATCATTTTTGGATCAATCATCTTGAATGTATTTAGATAATAAAATCAATCCATGATCAGATCCATACCAAATAACTAATAATAGAAACCTGTGAAACAAAAAGAAACCTAAATTAATAACCTAAAAATTGTGAATAAAACAAAATCTAGAACAATAAAATAATAAATGAATTTAAACTAACTATAAGTTCTAAACAAACATTGTTTATAATTTCCTTTCAAATATGATCTTAAAATTCTAGAAGCTTCAATTTAATGGAGAAGAGAAAAATATCAATTTTGGTTTTTTACAAAATCAAACAAATGATAGATAATTCTTTTATTATTATTATTATTTTTATTTTGAAATGAGATACAAAATGAAAAAAGAATTTAATTAATTAATATCACCAAATGATTTTGAGAAACCAACCAAGATATTATTTGATGAAGTATTGAACCCATTATTCAAAATAGTAAAACTTGCTAATGAGAAAAAGAAAGAACACATAATCATAACTTAAGCGAAAGTAAACAGTTGATAAAAAAATTTATTTTATTTTAAATTGAGATTTCTATGCTCGTTTCTAAATTTTGACATATACTCTTGCAATGAATGTCTCATACTATAATGAATGTCTTAAGTTTGTCTCAAACCAAGCCAAGGTATGGAACTATTTTAAAAGGTTGATTATGTAGCTTATTATAATTATCAAGATTCTAATGGGGGCCCTTTAAATTTTGTAAAATTTAGGGGGATTTGTTGGGGCCCAACAAATGGTGACTTACTGGGTGAAGCAATTATCTCTGATCTGGTAAGATTTCATCTCAGGAAGAAAGGAATAAGACTTGAAAAATGATTTAAGTTTTCTAAAATAAATTCACTCTGAGACCATATAGTATTAGGATAAGCTCAATGTTATAACCAGACAATAGAATTTTTTTTGTAGGGGATTGTAACCTGAAATAATATCTTAATCAAAGAGTCATGATGTTTATAAAAGAACTTCAATACCATTGACAGAACCACTGCTTCCAGCAGGCATCCATAGCCTCGACAGGGATGTCATTTAACCCACTCAAATGCTTTAATCTCATCCAATAGTTGTATCCAAATGATGTATACTTCCATAAAATTTAATTTAAAAACATATACCTACTACCTCTCGACCTGACATTGCTTCGCTGCCAGCAGGCCCATTCAGTACCCTGATGAAGTTGTCTTGGTATCATGTGTGCATTTACCCACTGACAACGAGCATGTTCAGTACCCCGATGGGTTTACACACACTTTCCACACTTAAGTGCTTCCAACTCTCTTATGCCACTTTTAAATAATAATACAATTATAGATTTCTTGATGACAAAGAGAGCGGGGTGATACTAGAGGTTAATTGCAATATAGGTGAATAGTTGATCATGTTATTTATTTGCTTTCAAAACTGGAAGTTTTATCATGGTTTAGAGATTTTAGATTTCCTTTAAGAAACCATCTAGATAATGGGGAAGGACTTAAAAGTGATTCCTTAAGAATATGGATGGCGTAAAAAGTTTAAATATCATCATAATTCTCAAATATTTAAACCATATCTCTGGTGTAATACTTTGGCAAAGACCATTTGAGGACAAAACGAAAGTGACAATTGACTTAAAAATCAATTATCTGAGCTATATCTTAATATCAGGACCTTTTTTAATTATTTCAAATTGCTTGAAAAACACAATTCTTAAAATGAATGCTTCCTTTGACAATCTCTCTTTGATCATAAATATATTGATTCAAAAGGACAGACAAGAAGAAAAATCATTCAAAACAATCAAAGAAAACAAAAACCACATAGCAAACCAAATCAAATTTTATTAATGGGATTCAAAATCAGAAGTACACAAAATCAAAACAATAAAAGAAAACTTTTCAGGAAACAATTTTGGCCAAGGATAAACTTGAGCTTTTGGATCCACTAACATCTCACTGTAAAATAAAGGAAGAACTAAATCATATAAAATATCATGTGCAAGCAAGTTCTTTTCTTAAGATAATGATGCATGAGATGTTACTTTGACCAAGCATTATTATTAAAAATAAAAGAGACTAAAAGAAAATAGAAAAATCCTTATTAAGATGAGTGTAGTCCTACTCATGGCACCTTAGGTCAGGGTTGAATTGATAGTTCAAATTTACTTATTTATTTACATTCCATTTAAAATTTTCATGATGATATTGAGTTTTTTGAAAAGAAATATTCAACGAAAAACAGAGAGAAAAAGATTTAAAGTTGACTTCCCTAACAACATTCATATTATGGTTCTCTTGGTGTGCCCACTTGTGTTCATAACTGCATTATTACAAAGAGAAACACTGAGAAATAAAACTAAAAGAAAAGCTACTCCTAAACCTACTCTAACTACTAAAAAAATCAAAATACTAAGTGAAGTCATGCTTCCAATGTAGTCATCGGAGTAACTCCAATCCTGCAATGGAAACAAAATCAAATATTACTAACAAGAATGGTAGTATATCGAAAAATGAAAAAAATATATGATACTTACCTTTATCATCATCATTTAAAAGCAAAGCAGGTATGACCTTACCATTCCCTTGAACATTGTTTTTGTATGAATCCTCCAGCCATTCTGCAATTTTGTCATTATATGGGTCACAAAAATATGAAAAACTGAGATTGTGAAGCTTGTGAGAGTTATGGGGACCTGACATAACCATCAGCCTAGATCGAAGTGCCCCATCCTCCCAACAATTTTCCTTTCGTTCCATATTTTCTCCATCTAAAGGATACAAAATGAGTGTGTCAAAGTTACCTCCTTGATCTCTAAATAAAGTGAAGATAATCTTACCATTCCCTGGAATTTTTTTGAGATATGAATACTCCAACCAATCTGCAACCCTATCATAATACATGCAATTACTAACATTCAATTGTTCAAAATAATTCACATACGACAAATATTCCTAATGAGAATAAAGTATTAGACTATCAAGGAAAGAATCTTGTAAAAAGGTCATATCAAGATGGCGAGAACTTATTGTGATTCTCGATTGAAAAAGAAGTGTATCATTCTCTTGAAACTTTCCATTGATCTTAAATACTTCAATATTAACTATTTCAGGTGGACTAAATGGAACGACCAACATTTTTGAATAATCATCATTGGTAGTAATATTTGGCCAATTATACTTTTCAACCTCAAATAATTGATTATGGAAAAATTTAGATCTTTCTTTAAACACAAATTGAGATGAATCAATGGAAGATGCAATTTGAGACTCTTTCAAATCATTTCTTGATTTACCCATGGATAATTGATGAGAATAAAAATTAATATATTCATGGGAAGAATTATTTTCCTCTTTATCTTCACATTCGACCTCTTTTACTTTAGAAACCGTTATAAAATCTATGAGAGTGTGACAACTGTCATATTTTAAAGTCAAGGTTCCTTCTTCGACAGGAGGAGACATTGTTGGAAAAGAGTGATTAGAGGTGACAATTGCATTTTGTAAAATATGATGTTGCTCATGATTTAACTTGTGGTGCTTCAAAATATTCAAGATCAACATGAAAATTTGAACCATCTTGATATTGAATATTAGTGCTCAATTCAGATTGGTTAACAATTAATTGATCTTGCTTGTCTGAGAGAGAAATGAGATATTCAAACCATTCATTAATAAGCGACATTTATTTCAAAGGGAATCTAGTACAAACATGTATGAACCTAATTGAAAAATAATTGAATGACTCACCATTTTCTTTCCTTAAACAACTTGATTCTTCACTTAATCCATCATAATCATAATTGTTAAAATCTGACAAAAACTCAATTACAAACTCAGACAAAGAATGAATTGAATTAGCTGGAAAAGATTCAAACCAATATCTAACCTGACCTCGTAAGGTGAGAGCAAACAATTTGCATGTAACATTAGGATCAATGATATTATGTCTTAAACATTTATAAAAAAAATTAGAAATATGGTATATTGCAGTTGTGTTCCCTTCACCATCAAAGGTGAGTTTTGAAAAGAGATCAGTTGTCTTGTTGGGAATAACTAGTAATGAGACATTGAAAGCATGTTCCAACACAGTGATTTGGGCAGGAGCCATGAAAAATTAATAAATTGAAGAAATTGACTCCAAATAGTTAGCTTATCATCTAACCTGCCTTGTAGTGCATTATAATATCACACAGAAGAAGGATTTATAATTCTGGAATTATGAAAGGTTGAGGGGTGAAACATTTAATCATTAAAATTACATCGGCCCTCCTTCTAGTGTCATTTGTTGGCGGGCTTAAGTGACACATCGTCAACTAGAAGGTCAAATCCGGACCAGGGTTGTCTAAATAACCCAAGCCGTTTGGAATGAAATGACCCGACGGGTTTATTGGCTCCGTTGGCCAAATAAAGTCCTAAAAATAATAAAAGAAATGAAATTAATCTAAAATCTATTATTCGAAGAAATCATATATTACTTACTAATGTTTATTAAAAAGAAACGTGAATATACAAATGATTATAAACAATCTATATACAGTTTACAAGGTTTACTTGAAATCTTGAGAAAATGAATGTTTATAATAATGTTTCAAAATAAGATAAAGTAAGAACATAAATCTTTTTGTTTTTTTTAATGTTTAAAGATTTTAAACTAATAAATACAATTGAAACAATGACACAGAAACGGTCAAATCTAATTAATGCAATCATCATCTCATTCATATATACACAAATCTGAATAAAAGAAAGCAATGCACTTACTAACCTCTCACTGATCAACAATACTAAGCTAAATTCTTCTCTCTCTATTTGTATGAGCTCCTCTTAACCTATGTCAAGTGTAAACCTATGAAAAAAGAAAGCATAATACTTCCTGAAGAAATTCAAGGAAGTGTTTCATATTCTGGAGTGAGTTTACAACTACATAAAGACAAATAATTATATATCTTGTGACCTTGAAATGTCCAATAAATGAAAATGAAAGAAATTCAAATTCTCAAGAATGGTGTTACCAACTATCTAGCATCAGATGTAAAATCAAAATACTTGAATAGATGATCAGTCACTGATATAAACTAAACCAAAAGATAAGGAACAACATAAAGAAAAACATGATATACAAACTTATATGCAGAATAGTCTAAAGCTAATTCAATACAAATAAAGTTTCATATTCAAAAATTATATGAGAAACAATATTAACATTGCACAATCTACAAAAGCACAAAATCCAAAGAGTAAATTGTTTTCTCATATAGTTTCAACAAAATATGTTCATCATATGGTCCAAGTAGAACTTTTGGGATAATAGATTCTTAAAGTTTGAAAAAAATAATATATAAATGATAGCAATTAACCATGTATTGATAAAAAAGACTAAAGCTAATTTAAATCAATGCATAATCAATTATTCAAATAATATGAAGATATTATAATGAAAATAAAACCATTTTACTCATAGGAAAAAAGTCATTAAGCAACTTGGAATTCCATATTCTTCTTTGAAAATACTCGTCTATTCTCTGAAAGATTCCAACCATCCGTTACTCCATTTGAAAAGAATAAAAGTTTACAAAATAAATAATATACAAAAAAAAAGGATAAAAATCCTCCTCTCAATTTCTCGGATCTCCGTGGCTCTGAACTTTCTCATATATTTATACAATAAATGAACAATCTAGGTGTCACTAATAATTTCCACCACCTGACATTTGTCTCATAAATAGACACAAATATCTCTCAAATCGTGCATTTGTTTGGGAAAATTTCATCGCGGAAGCTAAATGGGTCCATTTGGGAGATGGGGTTTCAATCGTTTCTTCAAATTCCTCATAGTTTGGCTGCAATCAGTCCCACAAAAATCATGTCTATGTTCTTGAAGCATTTCCAAATTTTATCTATTGTTGTTCATAAATTTATTTGCAACAATCCAATATTATTTTTGAATTAATCATCTTGAACATATTTATATGATAAAATCAATCCATGATCATATCCATACCAAATAACTGATAATAGAAACCCGTGAAACAAAAAGAAACCTAAATTAACAACCTAAAAATTGTGAATAAAACAAAATCTAGAACAATAAAATAAAAAAATGAATTTAAACTAACTATAAGTTCTAAACAAACATTGTTTATAATTTTCTTTCAAATATGATCTTAAAATTCTAGAAGCTTCAAGTTAATGGAGAAGAGAAAAATATTAATTTTAGTTTTTTACAAAATCAAACAAATGATAGATAATTCCTTTTATTATTATTATTATTATTATTATTATTTTGAAATGAGATGCAAAATGAAAAAAGAATTTAATTAATTAATATCACCAAATGATTTTGAGAAACCAACCAAGATATTATTTGATGAAGTATTGAACCCATTATTCAAAATAGTCAAACTTGCTAATGAGCAAAAAAAAGAACACATAATCATAATTTAAACGAAAGTAAACAATTGATAAAAATTAACGTTTTTGTTTAAATTGAGATTTCTATGCTCGTTTCTAAATTTTGACATATACTCTTGTAATGAATGTCTCATACTATAGTGAATGTCTTAAGTTTGTCTCAAAGCAAGCCAAGGTATGAAACTATTTGAAAAGGTTGATTTTGTAGCTCATTATAATTATCAAGATTCTAATGGGGGGCCTTTAAATTTTGTAAACATTTAGGGGTATTTGTTGGGGCCCAACGAGTACATTACATAGAAGGAATTTGAATCAATTACAATGGAGAATAAAGAAGCATAGAAATTACTAGCTAATACAACATGAAATAGTTGAATCCCTATCAGCCTCATAGCTTCCCTTCATAATCTGTCTTTCTGTGGGAGCTGGATTGATCTCTCTACTTTGAGGTTCAGACACTCTTTGTCTCTCTATATGTTGATAATGAGATAATGAGCCTCATGGATTATTTATAGCTCCTCTTTGTAAGAAAACCATTTATTGTTTATTGAAACCACATAAAATATAATGAAGTTATTTATCTTTCTAATAGAAATTCCTACTAAAGTGAAACAATCACTTTTACTATGTGATGCAGGAGCATCCTACCTCCAAAATCAAGCACATTTGGTTAGACCTAGGGGTATTGAAATTATATGAATTTAATTGTTTAATTGTTAAAAATTCCTATGTTTGAAGGAATTATAGAAAACTTGTATATGTTGAATATGTAATTGGTTTGTTCTCAAAAGTTTGGTTGAGATTTAGGTCTCATGAGGATTTTCAGTATCTAAAGAGATCCTAAGGTTTTTATGAGGATTTTGTGGATCTAAATAACCTAGAGGTTAATTTAGAGAGGATTGTTAAGATATGAACCAATTATTGATCCAGATGGATATTATTGTCCACCCACCTATTCCATTGGCTCAAAGAACAACTTTCCATTTTGGTAGTTTTTTACAGTTTTTGTGTCCCAAACTTCTGGGGTCATTTTGAGGCCCTAAACAACGTTTTTTTGGACTTTTGGGGGGAAAAGGATTGCCAAAGGCATACAATGGCCTCGACAGAAGTCTTACTTCTCGAATAGACCTTTTTGATGAGGTATCGAATGCCCCAAATGGAGATCGTATGCAAAAGTTACCCCCTCGGGAAATTGACGTATCAACTACCCCCATCGGGGCCCACAAACCATTTGGATTTTCATCTTCTGTGGTTAGGGTTTTAGATTTTCTTTATGTTAAAAATGTTGGACAACTGAGAGGGGGGGGGTGAATCAGTTGTTACCGTGCTTAAACAATTATGCTTCTTTTAAACTCTTTGCTGAGACACTAAATGATAATCACAATAATGCAGGGAAATAAACAATGGCAAATTCAGCATCAGTCACACATATATGAGAACACAGGCGGAATGGCTCTTGAAGGGAAACCCATACAGGGAAAAACCTCTTTTTCTTTATATGATAAGTAATAGTTACATTCTTCACATTATCATACATATGAGCCTTGACTCATAATGAGGCTGCAACCTCTGTTTTGCAAGCTACAACTAGCTGAGAGAATAACTCTTCGTCTTCTCTAGCACCCACTAGAAGAAATGCTTGACTCCTGGTTTTCCTAGCATAGTAGGCGGGAAGCACCAATACGTGTTCAATCTCCCACTTGAACCTCTTAGGATAGCAGTCCTCCCTAGCACCCCAACCACCCTCAAATATAAGTCTTTGCTCTTGAATTTATTCACGGTGATATGATGTTCGATGATGGAATACCTGACTTTATCACTGTTCTGCTCCAATTCGTTGCTCTGTCTTCCTTATTGCCTTTATGCTTTCCGGATCATTTTGCAATGTATGCGGGTTATGGGCCCTGCGCTTTATTTCATTACAGCTCTGATTCTTCTTCATCCATGAATCCACCACAACCAAACTCCAATAGCCACTGCAAAATCCCACGTGACAACAGCAACCACATCTCATCTTTGTACTATGTATTTATCAGCGTCTATGCACCTTTTTGCATGCAATGTTTTCCATGCCCTTGCATGCACTCTAACGTCATTATCCTCCACCTCTTGGAGTCCTCTATCGGATCATCATTATCCGCTCTGCGGCTTCTCTGGTGATTATACATCGGTCTTCCTCGACTTCTCTAGCAGATGTCATCAATGGTTTTAAGCTGATCCTCCGCGGTCGTGCCTCAGTAGCCCTCGATCATTTCTTGATCCAGCGGTTCCGAGATCCGTCGGGTTTTCATATATCAAGATTTCGGCACTTTCGATGACAAAAATTTTATGTCCGCGAAGTCATGATTTAATTGATGTGCTTCAACCCTCTTGGTTGAGCCCTAGTCCATGTGACCTGTCTCTATGTGACCTTGAATTAACTATCACTTTCGTCGAGTTTGGGGTTTAGCACTTCGATGTCGAGATTTTCTCACCTCTCAAATCCCTGCGTTATCGGTCGCCCCTTTCGCAGCGTTAGCCACTAACGTCTATAGACCTTGGCCCCATAATACCGTTAACACGTGACCTCGGTCAAACCTCTCATCGAGTTTGGCGTTTTCAGATGTCACTATGCACATGCTTCAGGGATTCCCGACTCCGATTTCCCGATGCCGAAGATCAACGGTCCAGATCTCATTCTTAATCCAGCGGTACATTGATTACATATGAAAATCGCATGTCAGCGATTTTAGAGTTTAGGTATGTTCTTGACATATCAAAGTGGGTGCAGAGTGCCTCTGGCGGCGTCCTGCGTGATTTGTACGTGTTAGATCTGCCGCGATCACTTTCCCGATTCCATGGTGTATACTGAAGTGTTGAATCTTCGACTTTTGTCATTACTGGATGTGCCATGTGTCCCTGTCGGCTGATGGTCTGTTGGTGTGTTGGATCGGCGGTCGTCGCTTGTTATCCAACGGTACGTGATTAAATTGTGAAATCGCATATCGTGATTTGAGGGTTTTCGTTGTCAAGTGTTCTTTGCATATTAAAATCGCGATCCCAGATTCTACGATGAAGGAAATCAGCGGACCAGATCTAATTCTTGATTTGCCGGTTTAGCGGGGATCATATCAGCGTTGGGGGTTTTAGGTGTCAAGGAACTTGACACTTATCCAATTCAGCGATCCTCGAAACTCGATGACTGGCTCCCTAGTCCATCATTCATTATCCTCATGACCCGGTAACCAAACCTTCCGCTCCTTTAAATACCTTGCGGAGGTTCTCATTGATCAAGCGGTGGTGGTCCCTGGCATTTCCGGTCGGCCAGTGAGACTTTGTCCTCCCTATCGAGCTTCTCCGGTGGCACCGCGATCTTATCCCTTACGTCCTTCAAATAGGCGGTCGATTATGGCCGGAGTTTCACCTTGGCTTTCGTGGTATATCTCCCTCGCGACTTACATGCGTCACGGCGGCCCTGGATTCTTCCGGAAATTTGAATGAGATCGTGGTTGTGGATCTACGTCTTCCCTTCTCTTACGCAAATTCCACGTATCTTGAGCTTTGCCTTTCTTTAGCGTTTTTCCTTCCAGCGTTGTTCCTCACGAGCTTTCCGCGTCACGGACACAGGGATTTTTATCCTTCTTATCCTACCATCTCAACTACTGTACTTGCCATCAATGACAGAAGCATGCGGCTACTTGGTGTCTTTGTTGCCAACAATCTCCCCTTTGGCGTTGATGGAAACTATATCTGAGATTCTTTTCTCCCCTTTGACATCAATGTCGAAGAGAACATTCTCCCCCTGAGCTATTGCAGTAAATGTGGGAGGCATTAGATAATTAAGTAATACAAATCTTCCCCTAACAAGGATGGACTCTTTTATGTGTGAAACAAAATGACACCCAGGTTACGTCTAAGATATTCAAGCGGTGTCTTGGCTAGGGGCTTAGTAGAGATGTATGCAATTTGTTTTCGCGGTGGGAATGTAATGGACCTGAAGGCGGGTCTTGGAGTGGAATACATGATTTTTGGACACATTGATAGCACTAGTGTTATCACAATAAATAGGGATCGGTCCAGTGTATTTTACCTCCAAAGTGCATGAAATTAATAAGATCATCCATAATACGTGTCGTGGTGGCGACGGCTCAATGTATACGCCTCTGTGGTTGATAAAGAAATGGAACCTTGCTTTTTACTAAGCCGGGCTACTAAGGATTTACCCAAGAAGAATGATCCTCCACTGGTGCTTTTTTCTCACATCAACACAATTTGCCCAATGCATCGAATGGCAGTCCAATTGAGACTTTGATTTTGGGATACCATGACCATAGAATCATTGTTTTCTTTTAAGGAAGTACACGAATATCCTTTTGGCTGACTTGCAAATGAAATGCGTTTAGGAGCAACACGATATGTTACCACCATTCCCTACGGCATGTGGTAATAATATGCGGTGATTTATGATGTACAGCAGACTTTCTATCATTGGTCGATGTGAGCTTTGATCAACATCAAGTAAATCATCATCCTTGTAATTTGCATCTGTTACCATGGGGTGTACCCGCGAGGGTTTAGAATCTTCCATTTTGAAACCTTTTCATCATTTTCTCTTAAATATTTTTCCTTGAGAAATGAAGATCCCATCGGACCTTTGAGTAATTTGTAGACCAAGGAAAAATGGCCAGTTCTCCTATCATAGACATCTCAAATTAAGAATCCATGGCAGAAGCAAACCATTGTACCCGGTGGGTCCTTATTACATCCAAAGATGATGTCATCTACATGAACCCGATGCGATGAGCATCTCATTGTCTCTGTCTTAATATCTGATTGTTTATTAGGTTGTTCCTCTCATGAACCCTTTGTCTTTGAGATATATGTATCAGTCTTGTGATACCGATTTCATGGGCTTTGTTTTAAATCATATATAAATCTTTCTTCAACTTGCATACTAAATTCGGGGTTATTAGACAATTTGAAACTCTCTGGTTGTTCCATATAGACTTCTTCTTAAATCTCCATTGAGAAAGTGCGACTTGACATCCATTTGATAGACTTTAAACCTTTTATGACAAGCATAGGCAAGAAACATTCTTATAGCTTCCAATCTTACGAGCAAATGTTTCATCAAAATCGATACCATCTATCGAGGCATAGCCTTCTGGGGACTAACCTGGCTTTGATTTCACGACCACTTGTCATGCTCCATTCATCTTATTCTTAAAGATCCATTTTAGACCAATGGCGTTTTTACATTCGGGTCTTTGAACCATCTCCATGTATTGTTTTTCTCAATCGATCGAGTTCTTCATTCATTGCTTTAACCCAGGTGATCATCACGTCTTTGGCTTCATTAAAAATTCTTGGGTTCCAACATGGATAAGAAGGATATATGAAGATTGTTTGGTGGTTGATTAGCTTTCTCCTGGTTTGTACCCTTTTTCCTGTTTCTCCAATTGTTGACTTTGCGGGATGATTCTTTGAATGATTAAGGAGGGAGGAATTGTAGTTGACTTGATTTGGAGTAAATGCGAATTAATACGAGCCTTCATCGATTAGTCTTCGATTCTTGGACACATTCATTTTCAGTTTTAGTTGTGTCTTCTATAGAGACTCATTGTATCTCTTAAACGGGATTCTTTCATGAATTTTTACATCAATATAGTCAACCATTTTATCGGCCCTCTTATTATAGCATGCAGCATCCTTCTTACATTTTGTAGCATACCCTAAGAAAATACCGTCATCTTCCACGTCATCATATTTGCGAGGTTTTCATCATTATTCTTTATGTAGCATTTACTCCCAAAGACTTCGAAGTGTTTAGTGAAATGGTCGTCAAACCATAGTTCATAAGGGGTCTTGTCCACTTTGTGAGTGCGAGGTGAGCTTTGTTAAACCACATGAATTTAGCGTGTGTATTGCTTCTACCGATTGGGATTTTGACCAATGTTCTTCTCATTCATCATTGACGGCCATTTGTTGCAACGATTACGTTTTCATCTCCAACAACTCCATTTTGTTGTGGATTTCTTAGGATTGTGTATTCTCTCTCTTGATTCCATGTTCATAGCAGAATTCTTTGAAGTCTCTTGACATAAACTCTCCTCCGTCGATCTGCGCCTTTAACCTCTTACTTTGTTTGGGTCTATTTAAAGCCAAATGTTAAATTTACTAGATGCTTGGCTTTTTTCTTTGAGAAAGGAAACCCATGTAAGTGTGGAGTAATCAGCCGATTACCAACATGAGTAGTTTTCTTTCCCACATTGCCTTCGTCTTGATGGTCCACATAAATCCATATGAACTAGTTGGAGTGGTTTTCTCTGTTGAAATTGAAGCTCTTGAATATCTTAGCGTTCAATGCCTTCCCTACTTAGCCGGGGTTTGCATCTTTGAATCTTGGGGGCTTTACTTTATTCTTGTAATATCTTTTACTGCCTCGAGAGTTTTAAGTTTGATTAAGTGGTCAAAGTTTAGATGTCCTAGTCTCCTATGCCGCCTTGACTTTCATCATGTTTGCTTAGATGACATTCTTCTCACATTTTCTTTAGGCACATATACATTATTTTTTGTCCTTATGCCTTTGGCCACTACTTGTCCAAAGTTTCTGAGATTTTATCTTGAGAAATCTTAGATATTGAACAACTTACCTCACATCCTGTCACACATTTGACTTGTGAGCAAATTATGTTTCAACCCATCCACAATTAGAACATCTTGGGCTTTTCCTTTTCCATTACTTAAGCTCACCATCCCTTTTCCTTTTTACTTTCCCTGGAGAATTTCAAAGGTTATGTTTCCTGATTTACTTTCACTTGGCGATAGAAACTTGCCTTTGTCTCATCATGTGTTTGGATAAACCACTGTCTATACTGAGTTTTCACCATTTTTTCTTTGAAAGCGGTCATACTAATCCACCGCATTACTTTCCTTCTTCTTTAAAACTTATTTTCAACGGGAGATTTAGAATGCGGTTCATAGTTCCTTAACCGGCCAGTCCAATAGATTTATGTCCAAAGTTATGACATGTGCTTGGCATTCAACTTCATTATTCAATAAGTCAAACTTATTTATTTAGGTGTTGCTTACTTTTGTTGTTGATTATTTGCCACCATCCCCTTTGTTGTATAGTCCGGACTTAATTAGTGCGGTATATTGCATAATTATTACGAGTGTATCATTCTTTGTTGTGGGAAGTATTTATTCCTTTGAAATCTTAATTTCTCATTTCGTTTTTAGGAACAATTTAAAGCTTTGTGACCGAAGTTAGAACAATAGAAACAATAGCCATAGAAAAATTCTTTGTACGGAAAATGGTTGTCTTCTTTGAACAAATTGATTTGTTTTGGCGATAGCGTCTTTTACTGAGTAGAAAAAGAACATTGTCTCTTAAGTTCTTGATTCAATCCACAGTACCCTTTTTCCTTTGCTCTTGGGTGGTTGATTGTCTTCCTTTGTTTTACGTGGGTTTGTTATCACCATTGGTGGGTGCTTTTGACAAACTTGATGGGTTCTTCAATTCACGGCTGCTGCTTGATCCCTCTTCGTACCCAAACCGGTTTTCAACTTGGGATTCCTTTCTTGATTGAGGAATGGTGGTTAATCCTTAGGGGCTTTGATACTTAATGATTAGATTATACAAGGGCTTGAAATTTCTCCATTTCTTTCCTTATTTTCACTACTTCTTGTTCTAATGATTCACATCTTGCCTTCTTTTCGATAGTTGATGTTTTGAATCTCTTTGATTTTTCTTTGCCTCTTCCAATTCTACTTTTAGTAGGACAAGATCTTCATCGGGTTCTTTATTGTCTTTCTCGAGCTGTTTTAACAATGCTTTGCTTTTTTGTTCTTGATTCTTAATCTTTCAATCTCTTCTAATGCAGCAGTGTTCTCCTTCCATGTCAACCACAACTTATTTTTTCATTAATGTCACTCCCTGCGCTATTATTGTCATAGACCTCTTTGGCCCATAGTGTGAAGTCATTTAGTTTATCTTCAATAGATGGATCATTATCCTCATCATGCGAAGGATCATCATCATTGTTTACCTGAAAAGAATTTTCTTCTTAAAAGTTATTCTCTTTAAAAGAAATTTACATTATGCGTATTTCCTCCTCACTGCTTATCACAAGTCGATCCTTTCCTTTGTGGGGACATTTGTTAGCAAATGCCCTATTCTACCACCAGTTAAAACATTTGAAGGTAATTTCCTTTGTATTTTCTGCTCCCTTCTTGATCTCTTTACAAATTTTGCTTTGATTTCATCAGGCTCAAAATCCTAATTCTTATGCGCTCTAAGTAAGTGCTTCCTGCGGAGGGTGGGTTTATCTTTAACTATTCTCGTGTCATATGCAGTCAGTGTTAGAAGTTGGTCCAAGCATGGGTTTTGGATCATTAAGTTCTTCTCTTGAGAGACCGGGTTGAACCTATCGGGAGAGATCTCAAGATTTTCGAACTAAAAGCGGGTTCCCCAATTGTTTAGTAAAGTGCACGCACATTGCATAATGCCATTTTTCTTCTACTCGAGAGAGAGGTATTTTCCATGATTTCATCTTCTTCATCTTCATCTATTCAAAGCCCATTCTATGGAACATCTCTCATTATATATCGATTCGATATCAGTGTCAGTCAGATGTCATCCTTATTAGCTAGCACAATTGGCTTTACATGACTTGATCCTCTACTACATCGGACATGCGCACCCAAAGCCATTATGGCAGGTTCTCATTCTAACTTTCGAGGAAGGTAAAGTTTGTTCCATTAATTGGAGGGCCTTGGTTGAATTTCCTTCATGGCTTGACATGTTTAAGCTCTAGGATCTACCCTTAGATAAAGGGTGATACGATACCAATTGTTGGAAGCGGGGTGAATCGGTTGTTATCGTGCTTAAACAATTATGCTTCTTTTAAACTCTTCTTCCAGACTCTTCGTGAGTAATCACAATAATGGGGAAATAAAGCAATGTAAATTCGATATCGGAGTCCGCACATATGAAACAGGAGGCAGGATATTTCTTGAGGAAGCCCATGCAGGGAAAAGAGCACTCTTTTTCTTTATATGATAGTAATAGTTACATTATTCACATTATCATACATATGAGCCTCAACTCATAATGAGGCTGCGGCACATGGCTACAACTGGCGAGACACCAACTCTGCATGTTCTCTAGCGCTTCCACTAGAGCGACTCCCTAGTTTTCCTAGCACCAACTAGGCGGAAGCACCAACTCCACCGTATTCAGCAAGCACCTGCACTTGAACCTCACGAGGACAACCAGGTCCTCCCTAGCTTTCCTCAACCATACAGAAATATAAATCTTTGCCTCTTGAATTTATTAGGTGATATGATGTTGATGATGGCCCTGCGACTTATCATTGTTACTGCTCCAATTGATTGCTCACATGCGCCTTGGCCAGCTACGCTCGAGGATCATTTGCAATGTAAGGTTATAGACCTGCAGCTTTATTTGCTCGATTATTCTTCATGTGAGATCACTGACCAAAACTCAATATGCTTCAAACTCCCACTGTAACGACCAACCTAATCTCCTCTTTGTACTATCTTATTTATAGCATCTATGCACCTTTTGCATGCATTGTTTTTCATGCCTCTGCGTACCTCTGCGTCATTATCCTCCACCTCTTGGAGTCTCTATCGGATCATCATTATCACTCTTCATCTTCTCTGATGATTATACATCGATCTTCTTCGACTTCTCTATCAGATGGTAAATCAATGGTTTTGGCGGTCTCGCGATTAATGGGTGCCTCCCGATTATCCCTCAGATCATTTCTTGATCCAACAGTTCAAATCAAATCCGGGTTTTCATATATCGATGATTTGACACTTTCGATGACGCAAAGTTTATGTCCACGAATTCGCGTTCGATTAGCGATATTACTTCATCCCTCTTAGAGCCACGGTCATGTGACACATCTCTGTGTGACCTTGGTCTTATCCTTCGTGTCAGGTTTGAGGTTTCACACTTCGATGTCAGAGTTTCTGCATAGTCACCGATTTACCGATAAAGCGCTTTCATAGCGTTAGCCCTGGCTATAGGCCTTGTCCCTTATGACCATCAACGCTGACCTCGGTCAAACCTCTCATCAGGTTTGGTGTTTCCGAATGTCACTATACACAGCCGCCTCCGGATTCGATCCGATTTCAATGTGAGGAGATCAGCGGTCCAGTCGGTATTCTTAATCCATGGTGATTACATGCATAAATCACATGTCAGCGATTTGAGTTTACGTTGCGGTGTGTTCTTGACATATTAAAGTCCGTTAATGCGATGCCTCTGGCGGCGTCACGCGATGATTGTACGTGTTAAAGATCCTGCCACGTGTCACTCGATTCATGAATTGTATGTTTCTGAAGTGTTGAATCTGCATGACAACTGTCATTACGGATGTGCCGATGTCTATCGGCGTGAGTGCGGTGGCCCGTGTGTTGGATGCGACGGTCTAGATTAAACTTGTTATCCAGCGGTATTGATTTATTTCATTATGAAATGGCATATCAGCGATTTGGGGTTTTCGTTTAATCCAAGTGTTCTTTGCATATTGAAATCGCGATCCGATTCTCCGATGAAGGAAATCAACGGACCAGATCTAATTCTTGATTTTAACGATTGAGATCATATCGCAATTTCAATATGCAAAGAAAACTTGACAACAAAAACCCCGAAATCGCGATCCTCGAAACTCCGATGACTTCGCTCTGGTCCATGACCATTATCCTCATGACCATAGCCAAACCTTCACTCCCCTTTAAAGACCTTGCAGGTTATCATTCATCCAACGGTGGTCGGATCCCTGCGCTCGTATCTGACGGCTAAGACCTGTCCTCCTATCAAGCTTCTCCAGGTGCTTTTTGATCTTGCCACAGCGTCAGCTTTAAATGAGCGATCACGGTGTAACCGGGATTTCGCCTTAGCTTTTCGGCGGGTATATCTCCCTCGCCAACTTACGTCTAATCGGCGGCCCCTCGTTCTTCGGGGAAATTTGAATGAGATCCTACGTAGTTTGTGGATCTCATATCTTCCTTCTCTTACGCAAATTCCGTATCTTGAGGCTTTGCCTTTCTTTTGCTGCGCGTGTTTTCTGTATCTTGAGCTTTGCCTTTGCTGCGCGCATTTTCTTCAACGTTGTTCCTCCTGAGCTTTCACGTCTGAATCCCCAAGGGATTTTTATCCTTCTTATCCTACCATCTCCACTTCTATACTTGCCATCAATGACAAGCATACGCTACTTGGTAAACATTTGCCAACAAAAAAATACTTTAGAGCCTCATTGTAAAAAAAATCTTCATGCAAATGTGAGTAGTCATCACATCTCTTCTCAGAGATAAGCTGCCACCATTCTACCAAGTCTTTCACTCTATATTTCTACAATTTTGTACATTTCACTCATTAATAGAAATTGAGTATTACTATATCTATATGTTTATGGTTATATCTCTGATATATCTCTATTATATTATTGGATATTTGATATATCTCTGTACATTTCTTTATTATATCTCCACTCTCATTTCGTGCTGAAAATAATTCAGATCAGTGGTATCAGAGAAGGCTACTCTTGATCGTTTTTCAGTGCATGTCCCTGAAAAGGTCTGAGTATAGAAAGTTGGGTCTCGAGCTTTTATCTCTTGAGGAAAATCACTCTCACACGCCCAAGAAACCCTCCATGACGGAAAAAAATAAAAGCGACAGAGCAAAAGATTCTATTAATTTGTTGCTTGAGCAAGCTCTCACACAAGAGAGGGATGAAATGATGGAGATTTTTTCCAACATCCTTTAATGCCTGTTGATAACAACAGGCACGTCTTCATCAAGCGGCCACTTTGGAAGCACCTCTCCTTTCAAGGTACAAGTTAATTTTTATATTCTCGTATTTGAAGGTCAAATAGATGCAGATGCCCTAGAAAAATGGTTAAATCTACTAGAATCCAGTAGAAGGGTAATGGAAAGAAAAAGAAGGACACTGGAAAATGGTATGATTTCCACAAAATCCCATAGAACAACACCAATGAATTTCACTCAAAACAGTCATTGGTGGCCGAGATCAAAGAAAAGGATTCGAACCCTTATTTGGAATCTGATTCAGAAAATATTGGTAGAAGACAGATCATCGACGCAGACCCTACTGCTACTATTGAGACCAAAAAAATTCAACCATAAGAACCAACATATCTTGAAGAGGGGGAGTACCTTTTCCATTCACAAATGTGGGTGAAGGGGTCCCCGCTGCATTTTATTGTTTATAGCGGAAGCCATAAGAACCTCATATCAATAGAGGTCGTCAAAATATTGGGATTGTTGACAACACCACACCCACAGCCATACAACATCAGGTGGATTCACCAGGGATGAGATCTTCATGTCATCCAGTAGTGTTAATTTTCATATGGCATCTGGAACTTCAAGGATGAGGTATTATATTATGTTTCCCCGTTGGATGCTTGTGATGTTATTTTGGGCCAACCATGTATTTGGAAACATCATAATGTTTATAAGTCTTGACCCTGTAGTGTCATTGTTACTCTGGGGGGTAAACTCTATAGGATACTAGAGGTAGTTCTAACTACTATCCCACCAAAATAGTGTCACAAGGTAATATCTCATACTGCAAAATTCAACCTCTTCACAATCTATTCAAAAGGTGAATAGAAAGACACTGCAAGCAATGTATCCTCGACCCAAGGCCTTTATATCCAGTAGAAGAAGATTATAGAAGAGAAAAAATATATTTTTTCTTCACCTATGAGGGTTCCTACACACTTCCTGATCAATCCAAGCTACAATAGGTTGGTTGAACAGATTCAACCCCTCCAACATCAGGTTCGTGGCATCCTTCCACAAGCCAACCAACACAACTTCTCCAACAAGGCAAGTAGCTCACCAAGGTTCAGATTCAACAAATGCTTCCCTCTATCCATCGAAAACTAAATGCAATGGAGAATATTTCTTCCTAAGGAGGGAGGATTGATATATATTGATATCGGTGGCCACCCATCTATTCCACTGGCTCAAAGAACAGTTTTCCATTTTGGCATTGTTTACAGTTTTTTGAGTCCCAAACTTTCGGGGTCGTTTTGAGGCCCTAAACAACGTTTTTGTTTACTTTAGGGGGATAGGGGTTGCCAATAGCACACCCTAACCTATAATGTAAGTTGTACTTTTTAGATATACCTTTTCAATGAGTTATTGAATACCCCAAACAAAGATCATATGCAAATGTTACACCCCCAGGAAGTTGATGTATCAACTGCCCCCATTGGGGCCTGCAAACCTTTTGGATTTTCATCTATTGAGGTTAGGGTTTTGGATTTTGTTTATGTTAAAAATTCCTTTGGAGACTCATTTTAACAATCATATTCTTTCAAATGTAAATATCCATCACATCTCTTCTATGAGATAAGTTTCCACCATTCTAGCAAGTCCTCCACTCTGTATTTCTACTATCTTGTACATTTCGCTCATTAATAGAAATTGTGTATTATTGTATCTCTGTGTTTATGGTTATATCTATGATATATATCTATTATATTATTGTATATTTTATATATCTCTGTAAATTTCTTTATTATATCTCATCTCTCATTTCATGCCGAAAATAATTTGGATCAAATATGGTTTTAGAGCATTTTGTAATTAAATTGTAAGATTTCGTGCATGATAGAGGTCGCCAATTGAATGGAGAATATGACCAAGAGTGTTATACTATAAAATTCCATAAAAGGGAGATATTCCTTATGTAAAACTATTTGTAAAGTATGTGTACATTCAAGTAATGGAGAACACTCTATTTCGAGTGTTATATAGAATTGTTTGTTGTGAAACTTCTGTATATATTTGTGTCTGATTAAATCTCTACAGATTGAATGTTACAGGAATTAGCGTTGTATGCAGGTACCAGTGGAATGTGTATGCAAAGGACCGCAAATTGTTTTTGGTCATGATAGGGTCAACAATGATCATTCTAATTGTAATAATATCAATGCTTTAAAATTGATAACAAGTTAGTGGAGGCTGAATTATGCGAGATCATGAAGAACAGAGTTAAAATCCTTTAGCAGGTGTCAAGAAACAAGTATTGTTAGATAACGTCAAATAATATATTGTGACCGTCGATTATTATGCCTATAATTTCCACTCCTATGTTAAGAATGAACGATCAAGATTAGATCTCGGATCTAGATCTAGCTCAATCAATGACCGAGAAAAGCCCTAAATTCGGAGTCCACAAATCAGATAGAGTTAGATTGTGGTAAAGTAAGAAGTCTGATCAATGGTGTAGATCAGTAGAATAAGATGATCGATGGCCAAGAGCAGCCATGAGTTCAAAGTCCGAAGCACGGTGGTAAAGGCTTTCAGATTTTGCATTTTGGATTCCAAGTATGTGGGATACTCCTATGAGGAGTTCCAATTGACGGAATATATCGATTGATGGGATATAGAGATCCATAGTACAGAAGAGGACGCATGGCAGTATTTTATTGGGAGACAACATTCAGAGTGGTTACACGTTAGAGGATGAAGGTAGTGTGACCAAAAGTCAATATGAATCCAAAGTAATCTGGATCAGCATGATAGGAGCGACACTTGGTGGAATATTAGTGGTTGTAAGAGTTAAGCCTTCAGAGTCAATGAAAATAAGTCTAAAAATGATGCAACTTATATGGAGGATAAATAGATCAACGGTTGAGATTCATTTGGAGTGATATTGATTGAGGCAAGGAATATGATGCATGGAAACTCCTTATTGAGTGTCAGAGTGGATTCATTGAAATCAAACAACTGAAATAACTCCAATAAAGGAACATCGATCAATGGATCAGTTAGTCCCTAAAGTTTCACTTGACCATGAGAGGGCAAGCTAGGGCATCATTATTTTATTGCAAAGTATTTTTAAAGTTTTATGATTTGGTTTTTGTAGAGTGGTTGAAAACTGGGTCAAGATTACAACATGACATGAAAATCAAGATAAAAACATAGCATATCCCAATGACTGAATAATAGGTAGATACGCAGATGGATTAAACTAATTTAAGAAAAAGGAAAGTGAAGTCTTCAATTTTTCAACTTCACAAGAGTTTTTTTCTCAATATATTATAAAGAAACAAGGGTATCAACTTGACCTCATTACTTGAAAATTATCTCTATAGCAAAATCTTCACTGTATAAATTAACATTCAAGAATAAAAAAGCATTGCAATCTGAATAATAAATTCAAGCATTAAGAATGAAATAATAGAGTAGAAAAAAGAAGGTCTAACCATCCATATGCCTTTTCTATTGAGTGTCAATTGAACATAAATGTATTTTACAATAAGCTCCACAAAAAGTTTCTCTGGATCTCCAATTTTTCGACCTCCACATGATCTCTCTTCTATCTATTTAAACTATCTATAAAAACTTCCAGATCCTCTTATCTAGAACAACCTTTAATGAATAGAATAAAAAAGTATCCAACTCCTAAAGTAATTCACTCAAAATGAGCTTCTACCCCCCAAAATAGTCCACAGCTCAACAACTTGATATAACAAATATTGCCAGCATTACATTTGACTCTACAAAATAGGGATTTTGTTTGACTCTGTAAAATAGATCGAAGTCTTAGAATTTCCCTGATCAAAACGAATAATCTTTTTCCATATCTCCTGGAGAACATTTAAACAAAATTGTAACAAATCTTCATGTTACTTTTAGGATAAAATCACAGCAGTGGCTTTGGCATTTTTCTGCTTGAGCTTTGTGGTTAGCACAACATTGTGCCAGTAGAGTCTGAAATTAATTTTCCTGAGTTCCTTAAGCAATTCCCTTTGCTCTTTCTTCTTCTTTTTAAGACTTTGAATCCTTTCTTGCTGGTGAGCATTCCACTGTTCTATCTGCACCTTTTCCTTCTTTAATTGTTTTATTGTTTTCTGAAATTCCTTAATCTTTTCCTTATCAGTTCTTATCTCAACCCTGAATCTTGAGCATTCTTCAGAAGGTGCAGTTTCATTCAAATTTAAGGCAACACTAGGTTCCTTGGCTTTAACCTGGTATTTTGAGATTAATTCTGAGCTATGTTCTTCCTCGGAACTTGATGAATCTAAAGCTCCAGGTACATCTGGTAAGTAATCCGAGTCTTCCAAGTAATCCTATTTTTCTTCAGGGAATTCACTGATGCCTTTAGCCATCTCTTTATCTTTTTCCAATCTAGTTGAATCTCTCATTACAGGGCCTGTAGGTGGTGTAAGTATTCCCTTTCCTTTGCTGACATATTTCTTGGGTAATGGGGTCGTTTTTGCTCTTTTCTTGGTACTTGTTTCAACATCCTCAGAATCATCTTCTATGATTATGGTGTTTTCTTCTTTGATTGACAGATTGAAAATTGCCTTTGACTTCAGCCTATACTTATTAGTAACCCTGGTCGAATTTCTCCGAGGTTTCTGTGATACACACACACCTTTATCCTTTTTTCCTTTGATTGCAATGCTCCTTTTGTTGGTTGATGGAATTTCAGACTTGACTGTAGTTTGAGAAACAAGATCATTATCTGACTCTGTCTCCCCTTTAACATCTTCCTCGGGAAACATTTCAATTTTGGGCTCCCTTCTAGATCTTTTACTTCTGCTCTTCTTAGTTACCTTGATATCAGAAGACTCATCTTTCATAGGGTTTTCATCAGAAATATCTCGACTCTGTTTAATGGTTTTCCTTCCTCTGCCCCTTTTCTGCTTATTGGATTGAGTGATAGGTTTTAAGGATTGCGTGAGCCAGTTCCAGGGATTTTGTAGTTCGTTCAGGGCAGACATGACTAGGGTTTTAATCAGGACTTGATGGAACAAACTGCATTTAGCATTAGTGGAAATTAACTGCACTTTCTTGGACATTTTTATCAAACTTTTAAGCAGAAAATAAGGAATATTTAAAGGGTAATCACCATTTAGATGCATCAGTATTCTGATATGGTAGATGTAGACCAATGAAAACCTTCCTTTGTAGGTGATGTACCTGTGAATCACCACCAGAGAAGTGTGTCATTCGGGTCAAACCCAACTGCGAGGTATTCCCCTTCTCCAATCTGGATTCTGCTTATTTGGAAGGAGGAATTGATTTACAAATTCAATAACCATGTGATCCTTCTTCCACCATATTTCCCCTCCAACCACGAGCCTGCAAGACTTTTCTATAGTCTTCTTTGTCACTAGCATCAACATCTTACCGATTTCGACCTCGTGACCATCGAAGTTCAGAGAAAATTCCATGGAAACCTGCTCATCATAACCCTGGAATGTGGAGAGAAACTCAAACCACCTGGTGTCCCTGAATCTTTGGGCCATCTGAGGATAGGCTTCAAGAAGTTTAGCACCTTCTGGTTCTATTCTGGCAACTTATCCACTCCTCTTTGGCACCATTAAACTCAATTCTGCAACCGTCGTCCTCGGGTTCCAAATTCACCACCTGTAATTGTTAGTGTATTTTGTTGCTTTGAATGGATACCTGCATTTCTCCCTGTAAGCCTTTATTAAGCCAACTTGAACAGGTAACATATAATGATCATCAAGCAACAGGTGATTTTGAAATAAGCCCTGCGCGTGTGCATATCAATTATATTCTAAAACCATTGGATTTGGAAATGATTGCCAAGCTTTCATGGGAGCACACAAACTCTCAATTCATGAATCGTGTCATCATAACTAAATCGGGATGGCAAGTGCAAGTTATGGCATGATTATTTGGTGCTACGGGAATAGGCTTATTCTCGTAGCACGTTTGACAACTTGAAATTTTGAAATTCAAATGGCATAAAAGGAGACACCTCGATTTTAAACAATGCCTTTTCAAAATCAAACTTAAATAAATCATCAAAGACTATAATGCAAACCACGAAATACCAAAAATTAAAAATGGAAAACAAATGAAAATGAAAAATGAGGAATGGGTAAGGAGGGTTTAGGAAAAGGGTTTCTCACTAAACCAAGACAAAATTAGAGACTAACAGGATCAAATATATTTGGATTCCAATAGATCAACAACTACCAGGGTGGCAGGTGGCAAATGATAGAGAACAATACAAATGTGCATAAATGAATGAGGTATGAAAACATGGCAATTGGATCCATGAGTAAGCAAGTGACACGTGGCATCCACGTGTGACCCCTTTGTTGAATACTTGGCACAATGGAATAAGAGGTTGGATATCTGTGACTGTAGATCTGGACAGATCAACAATGGAGGTTGCATAGCTATCGAAGTTTGACGGGAAAGAGGCGAACTATCAGAGTGGGAGTTTTAGGGTGTTTCAGCCATTAGGATTTTGAAAGGGAGAGTCAAGGACTCATATTATACCATCAATAAAAAGGAGATATTGACACTTCATATTAAAAGGTGCACCATAAGTTACATGAGGATTAGCACAAGGGTACCGCGCGTTGGTGGTTTTGTGGATCCCACCAAGGGACATGTGACGACTTTTGGAGTTATAGTGGTACCCATAGACATGGTTTTGAAACCATCCATCAAACTTTCGATATAAAAAGGAGAATACCACTTTACAAAAGCGGTAAACCACCAAGGTAAGCACTCTTTGGATTAGTGATTAATCATAACACATGGTTATTTAGAGAACATGGGCTAGGATAAAGTGTTGTAGTTGAGGTTATTAAGCGTATATCCTAAGGACATAGAACTCAATCATGAAAAGAAGTAAGAGCCTAGGTTTTAAGTGTTTAAATAGATAAGCATATGGTTTCAACATTTGGTCATAAGAGAAGAAGCGCCTAGTTCTAAGTGATAAAGTTAGGGTGTGCAAGAACAATATTCTAGAACTTTGTTAAATGAGTTTTGGGCCTGCGATTTAGTATTTTCAGAATCTTGATCCCAGCTAAGAGAAATTTCAATTTTGAGAATTCTGCAATTGTGGGTTTTAAGGTCGGGAGGTCATCATTTTTGGTATCATAGCGGGTTAAATTATCTTTGGAACTCTGTAAGTGATATAGAGAAAAGGATAAGTTCAGAAGAAGAACTTACATATTGCATATTCTAGACAAGAGGAAAAAGGAATTTGATATCTAATTCCTTAAATGATTACTGTAGATAGGATTCATTCCAACCAGGAAGCAGAAAGGATGTTGAGGAGAGAAGATCTTAGCATATATATTGAAGGTATTGTTTGATTTTTTTATGATAACTCTGGTAAAGATATAATCTATGAATGTAGGTAGTAGTAGAATAATTGGTAGCAATCAATAGCTAGTAGATATGTGATAGAGAGAAAGCATATTTCTCAATTGGAGAATTTGTGGCAGAATCTTGTAGCAACAGATGTTGTAATTAATTCCAGTAGGATATTGTAAGTGAGGAGAAAAAGAGGATTTCTCTAGAGAAAGTGAGCAAGAGTATAGAGCCAAAGGAGTAGATGGATTATAAGAAGGTTCCAAGTGGAGAGAACCAGTGGATACCAAGAGGTCAAGCTCAGGATATAAGTTTGAGTTAGTATTAAGTAGAAAATAAGGATACTTGCTACAAGAAGGCTTGATGTAGCTCACTATGGACTAGGAGAATTTCACAAGAGTAGAGGTTAAAATGACTATTGATGGTCATTATGAAAGTTATGGAAGAATCCATAGCAAAGGAAAGGAAGATGCAAAGGAAAAAGGAATAAATAGGATGAGTCAAGAGGAACTTGATAGAGGATTGGATGGGTTAAGAGTATAAATTAGTTACTTGAGACAACTATTACAGAAGAAGATAGAGGAGAACATGAGACAAGGATGGAATCTAAGGAAGAGAGTCAAGTGGCCCGTGATGTAATAATTTGCAAGAAATATGAGGAGAATATTGAGGATCTTGAGGAACAGGTTGAGTTCTCTTATAAATAAGGAGAAACTCAGAGGAGCTGAGTTCATCCATAGGTGACTTGTAGAGGAAGGAGTTCACTTATGTGAACCAGAGAAAGTATTATTCCTTTATGAGGATGATGAGGAAGTAGAGATTCCTATTGAGAGTCTCTTGGTCTATATGGAGATATCAAGTCAGCATGAGGATGTGATGATAGAAATATCAAATGATACTAGAGAGCCTTATATTTTTTAATCTGAAAATTTGTGCATGATTGTTGGTTTTACAAATGATGAAGAGGGACAATCATTTGAAGCTGTCATAAAGATGGAGGAAGTTGAAGGAGTACAAAAATAAAATTCTATTATAAAGGAAGATGGAGCAACATCATCTCATGAAGGAATACTTACATAGGATACAAACCCTGAGGAGGAGATGTAACTCTTAAAATATTGGCTGACAACGGATATAGGTGATTAATATTGCATGGAATTTAAAAATGCATTCCAAGTTAATTTTTCTTATTTATGTGATGAATTGGAAATATTAGAGAAGAAGATAGCATATCAAAAGGTGCATATTCATCATAAAAAGTTAGTTCTGAATGAGAGTCATGTAACTCTTATGCAAGGAGAGGATATGCAGTAGGAAGTCATCAACAACAACAAATTTGAGCAAGTCTACAACAACATGTACCAGTAAGAAGACAGACTGAACAAAGAGATTGATGAGATATGGATGTTGATGATGAAGCTACCTAAGAGGAGGCATACTAAGGTAAGAAGGAAAACCAACAATAAATTACAACTAACTTTAAAGATTTGCATTAGTAAAGGAAGTGGACAAGAACAACATAAAATTTGGAAGCCTAGAGAATTGAAGACAACAATGATTGAACAACATAAATCAAGGATGGGTGTACAACTACATCATAAAGTGTGGGATCCAGGAAGACTTCAGCTAATGGAATTCATGATCAATATATCATGAACATTTTGTGTTCCTTGGGAGTCTGATGAAGGAGAATCCTGCCTCCCAAACCAAGTACATTTCGTTATACCTAGGTGTCTTGAAATTATATGAATTTAATTGTTTAGTTGTTAAAAATATCTATGTTTGAAGGAATTCTAGAAATCTTGTATAAGTTGAATATGTAATTGGTTTGTTCTTCAAAGTTTGGTTGATATTTAGGTCTCATGAGGATTTTGAGGATCTAGAGATATCATATGGGTTTTTATGAGGATTTTGTGGATCTAAGTATCCTAGAGGTTAATTTATGGAGTATTGTTAAGATCCGAACCACTTATGGTTTCATAGCATTTTGTAATTAAATTGTAAGCTTTCGATCATAATAGAGGTGGCCAATTGAATGGAGAATTTGGCCAAGAGTGTGAGAGTGTAAAAGGCCATCAAAAGGGAGAGAGAAAGTCCTTATGTAAAACCCTATGTATAGTATGTGTATAGTCAAGTAGTGGAGAGAAATCTATTTTGAGTGTTACATGGAATTGTTTGTTGGGAAAATTTTGTATATAGTTGCATCTCATTAAATATATGTAGATTGAATGTTATAGGTATTAATGTTGTATGCAGGTATCATTGGAATGTATGAAAAGGACCCCGAAACATTATTGATCACAACAGGATCAACAATGATCATTCAAATCATAGTAAGATCAATGCTTTAAAATCGATAACAAGCAAGTGGAGGATGAATTATGTGAGATTGTGAAGAACCTAGTTAAAACACTTTTGTAGGTGTCGATGAATAGGTATCGTTAGATCACGTAAAATAATTGATTATGACCATCGATTATTATGCATAGAATTTCCATTCCTACGTTAAGAATGAATGGTTGAGATTACATCTCAAATCTAGATCTAGCTCGATCAATGGTCGAGAACAACCCTTAACTTGAAGTCCATGAATCAGAGAGAGTTATATCGTGGAAAATTAAGAAGTATAATCGATGGTGTAGATCGATAGAAGAATATTATTGATGACCAGGAGTGGCCTTGAGTTTGGAGTCCGAAGAACAATGGTAAAGACTTCCATGGTTTTCATTTTTTATTCCAAGTCTACAGGATACTCCGACGAGGAGTTCCAATTGAAGGTGTAGATCAATCGACGGGATACAAAGATCCATTGTCAAGAAGAAGACACATGAAAATATTCTATTGGGAACCAACATTAGGAGTTGTCACACATCATAGGATGAAGGAAGTGAGACCAATGGTCTAGATGAATTCAAAGTAATATGGATCAACGCGATGGGAGCGACACATGGTGGAATCTTAGTGGTTGTCAAAGTTAAGCCTTCAGAGTTAAAAAAATACTCCAACGAAAAGAAATCCAACGAATGACACATATTAGACAAAGGGTAAAGAGATCAACGATTGAGATCCATTTGAAGTGATCCAGATCGAGGCCGGGAAGATGAGGCATGGTGGATCCCTATTGAGTGTTGGAGTGGATTCATCAGTGTCTAACAACTAAAATAACTATGATAGAGGAACATCGATCAATGGCTCAGATATATTCGAATTCCAATATATCAATGACTACCAGGGTGACATGTGGAAGCTAACATAGACTAGGTTATACGTGCATCAACGAATGAGGTATGGACATGTGGTAGTTAGATCCATAAGTAATCAAGTGACACGTGGCATCCATGTGTGAGCCCTTTGTTGAAGAGTTGAAAAAATGGAAGTAGAGGTTGGAGATCTGTGACTATAGATCTGGATAGATCAAGGGTAGAGGTTTCATAACTATCAGATTTTGATGGGAAATAGGTGAACTGCCGAAGTTGGATTTTTGGGGTGTTACAACCATTAGGGTTCTGAAAGGGAGATTCCAAGACTCATATCATGCCATCAATTAAAATAATAGATTGATGCTTTAGTTTAAAAGGTACACCATAAGTTACATGAGGATTAGAAAAAGGGTACTGTGCATTGGTGGTTTTGTGGATCCCACCAAGGGACATGTGGCGACATTTGGAGTTACATTGGTACCCACAGACATGGTTTTGAAACCACCCCTCAACCTTTCGCTATACAAAGGAGAATACCACTTTACAAAAGTGGTAAACCGCAAAGGTAAGCGCTCTTCAGATTAGATCTTGATCATAGAACATGGGCATATAAAGAATGAGGGATAGGATAAAGTGTTGCACTTGAGGTTCTTAAGTGTATATCTTGAGGAAATAGCACTCAACCATGAAAGGAATTATGAGCCCAGGTTTTAAACATTTAAATATATAAGCATGTGGTTTAAACATTTGTTCATAAGGGAATAAACGTCTAGTTATGAGCGCTAATGTTCGAGTGTGTGAGAAGAGTATTGTAGAACTCTATTAAATGAGTTTTAGGCCCACAAGTTAGTATTTGCAGCATCTCGATCTGAGCTGAGAAGAATTTCAATTTTGAGAATTCTGAAATTGTGAGTTTTAAGGTTAGGAGGTCATCATTTTTGGTATCAGAGTGGGTTAAATTCTCTTTGGAACTTTGTAAGTGATACAAAGAAAAGGATAAGTTTAGAAAAAGAACTTAAATATTGTAGATAAGAATAAAAAGGAATTGGATATGTAATTCCTTAAATGATTACTGCATATAGGAGTCATTCCAACTAGGAAGAAGAAAGGATGTTGAGGAGACAAGATATTAGCATAGATCTTGAAGGTATTGTTTGATGTTTTTATAATAAATATGGTAAAGATATAATCTATGAATACAGGTAGCAACAGAAGAATTGGTATCAACCAACAACCAATATATGTGTGACAGAGAGAAATAAAATCTCTCAAGTGGAGAATTTGTGGCATAACCTTGTAGCAACAGATGTTGTAATTACTTCTAGCTGGAGATTGGAAGTGAGGAGAATAAGAGGAGTTCTCTAGAGAAAGTGAGAAAGAGTTCAGATCTAGAGGAGAAGAGGGATGCTCAAAAGACTCCAAGTGGAGAGAACCAGTGGATACCAAGAGGTTAAGGTCAGGTGATAATCTTGAGCTGGTATTAGGTATAAAAGGATGAGACTTTCTATAGGAAGGCTTGATGCAACTCACTATGGACTAGGATAATTTCACAATATTAGAGGTGAAAATGAATATTGATGGTCATTATGAAGGTTCTGGAAGAATCCACGATAGAGGAAGGAAGATTCCAAGGAAAAAGTCAGAAAGAGGATGATTCAAGAGGAGCTTGACAAGGATTGGATGAGTTAAGAGTACAACTCAGTTACTTGAGACAGATGATACAAAATAAGATAGAAGAGAACCAGAGAAAAGGATGGAATCTAAGGAAGAGATTCAAGTGGCCTGTGATGCAATTCTTTGAAAGAAATCTAAGGAGAAGCTTGAGGAGATTGAGGCACATGTTTAGTGATTTTCTAAAGAAGGAGAAACTTAAAGGAGTTGAGTTCAGACAAAGGTGACTTGCAGAGGAAGGAGTTCACTTATGTGAACCAGAGCAAGGATTATTCCTTGATGAGGATGATGAGGAAGTAGAGAGACCTATTGAGAGTCTCATGGGATATGTGGAGAGCTCACATCAGGATGAGGATGTGCTGATAGAAATATCAAATTAGGCTAGAGAGCCTTCTGTTTTTAATATGAAAATTTGTGCATGATTGGAGGTTTTACAGATGATGAAGAGGGATGGTTATTTGAAGTTGTCATAAAGATGGAGGAAGATGAAGGAGGAAATAACTCAAATTGTGTTCTAAAGGAAGATGGAGAAACATCATCTCATGAAGGAATAATTACAGAGAATACAAACCATGAGCATGAGATGGAAATATTAGAATATTGGCTGACAATGGATATAGGTGATGAATATTGCATGGAATTTACAAATGAAGTCCAAGTTATTTTTTCTAATTTATGTGATGAATTGGAAATATTGGGGAAGAAGAGAGTAGATCAAAAGGTGAATATTCAATATGAAAAGTTAGAGTTGAATGAGATTCCTATAACTCTTATTCAAGGAGAGGATATGTTGTATCCATTCAGTAGAAACAACAAATTTGATCAAGTATGCAACAACATGTACCATTCAGAAGACACACTAAACATATATATTGATGAGATATGGATGTTGATGATGAAGGTACCTAAGATGAGGCATACTAATATAAGAAGGATATCCAACAACAAATTAAAGCTAATGATAAGGGTTTTCATCAACAAAGAAAGTGGAAAAAAACAACATAAAATTTCCAAGCCTGGAGAATTGAAGACAACAATGATTGAAGAGTAGAATACAAGGATGGGTGTACAACTATATCATAAAGTTTGGGATCCAGGAATAATTTAGCTAATGGAATTCATGATCAGGATATCATGAACAATTTTTGTTCCTTGGGAGTCTGATGTAGGAGAATCCTGCCTCCAAAACCAAGCACATTTTTTTAGACCTAGGGGTCTTGAAAATATATGAATTTAATTGTTTAATTGTTAAAAATTCCTATGTTTGAAGGAATTATAGAAAGATTGTATAAGTTGAATATGTAATTGGTTTGTTCTCGAAATTTTGGTTGAGATTTACGTCTCATGAGTATTTTGAGGATCTAGAGATCTCCTAGGGGGTTTTATAAGGATTGTTTGGATCTAAGTATCCTAGAGGTTAATTTAGGGAGGATTGTTAAGATCTGAACCAATTATGGTTTTAGAGAATTTTGTAATTAAATTGTAAGCTTTCGAGCATGATAGAGGTGACCAATTGAATGGATAATCTAGACAAGAGTGTGAGAGTTTAAAAGTCCATCAAAATGGAGAGAGGCCTTATGTAAAACCATGTGTATAGTATGAGTATAATCAAGTAATGGAGAGAACTCTATTTTGAGTGTTATATGGAATTGTTTGTTGGGAAAATTATGTATATGGTTGTGTCTGATTAAATCTCTGCAGATTGAATGTTACATGAATTATCATTGTATGAAGGTACCTGTGGAATGTGTACACAAAGGAACAAGATAGATCGTTGATCATGACATGATCAACAATGATAATCAAATCGTAGTAAGATTGATGCTTTAAATTGATAACAAGCCAGTGGAGGATGAATTATGCGAGATCATGAAGAATAGGGTTAAAATCCTTTCACATGTGTCAAGAAACAGGTATTGTTAGATCAAGTCAAATAATTGACTATGACCATTGATTATTATGCCCAAAATTTCCATTCCTATGTTAAGAATGAATGGTTGATATTAGATCTCAAATCTAGATCTATCCCTATCAACGACCGAGAACAACCCTTAATTCATAGTTCGTGAATCGAAGAGAGTTAGATGGTGTATATTGGAGGAAGAATATGCTTGAAAGATATGAGTGGCATTGAGTTCAGAGTCTGAATCACAGTGGTAAAGGATTTTGGAGTTTTCATTTTAGATTCCAAGTCTACGGGATACTTGGACAAGGAGTTTTGATCGACGACATAGATTGATCAAGTGGATGCATAGATCCATGGTCTAGAAGAATACATGTGGGATTATTCTATTAGGCACCAACATTCATAGTGGTTGCACATTGGAGGAAGAAGGAAATGTGACTAATGGTCCAGATGAAGCAAAGTAATATGGATCAGCATGATAGGAGTGACACATAGTGGAATATTAGTGTTTTTCATAGTCAAGCCTTCAAATTTAAAAGAATACTCCAACGAAAATAATTTCGATGAATGGTGTATATTAGACAAAGGATAAGATATCAATGAATGAGATCCATTCAGAGTGATCCTGATTGAGCCCAGGAAGATGATGCATGGAATCTCCCTATTGAGTGTCAAAGTGGAGTCATCGAAGTCCAACAACTGAAATAAATCCAATAGAGGAACACCAATCAATGGCTCAGATTTATTGGCATCTGGCAGAGACCACGAGAGATGTGCATCAATGAATGTGGTATGGACACATGGAAGTTGGACCCATGAGTGAGAAAGTAATACGTGGAATCCATGTGTGAGCCCTTTGTTGAATACTTGGAACAGTGGAAGAAGGGGTTGGATATCCATGATCATAGATCTGGACATATCAACAGTGGACTAGGTTGCATAGATATCCGAGTTCAACGAGAAGGAGGTGAACTGTCGAAGTAGGATTTTTGGGGTGTTGTGGCCATTAGGAGTATGAAAGAGAGAGTTTGAGACTCAGATCAAGCTATCGATTAAAATGAGAGGTTGAAGCTTCAGATTAAAAAGCACACCATAAGCTACATGAGTATTAGAACAAGGGTATTGTGCATTAGTATTTTTGTGGATCCCACCAAGGGATGTGCGACGATGTTTGGAGTTACAGTGTTACCCACATATGTGTTTTTTAAACCACCCATCAACCTTCCACTATAAAAAGGAGAATACCACTTTACAAAAGAGGTAAACCTCTAAGGTAAGCGCTATTTGGATTAACGCTTGATCATAGAACCTGGTCATATAGAGAATGAGGGATAGGAGAAAGTATTGCAGTTGATGTGCTTAAGTGTATAGCCTTAGGACATAGCACTCGGTTACGAAAGGAAGTAAGAGCCCAGGTTTTAAGCATTTAAATAGATAAGCCTATGGTTTCAACATTTGGTCATAAGGGAAGAAGCTCCTAGTTCTGAGCATTAAATTTCGGGTGTGCGAGTAAAGTATTGTAGAAATCTGTTAAATGAGTTTTGGTCTCGTGAGTTTGTATTTTCCTCAGCTTGATATGAGCTGAGAAAAATTTCTATTTTTATAATTCTACAATTGTGGGTTTTAAGGCTGAGAGGTCATCACTATGGTAAAGGGTACTTTGATTGAAGGCCTTTATCTCATCAAGCAAGTTCAGTCTGGATCCTTCCATATGAATGACTCCAAAGGATAGATATTTTGGGCTAAGTTCCTTTTAATTCTCAAAACTCAGTCTCTTTGTCGACTAAAGGAAAAACTAATCATTTCATCTCATCCATAATCACCTTGTTGTGTGACACAACATCAATCCAACCTTTAGGTCCTCTACCATTCATCTCGAATGGATTTTGTCCATAAAATGTAGCTATGCATTAGGATAATTTATAGGGTGTCGTGTTGCTACTACATATGAACCATAAATAAAAGGAAGAAACATTCATCCCCTTTGTGAGAACAAGTTGTTATTGGATAAATCGGTGAATGCGTACATAAACTGATCTCCCTATATCCACCTGGATCTAGAACAAAACAAGACAGGACATGATGCTTTCCCTAAGATTTAATCATTGAGTTTACTATCAAACAAGAGATGAATGAAATACCTTTGAATATATCTTCCTTATATCTTTGTTGTCCCTGCTCCGCTTCGGTGCTCTTGTGATATTAGATTTGCAATGAAACACAAACCAACCAAAGTGAAAGAAAAAATAGTATATTCAATGAAAACTTACACATGTGATCAAGGAGTCATGTAATAAAATGAGAATGATTTTATGGGAAAGAAACATACCACTGTATTATATTAAGTAAAAGTGGAAGATACAACCAAACATCCTTGATGTTGCAAGCTTACCTTTCGGTGGCCCTTTTCTCCAACACACACACTTGCTCCAAACTTGCATGAAAAGGATCCACAATAACTTGATAGACAGATGAACACCTCAAGCACCAATTGAGATGGAATCCCTCACACAATTCTCAGCCTATTCCTTCATAAATTCTTTAATTGATCTTGCTTTATTTTGCTTAACCTTTTCCATGAGAAATCCATCATTATATAGGAGAAAGAGAGATGGTTAAAGAGATTAGGATGATCCCACCAAATCCGAAAAGAGAGTAGGATCCCAACCATATGGATGCCACCTCATATTATAGAAGATCCCTTCTATAAATTTCGTGAACTTCGACCTTTTCTCAGTCTTCCACCGTCACCGCAACCTGGCTATAATGCAGCCTGCGAAAATGTCGCAATAAATTTCATGACAACCTACAAAAATCAGGCATTTCTTCATTGTACCTTATGGTTGGCCTGCGACAGCCTTCTAAAAACATTTTTTGTAGAAGAGGGAGCTAGTCACTTTTCTCATGAAGAAAGGTTCTTTTGGAATCCTGAACACATGTTGTAGAAACATCATTAGGGTGACTAAAATAATTTGTAACAGAATGCCCCCCAAAGTATGAGGTTGGAACTCATGACAACTAAAATACTTTGTAGAATATGTGTGTGTGTGTTGGAAATGAGGAGCGCACTAATCAGAAACCTACAAACAACCAAGAATTTGTGAAATATTATACCATTTCTGAGGTAGGAATTGCCATGCTCAGACTATAACTGATTTAAATCATAAATGTTAGTCATGGCCACCAATCATACACTGTGGATCCATGTCACCAAGATTCTACATAGCCACCAGGAATACACTATGGATCTATGCTCGTAGAAAACTCAAATTCGGACATAGCCACGAGACATACAAAGTGAATCTATGTGTCAATACAAATCATAAATACTCCATTGCAACTTGGATCAAAACAATGATATCTAGGGTCTTCAATATAGTCATCCATAAGTACGAGTCTAACCATTCAATTATAGGTGCTAAAGTCGAACATGGTAGAAACCACTTGATTACTAGTCATTGATGAAAACCATTAACAAGTGCGAGGGAAATCACCATTGATGTCAATGAATCCCAAGGTACCTTAGTACAATCCAATGAATGTGAATAAATGATATGAAGTCAAGCACTCGATGGAATCTATCAATCAGGGGTTAATGATGTGAACCCACTATCGAAAGCGAAGAAACCTGCCATTGAGGCATGCAGGTTCTAAGGTACTAATTGATTTCTAAGTCTTATTCATGGATAATGGGTTGAATTCGACAGCAAAAGACTCATCACAGGAGGGCCTTGATGTATCCCCCATCAATGACACGAAACAAGTAACATATTTAAGGTAGGTCAAAGTGTGAAGATGATTTAAAACTGACATAGGGAAGGTTGACATGGTAAGAATTGATAATTGTAGATGGACGACTCAATAGAAGTCTTGTGCAAGTTTGGAATTATCTTTGAACATATGAATGACACGAAAATGGTCTTGGCAACATTGACTCAGAGAAGACCCAAGATATGAACTTGTAGAAGGTCAAATGAGAGACAAATGAATTTCCCAACCCGGATTCAATGATGAAGGGGGTGTCATGTTCAAGAGAGACTATTACTACCACTAACACAAATATAGAGACAAATTTCTTTCCCAAATTTCCCCCCACCATTTCTGACGAGTACCTCTTTATTTTTATGCAAGCTTGAAGAGAATAGCATATGGTTATTGATGTAATTTCTTCCTTCAAACGAGTCCCTCTGAGTATGTTTAACAAACCCTAAGAAGGAGTGGTTTGGTTCCATATAGGTATTTCGATCTTTGTTTAACGAGTCCAAAGAGAGAAAACTCGAGGGTTTTTCACATTTAGAGAGTTTGAAAAACATTTAAAGAGGACTCTCTTGGTTCCTTTTTCATAAATTAGTTTGATGAGACCGAAAAAGTGATAACCTACCGCCCATCAAACGTTTTCTTCAAATACTTTTACAAGCATGAGAAGAACAAGGTTGCTCGGCAATCGTTTGTTTTTACGGAGTGTAAAAATAGCTTAAAGCATACTCCATAGGTTTCTCTTTTCATGTTAACATGGCGAGTACGAAAAAATGACAAAATTATAGTCAGTTGAATTCTCATTGATTTGCGAGTATGAGAATGAACGAAGACTGAGCTTGAGGTTTTTCCTGAAAAACCTAAAAAGTATTTTTACAAGCGACAAATGTAAAAATAAACCAAAAAAATATATGTGTTGCATCGTTTAGGCTCTTAGATTCTTCACCTATGAAAAATCAAAACACTTACAATGTCATTAGAACTTTAGGTTTTAAGTAAAATGAATAAAATAATATTAAATATCAATGAAAAAAGTAAAAAGTGAATAAATATAGGTGAAAAATCTTTTTTACCATTTCATTGTCATTTTACCCAAAACTTGTCCAAAAAACCCTATTCTTCCTCAAACTTCCACAGCAGACCATGGTAGGCACGGGAAACCATTCGATGAATGGATTCCACTAAAAAGGTAATCTTCTTGTCCTCTCCATTTTGCATGTATTAATTTATCTTTTTACTGGTTAAAAATGGTTTTTGAGTTAGATTTTATGAGGTTAGGTGCACATAGGGATCGCCTCATGTGGCTTGTATCAAGCCCTACAGAAACCATAGGTTTCTGCAGGTAGCCTTATGGTTGTCTTGCGGAAATTCTGCACTATGTAAAAAGCTCACCTACGTCGGGCGCAACTCAAAAATTTCGCATTTATGTTTGGCCAATAAAAAATCCTAATAAATCAAAATGAAGATGCTAACTTCTCCTTATGGCTCCAATGCAGGTTTTTTACTGTCAAAATGTTGGAGTGGAGGGAGAGAGAGCATGAGGACAATGATTATTTCTCTGGGAATGACCGGGGCACAGTTAATGCCCTTCGATAGTGTGGGTTGTTGAAGTTCTCTAAGATCCAGGGCATGAGGGCCCAATTGAGGTTACTTGATTATTTAGTCCACATGTGGGATGTGGATCAGCAGGTGTTCCATGTGGGAGCCCACATACTCTATTTAGATATTGAGGATATCTATTTTTTGATGGGATTATCTCGCCATGGATCTCATGTGACCTTGACAGGTAATGGAGTTGGAGGTTTATCGATGAGTGAGTATGTTCATTGGTACTGTGAAACAGGGGCCGAGAGATGCAAAGGCAAGGTTACCATTAGGGATGTCTGGGATTTACCCCTTCAGACTATCCTTTTCACTATCTCATGGATGGAAAGGAGTGCATCTCCTCATATGGTTCTCTATAGTTACTTCTAGTATGCAGTGGAGTGCATGGATCCCTGGGTAATTAACTGGTATGATGGGGTTCTTCAGAGTATGAAGAAACAATTGACAAAGTGCAAAAAAGGTGACCTGAAACAGTTTGGTTACAGATCCATTTTAGTGTCCTTCTTCCTCGAGAGGGTTCCACACTTTTGCTTACAAGTAGATTGGGGCATGTCGGCCCCACAAGATCCAATAATGAAGAGGAGGTGTGACCTCATGGCTCAGCATGTGATCGACCCCATCATTAAATATAACAACATGTTCTTTGATTGGCTGAGGCCTCAACTACTGATTGTAGATGATTATGTGTATTCTAGCTTGGACTTCAGAGGTGACCCAGACTTGGTTCTTCCTGAAGGTTCTCAATGGGGTAACTTGGGTAAGAAGCACATTTTGTTTTTATAATGTTTTTCTAAATTTTGAAAGATGAAATTCTTTTTATGTTTTTTAATCCGACAACTAATCAACGAATCTTTGACAAAACAGATGTAGGAACGCACCAGCCTCTAGGTACATCTCCCATCCATACACCAGGGGAGGCAGTCGATGCAGTAGGGTTGGATACCACTGATTATGAGGCAATCGAGAAGAACCTGGAGGGGTTGACAGTAGATGTCCCAGATATCTCTATTGACGATATCCCGAGACGTTACCAGCGCCATACCATGGTTGTATCTAGTTCTCTTAGTCGACTGATCTGTAAGGTAGAAAGGGTAGTCGTGTGTTATCATGAGAAGCATCCTTGATGCTATTTTGTATATGAAGGCATGTGCTTCACATTTTTTATATTTTGGTCTTCAGAAGAAAAAACACTTTTTTAAAAAACTTTTATCGTTATATATACATGAGGCTTCTACCGGCTTACTTGCTTTATGTACAAAATGTAATTGGATTTATAAATGTCTCAAATGTTTGTCTAAAACATAATTAGCTAATGCATCTATTAATGTATTTAGACATCTAGGAATGTGCTGATATTCAATGTAATCAAAATGACATTCCAAGAGGCGAATTCGTAAATATACCCTTAATAAAGTAGAATTGCAGATAGCATAGACATTACTCAATTGTAGTACTACTAACTGTGAATCAAGTCATACAACAAGATGACAGATTCCAAGTGATAAAATGTCGGTCAAAAATTTGATGACTGCACTGTACTCTGCGATATTGCTAGTTTCACGACCGAGGCAAACACCATGTAGACTGAATAATTCATTCGTGGGTGCATAGATTTCCCAAGAAGCAGATGTTATATTCTGAGTACTACGACTAGCACCATCGGTGAAGCCAATGTAGGGTAGCGAAGACATCGACATCTGGAAACCAAGCACAATGCAAGGTAAGCAGTTGGGGGTTGAAACCAAATAACGAAAAAGAACAAGAAATGTAGCACACAAGAGTATGATACAATAAAAATAAAAGCACTCATGCAAAGACAATTTAAGCATAGTACTTCTTCAAGTAAAGCCCATTTCTGGGTTCACTCAAAGGAATGCCATCATAATACACTAACTCATAAGCTCCCTTCTCCAACACTCATTTGACAATGTGAGGGCCTCGCCACATAGCCTTGAATTTTTTGGCCCCTAGTAAATCATGATCTTGTTCGTAGAGGAGAACTAGATCACCTTCAGAGAAAACACGTGGGTTGACATGCTTGTCATATTGGGCTTTGACATGCTTTTTTTTATCTTCAATAACCAGGGTGGCATCACGACGGGTTTCATCTAATTGCATTAGGTACAATATACGTTCCTCTTTAGAAGAGGTGTTGGGGATAAGTTCAACAACTAGCTTCAAAGATGGTATCTCAAATTCACTCGGCAGGACAACTTCGACACCATACACTAATTGGAAAGGTGTAAATCCTATGGTATACTTCACGGATGTCTGATAGGCCCATAATGATGAAAACAACATTATGTGCCAACTTGTCTTGTGAATTCCTATTATCCGGTGAAGCATAGTAATAAGAACTATGTTTATCGCTTCAACCTGGCCATTGGCCTGTGGATAATAGGGGGTTGAGTTTTCATGCCAAAGACCCAACTTTTCAGTAATCTCAAACATCCTGAAATTTTCAAAATAGCTACCGTGATCAGTAACGATAGCTTGTGGGATTCCAAATCGAGTGATGATATGATTGAATATGAACAGTGTTGCAGTTTTCCCAGTGTTATCGAATGTAGGCATCGCCTCAACCCATTTAGTGAAGTAATCCATATCTACAATGATGTATCCATGCCCCCCGGTCGAGTGACGGTTACATGTCATGAAGTCAATGCCCCATTTTGTGAAGGGACCAATGGAAACTACAGGGTGTAAAGGAGAGGGATGAGATCTTATCCTATTATTATACATTTGACAAGCATGGCATTTCTGGACAGCAGTAATAAAGTCTTTAAACAAAGAAGGCCATACGTACCTTTCTCATAAGATCTTTTGCGAAGTGGTATACCTAGACATATGACCACCACATGCTCTAGAGTGGAAATCATTCAAAGCTTTCTCAACCTCATTGTAGGTGAGACATCGTCAAAAAATTGAGTCAACAACACAGTGATAAAGAGTGTCACCAAGAATTATGTATTGATGGGCTTGATACTGTATACGACAATGGTCTGTACTAGAAAGTTCAGGCCGAAAAGTTTGAGTCTGGAGATAAATGATAATATGTCCATACCAAACGTCATCAGAACTGATCAAAAAAAGGGATTCATCAAGTAAGGAATCGTCTGCCACATTTGTTGTATCAGTTGAGGGAAGGTCACATATCAATTCAAAAAATACCAAATATTTCTTAGAATTAGCACGTTCAAACTCTAAGTCAAAATCCTAGAGAATAACTATCCATTTGGAGTACTTTCCCCCTAGAAATTGGCACACAAGGATATGTTGCATAGGGTTGCAATCAGAAATGACAGTGGTCTTATGTAATAAGATATAATTATGAAATTTTTGGACAACTTAAACAGATGTCAAGGCCAGTTTCTCCACATGTAGGTATTTGGATTCGGTAGTCATGAGACTCCGACACGAATAATAAATTACATATTCGTCGTGCGAATCATCTTCTTGGACTAAAACCATGGAAATGGTAGATTCTGAAGCGACGAGGTAAAGGAAATAGTCTCAACTATAATCGGGTGGGAAAAGTAGTGGTGTACGAGTTAAGGAAAGTTTTAAAGATTCAAAGGATTTATTGGTGGTATCGTCCCATACAAACTCCTAACCTTTCCTCAATAGTTGAGTAAAACCCTGTGTTAACTCGGTGTAATTTTAAATGAATTGACGCAAGCAATTTTCCTTCCCTTGCAATCTTTGAAGATGGCGTAGGGTGGAAGGAGGAGGTAGATTAAGGATAGCCTCAAATTTCAAAAGGTCTACCCGAATTCCATGAAGTGACACAATAAAACCCAGAAGTCGGCCGGACTCCACACAAAAAAAACATTTGTGTGGGTTCAAACAGATACGATAATAATGACAACGAAGGAAAATGGCTCGGAGATGTGTCGGGTGATATTGGAAACGCATGGAATGTGCTAGTAGATCGTCAAGATATGACTGCATGATGTGCTTAATTTCGTGAAAATCATAAGACCTGGCACGTTGAAAAGTCACACCAACGTTCTTCAAACTGAAAGGTAGTTTCTGGTAGGCAAAGGTACCCCAATGACAAATGAAAGTAGTCTTGTGTTTATCCACGGGAAAAATATTAATCTGATTATAGCCAGAGAAACCATCCATTAAGGAGACGATTTCTCTCTCGACGCAATTGTCGACGATCTGGTCAACGAAGGGGGTTGGATAATTGCCCTTAGGAAAATATTTATTGATATCCCTACAATATACACATACAAAGATCGTGCCTTGTTTCTTGTTGATCAAAACTAGATTGGAGACCCAATAAGTTAAATCCACAGGATAAATAAAGTCGTCCTTAAGAAATTTTTCAACTTCGAGCTTGATAGCAATGGATTTACAAGGGTGGACTAGGTGAAGTCTCTATCAGACAGGTTTATCATCCAGGTAGGTCTTAATTTGATGTACAATGATATCGGGGTCAATACCCGACATCTCTTCGTAGATCTAAGCGAAAACGTCACAGAATTCTTGAAAAATGGATTTATAATTGACGACCTCATCAACGGAACATGAGGCTCTGATGTGAACATTTTCGACGACTCCGGGTTTAATGGATATGTCAAGATGAATGGTGGGTGAGATATTACTCAGGTTCCTTTCATATATCATGTCGTAGGATGACTCGGGAACAGAGGAAATGACAACAACGATCGACGAAGTCAAAATCCATTGATAACTCTCTATGGTGTGTTGTTATAGGAAGAGAATGGAATGACGATGTGCATCATGCCATGGGGTGTCTTCCATGGACATGACTGACATGATCATCTTGTCGGTAGGAAAGATCACATGAAATGGATCGGGAGATGAATCAAAGAGAGAGAGTGTAGAATGGGTTACTGATTGAATGGATTGATAAGCATATTCAACTGGACTTAAAGGCATTTGTTCACCATAGAGAAGATAATCACCAGGATCGGGCACTATCCACAGGTCACGAGATGCAGGGGTTTCATGGACAGAGGTGGAAGTCATGTTGATTGAGGCGACAAAAGGAGGTGGAACATTGGGTGGTGGTATCGGGAAGGAACTAATTAAAGTGGAATCTTTCAGAATACCCACACCTACATTCTCATACCCAGGGAGTGTCTTTGAGATAAAGGGTACATTTATAGTACGTGAATCAGAATTGGAAAAGGCCATTTGGTCAACTGTAACGAATTTTCCTTGATGTGGCAAATGTAAAATGCAGAAAAGGCTAGACATGATGACATGCATGGAATCAATTCAGCTATGGCTAAGTAAGAGGTTATATTCAAGAGGCGCATCAAAGACCTCGACCTCGACATTGACCGATTTTCCTTGCAACGTAATAAACAACGAGGGAAGAACATCGTAGGGTTTAAAACCAGAACCATTGAAATCCTTAACTGTATTGTGTGCTTCAGTGAGGGGAGAGAGACAATGGATTTCCAAAAATTAACTGATATAACGCATGTCGAGGGACCTTCGTCAATAACGGCTCTACAAATATTCTTGTTCTTGACAACAAATTGAATCTGAAACGCTAACTGAGGAGATATTGGGGAAGAAGATAGCAGATCAAAAGGTGAATATTTGATATGAAAATTTAGAGTTGAATGAGATTCCTGTAAATATTATGCAAGGAGAGGATATGTTGTATCCAGTCAGTAGAAATGACAAATTTGATCAAGTTTGCAGCAACATGTACCATTCAGAAGACACACTAAACATAGAGATTGATGAGATATGGATGTTGATGATGAAGGTACCTAAGAGGAGGCATACTAATATAATAAGGATATCCAACAACAAATTAAATCTAACGATAAGGGTGTGCATCAACAAAGCAAGTGGACAAAAACAACATAAAATTTCAAAGCTTGGAGAATTGAAGACAACAATGATTGAAGAGTAGAATACAAGGATGGGTGTACAACTATATCATAAAGTGTGGGATCCAGGAATACTTTAGCTAATGGAATTCATGATCAGGATATCATGAACAATTTTTGTTCCTTGGGAGTCTGATGTAGGAGCATCCTGCCTCCAAAACCAAGCACATTTTGTTAGACCTAGGGGTCTTGAAAATATATGAATTTAATTGTTTAATTGTTAAAAATTCCTATGTTTGAAGGAATTATAGAAAGATTGTATAAGTTGAATATGTAATTGGTTTGTTCTCAAAATTTTGGTTGAGATTTATGTCTCATGAGTATTTTGAGGATCTAGAGATATCCTAGGGGTTTTTATAAGGATTTTTTGGATCTAAGTATCCTAGAGGTTAATTTAGGGAGGATTGTTAAGATCTGAACCAATTATGGTTTCAGAGCATTTTGTAATTAAATTGTAAGCTTTCGAGCATGATAGAGGTGACCAATTGAATGGATAATCTAGTGAAGAGTGTGAGAGTGTAAAATTCCATCAAAATGGAGAGAGGCCTTATGTAAAACCATGTGTATAGTATGAGTATAGTCAAGTAATSGAGAGCACTCTATTTTGAGTGTTATATGGAATTGTTTGTTGGGAAAATTATGTATATGGTTGTGTCTGATTAAATCTCTGCAGATTGAATGTTACATGCATTATCGTTGTATGAAGATACCTATGGAATGTGTACACAAAGGACCAAGACAGATCATTGATCATGATATGATCAACAATGATAATCAAATTGTAGTAAGATTGATGCTTTAAATTGATAATAAGCTAGTGAAGGATGAATTGTGTGAGATCATGAAGAATAGGGTTAAAATCCTTTCACATGTGTCGAGAAACAGGTATTGTTAGATCAAGTCAAAGAATTGACTATGAAAATTGATTATTATGCCCAAACTTTTCATTCCTATGTTAAGAATGAATGGTTGATATTAGATCTTGGATCTAGATCTAGTCCTATCAACGACCAAGAACAACCCTTAATTCGGAGTTTGTGAATCGAAGAGAGTTAGATGGTGTATATTGGAGGAAGAATAGGATTGACGGATAGGAGTGGCCTTGAGTTTAGAGTCTGAATTATAGTGGTAAAGGCTTTTGGAGTTTTCATTTCAGATTCCAATTTTGCAGGATACTTGAACAAGGAGTTATGATCGACGACATAGATCGATCAAGGGGATACATAGATCCATGGTCCAGAAGAATATGTGTGGGATTATTCTATTGGGCACCAACAATCGTAGTGGTTGCATGTTTGAGGAAGAAGGAAATGCAACCAATGGTCTAGATGAAGCAGAGTAATATGGATCATCATGACAGGAGCGACACATAGTGGAATATTAGTGTTTTTCATAGTCAAGCCTTCAGAGTTAAAATAATACTCCAATGAAAATAATTCCAATGAATGGTGTAGATTATATGGAGGATAAGATATCAATGACTGAGATCCATTCAGAGTGATCTTGATCGAGGCCAGGAAGATGGTGCGTGGAAGCTCCCTATTGAGTGTCAAAGTGGAGTCATCAGAGTCCAACAACTGAAATAAATCCCATAGAGGAACATCGATCAATGGCTCAGATCTATTGGCATATGACAGAGACCATGATAGATGTTCATCAATGAATTTGGTATGTACATGTGGAAGTTGGACCCATGATTAATAAATTAATACGTGGAATCCATGTGTGAGCCCTTTGTTGAATACTTGGCACAGTGGAAGCAGGGGTTGGAGATCCATGATCATAGATCTAGACATATCAATGGTGTACTACGTTGCATAGATATCAGAGTTCAATAGGAAAGAGGTGAACTGTCAAAGTAGGATTTTTGTGGTGTTGTGGCCATTAGGAGTATGAAAGGGAGAGTTTGAGACTCAGATCAAGTTGTCGATTAAAAGGAGAGATCGAAGCTTCAGATTAAAAAGCGCACCATAAGTTACATGAGGATTAGCACAAGGGTATTTTGTGTCGGTATTTTTTTGGATCCCACCAAGGTACATGTGACGATGTTTGGAGTTACAGTGGTACCCACATATGTTTTTTTCAAACCACCCATCAACCTTCCACTATAAAAAGGAGAATACCACTTTACAAAAGTGATAAACCTCCAAGGTAAGCACTATTTGGATTAACGCTTGATCATAGAACATGGTCATATAGAGAATGAGGGATAGGAGAAAGTGTTGTAGTTGATGTGCTTAAGTGTATAGCCCGAGGAAATAACACTCAGTTACGAAAGGAAGTAAGAGCCCAGGTTTTAAGCGTTTAAATAGATAATCCCGTGGTTTCAACATTTGGTCATAAGGGAAGAAGCTCCTAGTTCTGAGTGTTAAATTTCGGGTGTGTGAGAAAAGTATTGTAGAAATCTGTTAAATGAGTTTTGGTCCTGTGATTTTGTATTTTCCTCAACTTGATCTGAGATGAGAAAAATTTCTATTTTGATAATTCTACAATTGTGGGTTTTAAGGCTGGGAGGTCATCACTATGGTAAAAGGTACTTTGATTGAAGGCCTTTATCTTGTAAAGCAAGTTCAGTCTGGATCCTTCCATATGAATGACTCCAAAGGATAGATATTTTGGGCTAGGTTCCTTCTGATTTTGCAAAACTTAGTCTCTTTGTCGGTTGAAGGAGAAACTAATCGTTTCCTCTCATCCACAATCACCTTGTTGTGTGACACAATATCGATCCAACCTTTAGGTCCTCTACCATCCATCTCAAATGGATTTTGTCCATAAAATGCAGCTATGCATTAGGATAAGTTATAGGGTGTCCTACTGCTACTGCATATGAACCATAAATAAAAGGAAGAAACATTCCTCCCCTTTGCAAGAACAAGTTGTTATTGGATAAATAAGTGAATGCGAACATAAAATGATCTCCCTATATCCACCTGGATATAGAACAAAAAAAGATAGGACATGATGCTTTCCCTGAGCTTTAATCATTGAGTTTACTATCAAACAAGATATGAATGTCATATCTTTGAATATCACTTCCTTATATCTTTGTTGTCCCTACTCTGCTTTGGTGCTCTTGTGATGATGGATCTGCAATGAAACACAAACCAACCAATGTGAAAGAAAAAATAGTATATTCAATGAAAACTTACACATGTGATCAAGGAGTCATGTAATAAAATGAGAATGATTTTATGGGAAAGAAACATACCACTATATTATATTAAGTAAAAGTGGAAGATACAACCAAACAACCTTGATGTTGAAAGGTTCCCTTTCGATGGCCCTTTGCTCCAACACACACACTTGCTCCAAACTTGCATGAAAAGGATCCACAATAACTTGATAGACATATGAAGACATCAAGCACCAATTGAGATGGAATCCCTCAAACAATTATGATGCAAGAGAATCACTCCATGTCATCAAGCGCCAACACAGCCAACATGCATTCAATGGAAGGAGAGAGGTGCAGCCCTCTCGTTTTTCAAAATTTGAAATTGTATTTAATGATTGTAAGGTTGGTAGAGCCAAAATCCATGCATGTACATAGGATTTAGATAAAGGTTGCATTAAATATTTGTAAGGATGAGATCTAGATCCGATTTGGACTAGACAACCATTCAATGAAATTGAATGTAAATTAATGAGAGTTGGTGAGGATGGAGGGAAGAGCTCGAGGAGCCACTCTTTGTAAAAACATATCTTCTTTGTATCTAGTTTTTTTTAGTAGGAAGAAGAGTAAGAAAGGTAGATAGAAGAGAAGAAGAGAGATAGGAGAGGAGAGCCAAGACTTTGTTGCAGTCCGAGCTTGAACACATTGTAATAAGGCATTCTTGATTAATACAAATAGAGCAGTTTTTCCTACATGTTGTTGTTCATGTGTTTGTGAGTTCATGAATGAACGTATTTATGTGTTGATGATATGTTGTAGATGTATGTTAGAGGTGAATTTGTAGGGATATATAGATTTCCTATCTGTGAGTTCTTTGATTTCATGGTTTGGGTTCTTTGAGTCTTCATGCAAGAGGTTGCATAAAAGAATATTGCAGGTTCTATAAGTCAGTGCAAGGAATGCACTTCTGAATTTTGTGGAATTTTAGACAGAGATGTGCCAGGAGGGCGCACCGGCTGAAGTCATTAACTCAAGGGAGAATCCTTAGGGTTGTTGAACACCCTAAAGGAAGAACTATGCAAAGGAGAGAATAGAGAGGAGAAGAAAAATTGTTGAGAATTTTGTGAGACTCTGCCAGGAGGGCATTGAGAAAATGCATAGGGTGCATTGAGGAGAACTCTATTTCAAGTTCGATGAGAAGATAGAGTCACTGAAGATTCTGGAGAACTCTGCTAGGTGGGCATTGAGTGGGTGCAAGTGTGCACAGGAGGAACTCTATTTCGATTTCAGGGAAGACAAAATGTCTGAAGTTCTGTGGAAAATCTGCCAGGAGGGCATTGAGAAGTTGCATAGTGTGCACAGAAGGAACTCTTGTCTGAGTTCAGAGAGAAGAGAAGTGTCAAGGAGAGACACTTACAGAGTTACTGAATACTCTGTTAAGCTCAGCAAGGAGGGCTTGAGAAGAAGGTCATCAGGAGGACACCAGATTTCCCTTTGAGGACACAGAAGTGTGAGTCCCCTAAAGACTCAGGTAAATAAAGCTCAGGATGGATAGCACAGTTGTGTGCAGGGTCCTTGCAAGGAGTGAAGAGGTTGAGAAACCTTTTGAGGTTTCAGAGTGAACCAATGATGCAGGAGCATCTCTCCATGCCAGCCAGTCAACCACGTCAACGCACACTCATTCAAGTGTTGAAAAGGAGGCACAGCCTCATTTTGAATTTTGTATTGAATGTAATTTAATGTGCTTAGGCTGTTGATCCAGGAAAGCCATGCCTTTGCGTCGGCATTAGATAGGATCGGCCTTTATTGTAGATTGTCTGAGATCTAGGTCCGATTCTGGACTAGACAACCCCATTCATTGTAAATTGAATAGGGTAGGTGTACCTGGAGGGAAGCGCTGAGAGCACCTCAGGTAAAAGAGATAGGGAGATCTCATTTTGAGAAGAAAGGAGTAGTACATGTAGATAGAATGCATGTAGAGCTGAGGAGAGC